>OX638382.1:66571802-67101026 GCA_951813785.1 Criorhina ranunculi
GAGGATTCCTTAATTAAATTAGGGTTCACTTCTGCCATAAATCATCTTGAAATTTCTTTTTTCGGAATCGTTTTTTATGTGTAAGAATCTAACTTTCACGGAGCGATGAGGGGAAAACCATTTTTGTTACAAAAAAAAAATTGCACTGTTGTAGAATGAGTTTCTCAACCACAAACTCTAAAGACCAGTTTGGTTAACCTTTTGAAAATTAGAAAAAAGAGCCACATTTGAAAGAACGAAAAAATGTTAATAACAAGTCATATCAAATTAAAATCCTTTCGCTGTGTCGCTGAAACAACGAACAAGTATCAATTTGCATTCGATAAAAGGACAGGTTTCCTTTTCGCCTGGGAACTGCTGCTTTGATGTAGTTACGAGTATATGACAAAATCATATACATACCTACGTGTACAATTAGATTCTGTCATTTTCTGACTCGTAAAAAAAACTTTTTATAGCTTCCTTCTCTGTGCTTTTAGCGCTGTAATTTAGTTAAGGTTTAGTCAATTTGCTTTCTCTCGTGTGATGGACTTTGTTTTTACCTAATAGGAGCTCTTAGTGTTTCGGAGCGTGAGCATCGTATACTGTGCAGGTTAATTGCTGTATGTAACGACCATTTGTTTCAATTAGTAAGAACAATATAGTAAAAGATATAATAATCTTCGATTGATATGTGTGTATTTTAGTCTTAAATGGAAGGATTCACACTGTGGTGGATAGATTAAAATGATTTAATGAGTCATTAGTTTGGCTCGGAAGCTAGGTATACTAATATTGTGCTTGCCCCATTTACGACCGTTTGTTTCATTAATGGCTTCTGATTACGAAAACATATGTTAAGTATAGCTTAATACTCTGTATGCATAATTAGACAACGGGAAATAAATAGGAAAATCAGGTAGTTAATTTGAGAATACTTAAGACAAAATGTACAAGTGTTGTGAAGTAATCTTGTGTCCTTTTGAATTTTATGTTAAGCTTAAGAACATTGCACTTAAGAGCATTTTTGTAACAGTGTTGTCTCTATAAGTTGATAAAAGAGTTATCTATTCAGTATTCTGATTCAGGTTCGAGTACTAGCAAAATTATACAAAAGTTGCAGCTCCAGCTCTTGTTTTATTCGTTCCATGCGTATATAATACGTAAGATTGTTGCTGGCTTGTGAGGCCTGACGACAAGTGGAACACAGTTTGAATATAGGCAGTCAAACTAGCTCATTGCCAAATACCTTCTTGATCAGGGGCACTTGCGATGCAATGATGAGGCTTAAAATAGATTGAACTCAGTCGCACGCGGCGATATAATAAGCCCGTCTGTAATTAATGCCAGATGCTCTTTTCTCAGGAATATGTATCAGTTATTAACAGATATGAATGTCAGTGAACGTTTTACCCTGGGCAAACCAAGGCTTTCCAAATTATCTTTATTTTCGTCTTTAAAATTGCGTTTGACTGCAAGAGATGTCATTCCTCTATCGGACAATGTCGGAAGAAATTATCAAATTATTGCTCCCAGAAGTCTGGCCAAAAGTTTACATAGACCATGTTCAATATAAAAAGTTTTTGATTTTTCATTGCATCTCTGTCTTATAAATATATACATAGGCAAGTTTTCGATGTCAGGGTTGTTATTGATTTCCTTCGAATTCAATTTCAAATTTTGCCTCCTCTACTTATGCTGGTGCAAGCTTTTCACCCGATAAATTGTGGTTTTTACATCTTCTGTCGAACAAATAGCTATGTAATAAGAAATTTACTTTTGAATTTATTGCAATGGAGAATGCTTCACTGTGAGCCTCCTTCGGTAGAAGGTGACCAGGAGGGGTTAGAAAATACGAGTAATGACTCTTATATAGGCAAATCTATATTAATGGAGGTACTATTGTTGTTTTTATTTTATGATTTTTTGCATATATGTATATATACTTTTTCGTAAAGCTTGGAAGCAACCGACAAAATCGTCTGGCAGAGCTATTTTTCTCCTTCATAGCTCTTTATGTGCATCATTAACCGACAGACGATTTTAAGGAATTGGCATTATCCGGTCCCCCCCAAATACGAAAGACCTTTTCTTTGCTTGTTTAAATAAAAATTGTGCGAGTTCTTTCCGGGCCATGTGCGAAGGCCGGACAGAGGGTTCAAATTGAACATTAAGAAATTCCCCAGATATCTTACGGCAATAAGTGCACAATTATGTTAGGTCGTCATGGGTCTGCGTTTCAACATTTTAAACAAAACAATATTCTCTATGAATATAAACACACCCATACATACACACATACATAAGTTGTTTTTTGGCTCGTTTTCGTTCTTACATTCTACTTTTTGGATTCCGTCTTTCTTTTTGTCTGAGTACCCTAAAAATTGAGACGTAAATGCGATGTAATGATGTGAGATCGGACTTTTCTCTAAATCTTCCAAAGGGATTTTTATCTCCCTTTTTTGTTAATAGCCAACCTTTTTGCATCATTCCACTCTCATCCCAATGCTGCTTCACAGTTTAATACTTGTATTTAGAAAAAGAAAATGGTCGTGACTATAAAATCCTTTCGGGTGATAATTCTGTTATCTGGGATTTTTCCGATGTGTTTAGTGTTAACATGATACGGCTATAGGGCTACCTTTTTATCAGTGGGGGATAGTGATAATACGATTCTGGGGGCCGTGTGTATCCATAAGGAATTTATGTTCCGTTAATCGCACCTTATTTGTGAGGCTTACAGAGAAGGGAAGGATTTAAATATTCATAACACTGCAAAAGCATATTGTACTTTTAAAAAGAAGATTTTGTTGCTTTCCAGCCAACAGAAGGTGAATTAAGAAAGCCAAAGAGCAGAAAAAAATCTCGTTTCACAAAATGATGATGTTGATAATTTTTTCCAAGAAAATTAAAACTTAATTGTATGACAAGAAGCACTTTTACTTAAAAAAAAAAAAAAAAGAGTTCTCAAAAAGTTATTTCAATGGAGGCTCGTTCATCAGCGAAACCACTTACTCTGAAGCGACAATATATGTATTTCATTCAATTATTACATTGTCGCAAGGAGTTGCCTCCATTTCGTGAGATATGTACTTCCTGAATGAATAATTACATCAATGTGGGAGGAGGGTTGGCGGCCGGGGTATGTGAAATGTGATGAAAAATTAAAATCGAGCTATGTGTTGTGTACCTACATCTGCGTGCTGTGAGACCCTTTTCACAAGCGGTTGCTCTCTTTTTATGCCGCATGAATTGTGTTCATATGGGTCTGTGTTAACGTTTCATTAAACAATCAAGTAAAGTAATGTAAAGTAATACTTGGTATACGCGTGGATTTTGTAGAACAAGTGTTGGTTCTTATTGAAAGAGGTGCTTACGTTATAAATTTCTGTGATGAGCTGTCAATGGAAGCAAGAATTCTTACACTTTGAAGACCTTTGGATCTTTATATAGATGTGTCTTTTGAATTCAAGCACCAATCTCTCTTTAACTAGTTAATTATTAGTAATTGGGATCTTATAGGCGGTGTTTCGTGGAAAGGCAATCTACATACCAACTTGTCACTTTATTCGAGCAGAAGCACTATTGTTTACTTACATGAAATAATTTTCCTAGAAAGACGCAATCCTACGTCAAAACGCAGCAGTTCTTAATTGATACTTTCCATCGGTTTTAAAATTGCAATAGACACTGAATAAGTGTAGTATGAGCAACTTAAATCTAGACCGAAAAAAACTTGTATGCAGTTTAGACAGCTAGAATTAATCATTTTCAAGTCCATCAAAAGTAAAGAAATCCTTCTTTGCATAAAAGGCGTACAAACCCGTGTACAAACATTTCCATTTAACTGAGTTCAGCCCCACTCTCCCAAGGTTTAAAGTAAAGTTATTAAGGTTGGTGCGTTGGATTGCTAAGCAAGTTGCTAAGCAGCAAAAGCAGCCAAACTTATTTTCGCGGCGCCATCTCTCGGCATGCAATGATTAACGTTTAAAATTATAAATTTATCATCAAAAGGCTTCTCAACCCGCCTTTTGGAGTCGGCAATAAAAACCGTACATCCCTTCCATTCGTGCAAAGAATATAACACGCACTAAACTCGACCTTGATTCTCTACGAGATTTCTCACCAAATATTTGTATTTGTAACTAAGGGATGAATTTTAAACGACATTGACATTGATTTTCTTCTTAATCTGCATCAGAGAACAAGCAACAACGCCCATTTTTCTTCCTTTTATCCTGTTACAGCTATGTTTTGTAATAAACAACGAGTCAGTCTGGTTCTGACCGTCAACCGAATTAGTCTCTTCTCATTCTCACATTCACATGGTGTCAGATGTGAAAACTTAAAAAAAAAAAAAAAAAAAAAAAAAAAAAAAATGTCAAACAACGAAGGCAGTAGTGGAAAAAAGGAAGTACCGCTTGTCGTTAATAATAATTTTCGACAAATTGCAATCGATAGTGGATGTATTCAACCGTTCAATTTGCAAAGTTCTAATTTATGTGCGGCGTGGAAAATGTGGCACAAACAGTTTAAAGTGTTTCTATGCGCAAGTGATCTGAAGGATGCCTCAGACGCGAGAAAAAATTCATTGTTGCTTCACCACATGGGTGCAGAGTGCTTTGAAATATTTGATTCTTTCGAGATTGATGAAGAAACGGTTAAACATGAGCACTTGGTGAAGAAATTTAATGACTACTTTGTGCCAAAAGTCAATCTATTGATGGAACGCTATCATTTCTTCACAAGAAGGCAAGGCGACGGTGAGACAGTGGATGAATTTGTAACGGCATTAAAAAACCTAAGCAAGAACTGTGAATTTGGAACATTAAAAGATGACTTGGTACGTGACCTGTTTATTAGCGGGTTAAATAGGATTCATAATTACATACGCGAAAAGCTACTAAATGAATCCACGAAAAAACTGGAAAGTATTATTGAGATGGCCAGAACAATGGAAGCAGTCAAAGTACAGTCGAGAGAGCTGGAGCAAGGCATTGGTGTTGGTGATGGTAATTCCGGTAAATCGGACAATACATTCATAGGCGGTCTAGGTGTAAGAGAAGGACAGCAGCAACAAACTACAAAATGGGACAAGCATGGCAACAACAATAGGAGTAATCAGCAAGAATCTTTACGGCAGCGAGTGCAACATTCCCAATCAACTTTTCAACAGCAACCAAACAAATACAGACCGCTCCAAGACTGTAATAAATGTGGACAACGACATATCAGCAACAAATGTCCGGCAATCGGTATGACCTGCTATCGCTGTAACGGTAAAAATCATTATGCGAGAGTGTGCACGTGGAAATATTCTAACATCAGCAAGCGAGTGAGCAACATCGAAGCAGTCTCAGACTCTGAATCGGAGGGGAATTTTGATGAACTGTTTATAAAAACAATGGTAACGGCGAATCCGGCAAAGTCGTGGCATGTATATCTGAAAATACAGCATCTCTTGGTCAAAACACAAGTGGATACGGGTGCAGAAGCCAATATTATGTCTTTAAACCAGTTTACTTCATTAGAACTAGATAAGTCCTTAGTCGAAAAAACCAAAACCAATATATTCACTTTCTCTGGAGAGAGTTTAAAGGTATTAGGAAAATGTAAATTAAATTGTTTGTATGAAGGGCAAACATATACCCTCACTTTTTATATTTTAAAAATTAATTGTGCATAATACTTGGCCTTGAGTCTTCCATTCAAATGAATATTGTTAGGGGCCATAACATCAAATCTATCTCAAAAGGAAGTGAATATATTCGTTCTTATAAGAATACATCAAGTTGTAAAAGTGTTAACTCCTTTAATTATTTAGATGAATTCAAAGACGTGTTCAATGGTTTGGGCCACCTAAATAATAGATGTCACTTGGTAGTAAGAGAAAATATCACGCCGATGGTGGAACCGCCAAGGAAGATTCCCGTGCAATTGCGGAATGAGCTGAAAGAAGAACTCGAGCGTATGGAAAAATTAAATGTTATTGTACGTGTTGAGGAGCCAACTCCCTGGGTAAGCTCATTCGTTATAGTAAGAAAGGCAAATGGAGGCCTACGTCTGTGTCTAGATCCACGGAATTTAAATAAGGCAATTATGCGCCCGCATTTTCAGTTTCCGGATGTAGATGATGTAAAAGCTCGGTTGTCAGGCGCTAAATTTTTTAGCACATTAGATGCTAACTCTGGTTTTTGGATGATTCCCTTGGATGAAGAATCGTCTAAGCTGTGCACGTTTATAACGCCTTTTGGTAGGTTTCGTTTCGTACGTTTACCATTCGGAATTAATGCGGCTCCAGAAATATTTTATTTGGAGATGATAAAATATTTCTCGGACATTCCGAACCTGTTTATATACATAGATGATTTTTTAATTTTCGCGGCGACAAAAGAAGAACATGATAAAATTTTAAAAATGGTTTTGGAACGAGCCAGAGATATAGGTCTCAAGTTTAACAAATCGAAATCACATTTTTGTGCTAAGGAAATTAAGTTCATGGGCCACATTTGTAGTGAGGCGGGTATTCGTCCCGACGGGAGCAAAATTGAAGCTATTTGTAAAATGCCACGACCTAACAATGTCAAGGAACTGCAGCGGTTTCTAGGCATGGTGAACTACCTATCTTCTTTTGTTAAAGACCTCTCTATCGAAAACATGAATTTGCGGCAGCTTCTTAAAAAAGATATTGAGTGGCATTGGAATGATAGTCACGAAAAAGAGTTTGGAAAGCTAAAATTATTAATCTCTCAGGCGCCTATATTGACGTACTACAATAGCAACAAACCAATCAAACTCTCGGTCGATGCGTCTAAATCAGCTGTAGGTGCAGTTATTCAGCATGATAACAATCCAATTGCGTATGCATCAGCAACCTTGACCTCTTGTCAACAAAATTATGCACAAATTGAGAAGGAGCTGTTTGCGATTCTTTTCGGGTGCACTCGATTTCATAAATTTGTTTACGGTAAGGAAATCGTGGTTGAAACCGATCATAAACCTCTGATCCCAATATTTGCTAAACCTTTATATAGCGTTCCTCCACGGCTGCAAAGATTTATGCTTAGTTTACAGGCGTACAATATTAAAATCATTTATAAGCCGGGTAAGGAGATGCATGTGGCAGACACTTTATCTAGAGCAGCCCTCCCAAATGAATTTTTGAGAGATTTTGATAAGGAAATCGATCTTCATTGCAACTTAATCATATCGACCTTACCCGTGAGTGAGTCAAAATTAGACCAAATACGCAACGAGTCCGCTAAGGATCCTGCTCTAGTAAAAGTGATGGAGTATTGCAAAGAGGGATGGCCGGTTGTAAAAAATAAAATAGATGTAATAGCGAGGCCATATTTTAAGGTTAGGAATGAGATTCAGGTTATTGACAGAATTCTTTTTATGGTGAATAGAATTATCATACCCAAACAATTGCGCGCGGAAATATTGGGTTTGATTCACGAAGGTCACATGGGATCTGAAAAATGCATTAGTTTGGCTAGGTCGTTGGTCTATTGGCCGAATATCAATAGTGAAATTAGAAACATAGTCGATGGGTGTGAAATATGCATTCGACATAGAAGTTCAAATGCTAAAGAACCATTATTACCACACGAAGTTGTCGAAGTGCCATGGCACAAAATTGGAATTGACTTTTTTGACTTTGCAGCAAAAAAGTATTTAATAGTAATCGATTACTTTTCAAAATATATTGAGATTGCAGTCTTAAACCAGGGGTTTTCTGCAAATAAGGTAATTGTAGAGTTAAAATCTATATTTGCTCGGCATGGAATTCCAAAAGTTTTAGTTAGTGACAATGGTCCGCCTTTTCCTTCTGAAGAGTTCAGGTTATTTTGTAAAGATTGGGATATTGAGCATGTCACTTCAAGCCCGTATATTTCCCGATCAAATGGATTAGTAGAGAGATCAATTCAAACTATTAAAAAGCTTTTGAAGAAAAGCATTGAAGGTAAATCAGACCTCTATATAACATTACTACACTATCGTACAACACCAAATAAAAGTTCCTATTCTCCGTCTGAACTTTTAATGAATAGGAAACTACGGACTAAAATACCAACAAATATAGAAAGTCTTAAACATCATAGCGTCGACCCAGGAAAAGTTAGTAGATACTTACAAAACAGGAAGCAAAAAATGAGCCATTACTATAACAAATCAGCTAGGCCTTTAAAAGAATTGGAAAAAGGAGACAGAATTTATTATCAAAAGACTCCAAAATCAGTTTGGTACCCCGGACTGGTTATAGACAAGTGCAGGGAACCGAGGTCGTACATTATAAAAGGCGAAAACGATGAAACTTATCGCCGAAATCGTCAGCATATAATCTCTCCACCTAAGACCATATTGGATAAAGACACAGACATAGGCATGCACGCACAAAATGAAATGAAACTTTCCGACGGGGTCACTCTTAGCTCACAATGCAATGCAACGGATAGTCCAGCTGGCGGGGAGTCCACAAGGGGCAACGAAGAGGGTGGTGTTTTTTCACGCTTTGGCAGAGAAATTAAAGCACCGAACAGGTGGACCTATGAGACGTAAAATACACCTGACATTTGTTTTTTCGGTGTCCCAAACGTTGTTACATATATATTATATATACAAAAAACTAAAAGAAAAAAGTATAATAATAATTGACCAACATCACCCTATCTATTTAATTACTTAAAAAAAAAAAAAAAAAAAAAAAGCAAAAAAAAGTATATTGAAATAAACTTGAATTATGTAACATTTAAATAATCTAGTTTTAAGTTCAGACCTACTTATATATATTTATAGGTATATTAAGCTACTTCCTATAATTGAAATGTTATATTAGAAAAAGGGAGATGTTACAGCTATGTTTTGTAATAAACAACGAGTCAGTCTGGTTCTGACCGTCAACCGAATTAGTCTCTTCTCATTCTCACATTCACATATCCATTCCTATCCCATCGTTTACAATCACATTCTGTGGACTTTGTCATAACTTGCTAATTTTCGTTTGTTATCAAAATGTGAATCCTTGTTTGCTTAGCTAACTTTCACGGTAATCGACGAATGGGTCAATTGGAACAACCCCCATTTATTTATCTTTCATCTTCTTAAGACGCACCAAGAGGATGTACCAAAGCGAAATTCTTATAGCAATCAAATATTCTTCTTCTTTAATATTACCGCTTATGATATACGATTCATAAATTCAGAAAAGAATCTTACATAAAACGAAACTTACCACAGTTCATAAAATACATATTGAAATACTAGGAGCTGAACACGCAATTTATAAAGTACTTCCGAGTAAGTATGTCTATTTTCACTCTCCAGATATGACCAAGGGGGAAAAGACTTTGCCTTCGTTTCAGTTTTGACGTTCATACATTCAAAGTTTTTCTTACCACTCTCTGAAGCGAAATTGGCTATTTATTGTATTATTCACACTTGAAACTTTTAAAGACAGTAATTTGTGTTGAAAATTGGAGTTTACGGAAGATTCTATTCTCGGCTTAAGGATAAAACTTTGGAAATTGTTAAAGTTTAAAATAATTAAGACGATATTTGCCCTTCTAGGTTAGAGAGGTAATATGAAATTCTCAGATAGAGAGAATTGGGAAAGTGTAAATTCCAGGGAACGAAGGGATAAAGTTTAATATCGCACTCTGATTTCTAATCAAAAACCTTGAATTCGAAGTAATAACACTGCGGTGCGAGTAATTGAAGGGCATTTATGCTGTGAAAAACAAGCAATCGTTGAAGGTATATACTTTGACATTAATTGTTGTTGTACATATAATTGTTTTCCAATAGGTAACAAGCCTTATAAAAATATCAGCAAACAATTGCTAAGATTGCCTTTAACTAATAACGTTGCTAAAGCTAGGTTAGGTTAGGTGAATAGGTGTCCTGTGGGACCCACTTAGGCTGTTAGCCCATTGTGATACCTATAGAATCTCTCTAAGAGAGAATTCTATCCGTAGAACCATTTAGAGTTGTTTAAATATGAGAGGATTTTGCGGAGGGGTATTTGACTAAGGTCACTGTTATCATTGAAATGATAGTGCCCAAGAAATCTTCTTCTGCTGTGGGAGAGCGCTGGACTATGGCAGAGGAGATGAGTTGTACTTTCCTCCTCCTCCTCCTCATCCCTTCAGCTTCTGCAAAAATCATTGAAGAGAGCCCCTAATCTTCTGGCGTGTTGTCCTAGTAGGCAATGGCCTGTGATGACACCAATCATGGTGCGAATTTCTATTCTGTTGAGAGCAATAATCTCCCTTGACTTGTGGTCGTCAATTTCAGGCCACATAAGTCTGGTGGAATGACACGTGTGACCGTTTTTCCACCTGGAGTTAATTTCTCTAGTTATGTTTTGTTTGATAATGAGTTTCACTGTACTGTTTGGTATACCCAAACCTTTGTTATGAGAGGAAGTCTCTAGGGTCGTACCAGATCTGGCGAGTTCGTCGGCTTTGCAATTACCAGAGATGTCACTATGTCCAGGCACCCAACAAAGGTGAATGTTAAACTGCTCAGTCATCTCATTAAGAGACGATAGGCAGTTAAGGTTGCTAAAGCTATTACACGTTACAACTCGACCACAGCTAGTACGTTAGTGCTAGCGTCAGAGATTTAATTTCCAAATGCGTTTGATTTTATGACACTTAATTCATTGTGTTTCGTGTAATATGTAGTATGTTATATAAAGAAGGGAATTAAATGACCAAAGTTCTACAAACAAATTTTATATTTTGTCTTCCAATTTGCATACCCATGCCATCAGCTCAGTCATCATCAGTTTTCGTTGACACAAAGTTTAAATTGAAGAAAGTAACTTCTGCTGGCTATTGCGTTCTTTTACTGATCCTTGATATGTACATAACACAGAGAAATATCGAAGCACACATTTTGCAGCTAAGAATATCATTTCTTTTACTAGTCAATTGCGGACTCTTGTGCTCCCTTCGCCCTCTATCATCTTCAAGAAGACCCATCCTCTTCAGATGGTACCATAGGAACGCTACAAACCCATTCGAAGGTTCCCCAAGTTATCTTTAGAAATAACTTCTCTCCTGGTCGCAGCCGGCAGATATTTTAATCTAATGTGGGAATGTCGAATTGCTTTACCTAAGGCAGCGAATGGTTTATGACCCAGGAACTCAGAGGCGGACCCCTGCTCTACCAGGTTGTCCGCCTTTTCGTTTCCTTCGATATCTGCATGCCCTTTAGTCCAAGCCATTCTTAACTGTATATTCATTAATTTTTCGACCACATTCCGTCTGATCGCTGCTTGTTTGTTCGGTGTGATTAAGAGATTTCTACCACGCGCAAGTGGTCCAGCGCGTGTAGCAGTGCCAATATTTCGGTTTGGTATACTAAGGTTTTTGTCCCCAGAATGAGATGGATTTTCGGAAACATTACTGCTCCCGATTTATCTATCCATCTACCATCTTCTTCATTTTACGAATTTACTGCATAAGTAGTTCATGATCCATAATATCTTGGAAAATTGTAAGCCAACTATTACGTATGGTATGACTCTAACTTACGTAATAACGGAAAGGTATATAATTTTGAAGAAAATATGAGCGCTTACACAGTGCATCTCTGGATGCGTAATCTATTCAATTTTCGAAAATTTCTACTTTATCGCTAATTTTCGATTACACAAATCATATCAATGAGACTCCATGTAGGTACTCGTATTATGTAAAAATCAGCACCGTTGACAATCAATTGAATTCATTCGTATTGAAAACACAATAGCCGGTAATTTATGGTATCAAATATGCAAATAAGGCACAAGTGTTCGTTTTGCAACCATTTGTCGGCAGTTTCCACAAAATCCATGCACCAAACACTTGCACAATTGCATCCGAATGATAATCCTCAGTGTTTGCATGGGATGCACCATAATAAATTTACGCAACCTATCCTGCAACTACGTACATATGTATTAATCCTGGTGTGAATCGTTCGTTTGTTTGAAAAATTTGTTTGCTCGGGTTTTTTTCCTCGTACCTTTTCAGTCAATCTGTTATCAACTGTCACCCAACCCGAAAGGTAACGTGCTCTAATTTTCTTTTCAGTTGCCTCGTTCGTGTTGTTATTCTCACAAACACTTCACGGTTAGCACTTTGGGACACGTGATATGCCTACGTTACGTGGCCTATAAATCACGTCGCAAGGTTGGTGTAAATCAGTCATTAGCCAGTGGACCGACAGCAACATGAAAATAACGAGGGAACACATCCTGCGTAGTCCCTCTTGTTTAAATCTCAGTTCGGTGAAATGAATAATTTTTTCGTGTCGTAGATGTGGCTTAAGAAAAATGTGTTTTTTGGACGACTTTTCTGACAGTCTGAGGAGAAGACGACAAATTGGTGTGTGTGCTTTGGGACCAATGTGACAACTCTATTTGATATTTGTAACGAAATTTTTGATCATAGTACTTGAAAGGATGGATATAACATTTTACATTGACGAAGTCAATAATGGGATGCAAACCCATACATAACGTGAGGGTGGTCGAGTTGAGCTTCTATGGACATTTCACGTAGCTCATTAGCGCTTTTTGAGTGAAAATTTGATATACAACTACATAGGTGCCTTAGAATCAGATGGGCTTGAAGTTTCGCTATTTCTGAAATTCCTTTACTTCTTCGACGTCCGACTCGTCCATGTTGGGTGTCCCTTCTTGTTAACAGCAAGTACCCGATTTTTACATAGCTGATAGAGGGTCAGGACCTACCTTCTCGTATGAATGGAAGGGACCTACAATTTTAATTGTCAGCTCTGAACAGCAGAATAAGAAGTACTTTAATGACACCTTATACTTAGAGGTTTGTCATTGCCGGCCGAGAGATAATGCCGTAAAAATCGTTTGGTTGTTTAGTTGAGGCTCGAATCTCGCGAAATTTGTTTCCAAAAGCCGTTGTATCTGCTTTTGCTTTTCTAGTTGCAGATAAGAAAGGTAGTACAAGTACTAGTTATGAACACTGAACTACTCTTCTCATAATAGTACACCAACTTTCTATCCCTCTTATTTTAAACATTAAAAAAGCTTAGTACAATTATCGATTTCGCATTAAGTCTAAAAATAAAGAAATTGCCTTAATCCTAACGCTATTACAGAATCACATGCCCTCATCTTTAGTCTGATTCTCAATAATGGAAAAATCAATATACTCGTACTTGTATCTTTCCAAATTCTTCTTAAATTCGTATGTTTATACATGTACATATAATGCAAGGAAAAAACTTAATCTAAACTTCGTTATAATCACAATAAGCTCTATATTACTTGACCGCCCACTAGCCATCCTCTAAAAAAAGGCAATTTTCTGAAAATTTTAGTGGAAAAATGTTGCCTTATTCATTCCTCTTAAACCACAAACGGTGACCATTAGTTCTTCAACTTTGACGGTAATCGAACCGGAATCTAACTTGGCACGTTTGGATTCATAAAAATTACCTCTACCTTTCTGTGACCTACTGCCAGATGATTCCATAAGCACACATGTCGTTATATTTCGAGAATGGCAAATATATAATTTCTAGAAGTTTATGACATACAGATGCGTGCAAATTATGTCCGCATCTGTAGCTAAAGTACATAGCACAATATCTAATCATGAACGTTTGCACACATCGATAACTTGATCCAATTTTAAGGAGCCCCGTATTTTAAAAATAAATGTTAATTGCATTTCTGCATTCCAAAAATAATATATGAGACAAAATAATATTTGCTTCTTAATAATATATACATCCATGTATACATATACATACATTACATATGTATATATGTTTGGACTTGAAGATGGTGCAGATACGTTCTGGTATCAATTTCAAAATATTCATGGAAGCTCACTTATGGGGAGTAAACAAACACAAAACTATCTCGCAACGCGCTGTGATACTGTGTATCTTAATCTTGAAAAAGGAAATATGAGCGCTGCCTTCGGCAAGTTTCTTTAAATACCTTAGAGACATACGTCGTCGTCGTCGGCGGCGGAGATATGGAAAATTGTGTACATTTTTTTTTTGATGAATTATTTATGATTTGAAAAATGGAAAAATTACCAATGGGAATTCCATAAATTGTCTGACGTATCCATTAGTTCCCATTTATCATTTTTATTTTACTTCGAAGTGATAAATGACATGTCCTACATATTTACATTTAATTTTAGATACTTTTCGCCAAGGGCTTTCTTAAAATTAACATGATGATCATTTCAGTTCCCTTTTCATATGAAATGACAACATCAAATTTTAAGAAATCGTAAATAATATCCTTCAAGGAGAGGATGAAGGAAATTTTAATATTTCCATCTTGGTAGTTTTTATTTTATCCCTCATGACCTAAAAGGAAGGGAAAAATTAAAAGAAAAAAGGATTAACTGCAGGTTAAGATATGATCATAATAATCATTGTGGCTTCTATGTACATTAGGTCACATGTAAGTCTTAAAAGAATTTAATAGCACTTATGTAGGTTTGTGAACGTATTGAACATTGCATTTTTTTTCAGAGGAAAGTTTAGTAAGTATGTAACTAAAATTGTTAACTTTATGGAACAAAATGATTCTTTCTTAAAAAAAAAAAAAACCAACAAAATACAACACATACTCATGTAGTTATCAATAACAAATTGGATTTAGCCAAAGGCACTCCGAGTCTTTGTGATTTTAACAGAGGTAATGACATTATCGTTTAAGTCACTCACTGGAAGAAACTAAATGGTCTCTCGGGATCTAAATTAAACGCCGAAAGCATTCGATGATTAAACGTACACACATATGTATTTTATATCAGAAATGATAAAGATGTCCAATAAAATACAAAAACAAATGACATTCAACAAAAAGAAATTCCGAACCATGAATAATGAATATCCGGGGTGTCAAGTATAATGTTTATTCACAAACTTAAAATGGCGCTACAGTGGACCTGTGACGACGGTTTTCCTCTACTGCGCCGTCTCTCCGGAGTATATTCGAAGGTTTTCCCGCAGGACTCAAAACAACCGAGGGCAACCTCATCTATTCTCCGTAAGTGGTTTTTTGAGATTGTAATTCCTGACTTAGTCCTGGTTTGTATTTTCTGTAACTATCGGGTGCTCTATAGCTCACCACGCAAAATGATTCTGCCTGTGTGAAAGCTGTAACTGTGTCTTCAATAGTCAGTTTTTCGACTTCCTGTCCATAGTTTATGTACGTAGTTTATTTAAAAGTATCAATTTGTTGGTAAAACACCAAAATACAGTTTTAAACCAAAATGATTTGGACTTTTAAACTGTAAAATCTTTACAAATTCCATTGCGCCCTTGTACCCTCTTTGTATTCTCTTCTATTTAAAATCAACAGATTATTGGCGATATTTTTTACCCTGTTAACATCTACGTTTATCATTAATGACTTTTATTGGAAGAAAAATTGGCCTTACGGTTTAGTCCCTTTTTAATTTGTTCGCTTGTCTATTTTTTTGACGTGGGGATAAATCTATTTGAACGGGGAACATTTTTATCGGATAAGATTAAGATATTTGATGAAAACTGACAAATATCTTTAAAAAAAGAAATAACTTAGCAACGAAAGGGCACAAAGTCCTTTATCGAAAGAGAATGTTAACACTTGAAAATACAAGGGAGAATTGTTTGATGACATTTCAGCGTTAAATAATTTAATTAACTCTCGGATTGCCTACATTCCATACAACAGAGAACTTTGTCAGATGGAAGCATACTCTTTTCAGCTAATTAAATAGTTGATTTGAAATTTCCAAATTGAATTCAAACTCTGCAGAACTAACTTTTAGGTATAGTGATAGTGAGATGGAGGTAGTTATATAAGTAGAGATGTGTATTGGTATAACTTGTAAGTGAGTTACTGACTGAACCAGCTTAATTAGTCAAAGAACTGATTCAATTACCTAGGAAATTCATTGACATCATTTATCGACAACTGGTGGTGCTGTCTGTACCTGGAAGATTCTTGTGCAGCTTGATTATAGTATAGCCTCAAACAAGACTTAATTAAGGGCTTTTTGTGTTGCTTCATTCCATAAATTTCGGAAATAAAAAGTTTTTGGGAATTTGTACAGGGTGCCATCAGTTTGTGTGTTTTAAATTTCACGATCGGTAGGTTGAAGACGAAACATATTGTATGCGAATAAATCTATTTTCCTTCTTGTTGTGGAGAAAAAAGTGTTATTTTTACCTGAAATCGTTTAGTATAACAAATGCAATGTCTAATATAAGCAACCACACTTCTGATTTCAATAATATCTTATTACTAGCAGTTCACCCGCTGCTTCGCACGCTTTAAATACATACTAAGGTGTATACTAAGTCGCTAGAAATTATCTGTCCCTATGGAGCTTTCAAAGATAGAAGGAAACAAAAAATGTCACCATTTCAATATTGAATTTTTGAAATCGGTTCAGTAGTCTCATGTCTCATGTCTCATCCTACACACCCGTTCCCCATCGAATTACTCTGAACTGCGAATGCATTGTAAATAAACTACGTAGAATATCCATAGAAGCAAGAATACGATCAAAGAAAAACAAACGAAAAAACCACCCTTGCGCAACTCAGCAAAACAAAAACAACACACGATCACGAACCGAATGTGCCGATGGCTACGGTTGCGCATACTATAAATTTGCAAACTTTAACACCCTGTATCTTGGCCCGTGGATATAATTTTAATTTAAAACGGTGAAACACGTGTTTCTTTATTTTTATTGTAGAATTTACCTACCAAATTTCAATTCTTAATTCCAATTTAAAGTTTTGATTCCATACAAACTTGAACACCCTGTATCTCCCCTTTTGGAGCCGAATTTCGAAAAATCCTTTTTCCTTGGGTGTCTACGCCACTAAAGGAAACTACTGTCCAAATTTCATGTTTCTAGCTCTAACGGTTTGGGCTGGGCGTTGATCTGTCAGTCAATCAGGGAAGAGTTTTATATATATAGAGATTAGTTGTGAAAGGGGTGTCATGCACTACGACCTTGTGTCCCCTCATAACCTAGGAAAGGTATGTATACTTTTTTAGAACTACCCTCGCATCAGAATTATTTTTTAGAGTCACTTACTCTGACTAAGCTGTGGCGAAAAAAAATCTGCAATAGAGCACCTTCTCTGGACCACCGACTGTGTACCACTTGATTGAGTGATTCTCCAGTGCGTATTCTGTAAATCTACATAAAAATCATTCGCTCAAGTTTTTCCTACAGCTGATCTTCGTAAGAAAATTATTTTCGAAATTGAGTTTCCTGATACCTCCATGGTTGCAGTTGGATATGTTCGGGTGGACATGCCAGTATTTTTACTTTTTCGAGGGTCTTCATCATTGTGACTAGGATATGCCTTCTTGCCTACACTATTGCCCCATAACAGATTAAAGACTTCACGATGGCAATATACGACTATCTTAGGATGCTTGGGTTGCATCCCCAAGACTTATCCAGGTGGCTCCTACCTACATAGTACACATGTCATAAGACTACGGGTTGCTCTTCTAGATATCTCTTCGGTGTGAGTGATTTTTTTCAGATGTGTTTGTTATCTACAGCCTTTCGTCCTTTCCGATTCATGGTATTTTTTCTACCAGTCCACTACACCAAACGTTATGGCATCCGAAATTAAGCTTTGTACCTTCTTTTAGGCTCGATTCGAAGATTCTTCCCAACTTATCTGAGTTCGGGTCGATCAGTCGGGCATGACAGTCTCAGTAATACCATTCTAAGCAAGCGCTAAGCAGACATGGCTTCTTCCTTTTGTTAACAACCACAGGTTAACAAGGTGAACGAAATAGCCAGTTGCATTTCCCTCCTCTAACATTTCACGTGTCATGCTTCGAATGCACATCACTTTACCCTTAGCCTTCTCTCGGTCGGACGTACTATCAAGCATGTGGATTTTTTCCTTAATCCTATAACACGAATGTGGAATGATCTATCTAGCTGTGTGTTTCCTCATCACTTCACCTTTTAAAACCAAAGTGTATCGGTTCCCCTTCGTCACTCCTCTCAGCTCTGCATTTGTAGTCTAACTCCAGAATACAATTGTGGTTGGTTCACTGTGTAATAACCATTTTGCAGGCATTTTAAACTGGTGATGATTATCAGTTATTGAAATCGATAAATTTGTCAACAAATTGTCTCCTTTAAAATAACACAAACTCAGGAACCAACCTCATCACTTAAATATGTTAAGCTTGATGTGTCTTAAAAGAGGTTTTAAAAGATTAACACATTTGCGCCTTGATACTCTTCTCCAGCCACAACACTTTGATTTTCCTTTAATTACCTTCAATCGTTAAGCCATTTAAAATTCATTCATATTTAAGAAATCCATCAGCAGGCTTATGTATGTACAATCAAAAACACCAGTATCATGATTACACTCCACTAAAGACGGATTTCAGGCAGAGCTTTAAGGTAATAATAAACATGCAATTTAAAATGTGTAAATTCACTCGTCTTTGCTTGCAACATATTAATTATTTGGTGAAAATGTAGATTTTACACTGCAACAGGATACGCTCGTTAATTATAGCGTGTGATAGGAAATTTTGCAGAATTTTCAACAGCTCATACACAAGCATGCATGCAGCTGCATGCATACAATCCAATTAACACTAGGTGGGTATTTGTGCATTATGTACTTTCATATGAATATCTTATGTAAGTCCTTAAAGCTAGTCTGTTTATATGCAACGGTCGACTAAATAGCGACACTGAAATTCCATAACGTTGATTTGATAGTGTAACATTTTCAGAGTGGACGAGTATTTGAAGGGAATTCAAGTATTGTAAGGATGTAATTTGGAAGTATGTATCGCCTAATTATCTTCACAACTTCTTGATGTTATCATCATTTGCTTTATCCGAAGTTCCAATTGGGTCAATAGGTAGAACAAGGTCTTAAAATAGATCTACAGACAATCACCCTTACCTTACCTAACCTGAGGATTAGGCCTAAAGGCCATACAAATGCCAAAAATGTTATGTTTATATGCATATATTATACATGCATTCAGACATCTGAGAAAAAAAGTATCTTAATTCAGAAAAAAGCGTACATTCCAAAATTGAAACAAGTGAACTATATATAAATTTCAAGGGTACTTATATGAAAATTTTGTTCTAAATCTAACCGAGAAGAAAAAATGAAATAAAATATAAAAAAATTCAAAAATTCGTTGTGCAAAATGATGTCGTTATCGACAGGAAAGGACCCCGGGAACAGACTTTAAACTTTCTCTCTCTCAGATTCCTTTTTGTCATGTTCTGAATGCAAATCTTATGCAAACGACTTCAGAACACACATCTACACATTCACGTATAACCATGAGGCTTTCATAATCCGATGGGAGATGGGATAAGTTGATGCGCACTTGGTATAATTCCCAGTTGGAATAGTAGTAAAACTTTTTCTGAGTTCCTTCACGTATTGTGCGGCTTAATTTGATTTTCAATGAAGATCAGTGGAATGGTATTTCACACTACAAACCGCGAAAATTCCTGGAATTATTTCGAACACTGTCGTTGACAATTTAATGATAGGAATGAGTGTATGTCTACCGGCACTTAATTCTCCTCATACACCTGACAACGAGAATACATTATATTGCATCGCATTGATCCGAATGACGCTCTGAAAGGTGTGTGTAAGACAGTAGAGATGTAGTCCTCCTGGAAATAATATTAAATTCTGTGAAATATTTGGGAGCAAATTATATTCCGCAAAGTGGCATTAATTTAGTGGCCATACCAAATGGTCGTAAAAGGTGGTGGCATGGTATACGAACAGAAATTGCTGACAATGAATTTGCATCGTCAGCTGACAACATACGACCGCAGGAAATGATACAGATTTATATTCGTATATTAAATACATATTTGTTTGAGTTTGTTCGATTTTTTATCGGGCAAATAAATATGGGTTGAAAATATATAAAAATAAAATTGCCCGTCCCTGAAATTAAGGTATCGTGAAATGTAATCCGTGGTGGGATGTAATTGCAAAATGGAATTGAATCACAAAATTTGGCGGTGGTCATTCCAGTACATGTATGAAGTAATCGATTCATATTATCCATTTAAACCATAACTACATTTGGATCAGTACTTGAAAGTTACTTGTTTATACGAATACTATTAAAATAGAAGAATTTTTTGTTCGAAACGACCAGATCCATAATTCAGCGCCATGAAAGAAAAAAAAAAGAAGATTTATATAGGGGTGTTATAGAAAGTTGTACAAAATTGTCTTCTTAGCCCAACAAAACAGCGATTGGCAAGAGTTATTTTTTTGTTTGATTTCTGATGAGAAGTCGTTGTCCAGGTGGACAAAGATCTTTACTACCTCGAAGTCATAGCTGTCCATTGTAACATTCTATCCTATTTGTCAATGTTGGGTGCCCCTTCTTGTTGACTTGATTTTGCCCTCAGTCATCGCTTAATCCACTTTTGGTTGATTCAATGCTCGCGAACGCGCTGGGGATAGCTCGCTGAGTTCTTCCAATGATGCCAATATCTTTGGCGTACACAATCAGTTGCACATAATTTCGAAATTGTGCCTCTGGTGTTGGATTGTGAGTTTCGCAAAATCCTTTAAAGTCACATGACAGTGTGTTACCTTATCCTTGTCCTTGTTGAAGTAGCAAACACCCTTCTTCGCCATCCTGCACGTTTGGCAAGGATGCCAGAACTAGACATGGCCCAATAAACTAAATATAAACGCAGCCCTTTTTATCGTTTGGTAAAACATTCGAACCTCGATCTTGTCTACGCTTCAGCTTCTCTGCAATTTCGATGTAGTAGCTATGGTTAATCAAAACGATTAGGCTAATTGTTATCGCGGGTCAGGAAGCACAAAATCGTCCTTTTGTCTGGATTTGTTTGAAGTCTCGTCTTTCGTGGATGGTTTGAGTTTTTTTTTCTCAAAAACAATATTCCATCACACGAACTTGTTAGTCAGTTGGTATTATGGCCATAAAGTCATTAGTGTGTGATGAACTTTGTATCGCCCAAAACCATACCAATTAATTCTGAAAACACAACGGTAAGCGAAATAACGTTGTGCGAAACAAACAAAAGAAAAACATTGTTTTAAGGCTGATTTACTCTCGGAAAAAATTGCATAATTGCATTTTTATTTTTTTCAAACGACATTACGTTAAGCGGGGTATGGTAATATGTAATTCGTTGCCGACGTTATAGCGAAACAACGTTGCGCGGGGCAACGTTAAACGGGGTATGCCTGTATATGTATATTCGCGAAAAGTAGAAATTCAGAAAGTCGAATTCGTCATAACTCTGTGAAACTGGAAAAATATTGCAAATGTTATCTAAACACTCCCGTAAAACTTTTATTTATAAACAAATAGCTTCCGCCACGTAACGAAACAATAGCAAAAGGCAACGAAATGACGCGCGCATGTTGGCCACCACTACGAAATTGGTCAGTGTGCGATTTGTTTCATATAAATTAATATAATTAATAATTTATATAATTAATAATTGAATTTTCATTGGCATTGAAAAATACAAAACAAACTAACTAAAAAAAAAACTAACATAAATTCCAATATAATCAAAAACAAAAAACGAAGATCGTTTATATTTATTTTTAGGACAGATTATAAAATCATAATCATACCTCCCATCTGGTCTTTAAATTTGTTCATAAAATATGCATCAAGAAATTCGTAATAAAAAATTCCCATATTTTCTCATGTGACCATTACATTATGCAACTGAAGCTCAACAACTCAGTGATTGCGAAAGTTTATCCTTGTCCATATACAAACATACATATATAAATACATACATCCATAGCTGCTATGTATGCATTCATGCTACCATTATTTGGCTGGCATCGACGCCCAGGAGCAGGAACAGGAGCAGTGCAATAACAACAACAGGAGTATGAAGGCAAATTTATTTGGAAAATTTTACTGCTGGTCACTTTTTGTCCTTTTATGCAAAAGTGATGCATTTTATGTACATTCCTGGAGAGCATGAGTGCGTTTGGCTATGTATGTTGTGTAGTAACAGCAAAACGGATGCATGTTTGTATTTACAGCAAGTTATGACTTCATTATTTACAACTGGTCCTCAGTCAGTGCAGGGCTCAACAATATTATTGGAACCATACGTTTACCTTTGCGCAGTTCTCGAGTCGTCCCCTTCCCTACTCGATTGGGTGTGGTAATTGTTTCAGGTCGGATTGATTTAATTAAATTTCGTTGATGGCAGAAGCTCTACGCACTTAAATATTTCTGCTGTAATATTCTTGATTGTAAAGCATGTACATATTTTAAAATTGATTTTGATTGAACGCGACGGTTTAAAACTTGTACTATCAAACATCGATTTTTAAATTTATCTGTTCTTTGGTAATTTACTTATATTTTTAAATCTTGTTTTCGATCTATTTGGGTAGGTACTTGTACGAACCACAGATAGTACAAAACTTTCTACTGAATTCTAGCTTGCTCTAGATCCATAAGCGGTGTTTCGAATATATATTTGGTTTTCCCCAATTGAACTATTAATTGTTTTATAATTAAAATATTTGTACTGTTTTAAAAGTTTTAACGTGGGTGAATTTGATTATTATTAAATGCGTACGTAACTTCAAGCAGACGACAGATGTGAAACTTTGATCGAAAATGTCTCAACGTATCAGTATCTCGGGGCCATCATGGTCTACAATTCTAAATAGAGTGGATATTTTACGGCAATGCTAGTAGAATCTCATCTATATTCTCATATAAGCGTATGGAAAAGCTTTTCAAGTCAAGCCGCTGATGCGACTTCAAGCAAGGATCCACGAACCAAAGTAAACCGCAAATGGCCGACAACAGATCAGCAGCGAGTTGAAACTGCTCAATCTTAAACAGCTCCATAAGATGGAAGTTATTTCACTTCAAAAACTCTGATTCAATATAACTTCAATACACGAAGAAGACTACAAAGCAACATAACATCCCTTGACATGGAATGAGTACGAAAAAAGGCGATACGAAGTAGTAGTACTGAACATTTTTAATGAGCCTCTGAATAAAAATTTTAAGTATTATTGTGAGTCACTGCGACCCATTTTAAAATGACTAAACAATTGATTTACAGATAGGACACAAAAACGAATTTGAAATATTATTGCTTATAGTGACGAAAAAGTATGATAAACGCAAAGAAATATCGGTGAGAAAGAGTTAAACACTTACATGCCACTTTTGACATAAAGACATCATTGTGGTAACGCCGTTTCTGATACATAACATTTAAAACAAATTGTTCTACCATTAAGGGGAGTAAGGGAGAGAAATTTTAATTTTTGTTTGCGTGGCAAAAAAGAAGGTAGATACCTACATATGTTACGTACAGTTTTGCAATACATTCGCCTGACTTTTAACATTAAGATATGTACATTCCTACATTAATTATAACTTACATACATCTTGAAACGTACATACTTTTAAGCATCCAAATGATTTAGTCATTATGTGTAGTAAATAACGCAGTAGATAACAATAGCAATATGAATAAATGTATGTGCGAGAACATAAAAAAATATTTTCCTACACACTTTCCCTCATTTCAGCATTACCCGATGCTAATGTTCATAACACGCTTTGCTAAGCATCTCCATGAAACTAACAGAGACGATTGCTGTCCTTTGTGCTTTTCAAGCTTTTTATTTATTCTCTTTGTCATTTTATTTCAGGCAAGGCAATAACGCTGTTCCATGAGATCGTTATAGGCTTTGAGGAGGATTTATTTTCTTTGTATTTCCCTAAGGAGAAGCTAATTTATTTCACTGGCTAAAATGCTGACCAGAAGTCAACCGGTCTCAACACTACGTGACATTTACAGCAGATGCGTCAAATTATTGTTTTGGCTACAATATTCCCCTTGTGGCCGAATGAATATATAATTACATAGAATTTTAGCTTGCTTGCATAAATGCTTTATACTCAGCTTTCCCATGAAAAAGTTATTTTTTTAAGAGTCACCTGGAATATTAACAAATTCATAATGCAAGCAGGGAATCAAAAAGGAAAAGAGAAAACTTCAGAACAAATATTTGATACACGAGAATGCAATCTATCTTACATATTAAGCTTTACAATGCCACTTGTACTGATTTTAAATTTTTAATCAAATTTTTTTTTACTTCAAGTAATATAAAGTTCACAACAGAGTCTATTGCACTTGCTTATGCGAGTATTTGTACGTCTTAAAAAGTAAAAATGTAAAGGAAACTTTGTTATAAGTACTATATGAATCCTGCTTAAAATTACTTCTAAATTTCCTTTTTCTTTTCTTTGCTATGGTGCCACAGTGGCGCATTCGTCATTACATTACTAAGGAAAAGTTTGTCAGAAAACAAATAAAATTAAATCGAATACCTCTCAAAAAATAACAACACAACAATTTTTGATGCCTTGCATAGCAGAAGGTACGTACGAAAATGCTCGCGATACCAATACTTCCCCTTTATAAGCATAAGTAAAAATGAAAAAGATTTACAAGTGCAACACATTTTTTCATTCCACTAGGGTAATGTTTTCCATTTGGCGACCGAAATTTTAATATCTATGCAAATTATGTTGGGTTGTGAATATTAATAGGGTGTTTTGTCGGAAATTTGTGCTTCTCATAAAATTTAAGAGATTTGACCTTTTCCTTAATTTTTTCGAGCGTTATAATATTAAAGAGACGTTCTCCATATAACAAATTCAGTTCTTAAAAGAAAAGCCGTACAATTGGGAATACGAAGGATAATTATTTGTTTGTTTGAAGTTATGGATTCATTTTTTTACGATCATTCGTTTGGGGAATTTGTTTAATGTTGAATAAGCTTTATCGCTTATATATTTCTGTCAACAACAGGAGATTTATTAAACAAACTTGTTAAGGACTACATTTTTTTTTATCTTACAAGCTAAATTGTCACTTGGGTACAGATCTTTTTATAACTTAGGCCAAAAGTTATATTCATGTCGAAGTATGATAGAGTAATAATATATCCAGTTCTCTTGTCTAACAGACAATGTCTAGAACGATGAAGAGTTTTGGTTTATCCTATCTTTTTGGGTTCCTTTTTTTCAATGCATCTACATATTTAAATATTGCGAATATAATATCGATTGGAAACTCCTTAAAATAAAACGGAGTTGTGCTGAAGTGGGCGATTTAATGTTTAGGAGTAACAATAGACAGCAAAACTGACAAGGAGATCCAAGCTTTGAAGAATTATTTCTTTCTTCCACAACGTCATGGGAAGTAATCTTACAAGTGTTCGATAACATATACGTAGGGTTTCAAACTCAAGGTTGTACACTGAATCTACATAGCAGTCGTATGGACCATTCCTTGCATTGTCTGGTGGGAAGCGCTGGACAAGATATGTCATCTTTCAAATGTAATGAAATTAAATTAACGCTCACAGCAAAATAAGAAACAATAATAGTACACATCTACTACAACAACAGCAAGGAAAACGGAAGTTAGACTTAGGGAAGTGGATCTATGTACAACCTATATATGTACATATATGTACCTTCGGTCATGTATTTATTTTGAACCAATGGCCTACCAAAGAGGGGGCTGCCTGCACTGACGAAAATGTTAATAGTCCAGCAGCCATCAAGGCTCTGCAATCAACTTTGATAGCCTGAACAATATCAAGTGTCAATAGGGTAACCCTGTGTATCAGCAAACAGGAATATTTTGGAAAATGAAAAAGTAAACGAACTTGTCAGGAAAGTTTTAGAAATAGATGCCCTTTGTAAAATCGTCGATTAAAACGCTTATTGATTTATCCCCACTAGAAATTTATTGACACTTCTAATCCTTTTGTTAAAAGTGCTGTCAACGGACTTGAATGGAGAGAAAAGTTAAAGGTTTGGCTACCTTTTGCTTTGTGTACGTCGACGCGGCGAAGAAAACTGATTATATGGGTCGGGCCCTTAAAGAAAAAGCGGATCGTTTCAGGTATACTTCCTAGGAATTCGCCCTGCGACTTTCTTGCGTAAGCCGCCAGGAGATTGAGTACTCTCGAAAGAAGCTTCGTTGATGGGCTGAAGTGGAGGACCTTCAAAGATGTAATTTGAGGAAATTCCCAAGATAACTATCCCTTTCTAGGTGGTTCTCAAATTGGCCGTCTTCATTTGGGACCCGCTATTGGTCAAACTTAGTCCCAGGACAGCATCAACCAACCAAGTTGTGGTATAAATATGTCAATTAGACATATTCGTATTAGAAATACGAAATGTCGTTCCTGGACATATTTAATTGTGTTTTTGATAACATTAATCTCTTTGTAACCCAATCAGACAGAGGCTGTTATACGTTACACATGTACGCATATACGTTACGTACATATAATATATTATGTTTGAGATGAAAACAAAAATCGAACAAAAAAATCATATTTTACTAGCCGTAGTCAGTTCCATATTTCCTTTCAGGAAAATTAAATTTCAATCGATTTTTATCCTTCCCCCGCAAGTATGTGTAGTGTATATCCCACCCAATACAATTGCAAAATAATATCAAGGATTACCAACCAGCACGACAATTCCTATTTTCTTTTTTATGCACTCCCTCAAAAAAAGAAAATGTCTTCCTTCACCCGCTGAGTTATTTCATCCTCTTCTGAAATATTGTGCTAAAGCTGAGTTCTATTACAGAAAAGCATTACTAGACGTCAACATATATACACATATATACATATGTAGGTACATACCTTCTCTCTGTGCATGGAATTACTACAGCGAACATAAAGATTCTCCTATGAGATGTGTGATGGCGTAAACATTCTTTTCACAAGAAAGAGCTGCGGTTTATATGAAATCCAGATAACTTTATGGTTATATTCAATGTATAGCAAACTTCATAACAACAACGCTCGTCGCCACTAATATTTTTATATTCCAAGCGGTGAATGCGAAGAATCTCTTCACCTAAACTTTATGCCTTGATCTTAAAGTCACAGGAAATGAATGGGTCCCCTCAATCTAACCGAAAATCAAATGAATGTATGCTGTTCAAGGGAGTACCGACATAAAACAACACAATAATACTCTGCAATAGCAGGTGGAGTGTAAGGGCAAGTAATGATGTTTGTGAAGGTAACATTGACATAATTCACGAGTTATGAGAAAGGCTTTTGAACTTCATCCTTCCTGAAATTCGCATATTTTATATTCTGTGCGGAAGGAACAACTGCGGCTAATCCACTCAGCACCTACTTACGTAAAGTGCATATGGGAGCGACCAATTTAATATAGCTTCCTTCGATTCACCGCTCAATTTATCTAATGGATGCAGTGTTCAACGTACACCTGTGGCTTATTACGCAAAAAAATCATTTTTCACCCAGCACCTTAACACCTTACCTATTCTCTAATACATATCCTGATGGTTTCGTTGTGATATCTCAATAGCAAAGCTATTCCGGATTTCATTCTATTATAATATTGTATAAAGCCGTCATAAAGTTGTTTTTCTCACTCGAAGAACTAAGACACGTCAACGTCACGCAATCAAAAAGTCATAAAAAATGCCTGCTAAACGAACTTCTTGCAATGTACATAAATATCTTAAATTCCACATTCGAACTTCTTAGTAAACACGCCTATCTGGGTTCCATCAATCATTCCTTTATGGTACGATGCTCAGGTGCAGAAAAGCGAAAATTCCGGTGAGATGTGAACGTTTTCGTGTATTATTATGTGGCTTGGAAATAGAAACACAATTAAGTATTCAATTAAGAAAGTCGGACGTGATGTGCATTTGTTCTTAATCCGCACAAAGAATGGCTGTTACGAAAACTGATGGTAAAACTATGGTATTTGAATGCTTTTTGCTTAGTATTCCGTATGAATTGCGGGTGTGGAATGGGTGTGTTGTTGTGAAAATAAAATGTGGTAAATATCGATTATGTTTAGTCTATTTATCAATAAAATAAGTATATACGTTAACAAAATTTGTTCTGAAAATTGGTTGATACGTCCACTGTACAGAAAACTTTGTAAATTTAATTGACACTGTTTTGAAGATTGAGTCGATTCAAAAAAAAAAAAACGAAAAAAGGATAGGTGAGGTTTTCGCTGGATACATGTTTTTTTTTAGTTTCGATTTCCAGGAATGGACCAATTCATACCATTCAAGGAAGGGCTGAAAATAACACACCCAAAATATGCAATACATATTCCAAGTACATATACACTTCGATTCCTCGGCTTTGGCAAAGCTCTTAATGACTTAAATTATACAGTATTTTGCTGACTTTTAGGTGGATTTCGAAGAAATACTACCTATTGCAGAGGTCCTCATGACGCAACTTTCAAAAAATTTGAATGCAACTTTTCAAGACCTCTATAGTAAACACCAAAACCATGGTGCAATATAACGAAATCTTGTCACCACGATAGGGGCCGCAGTTCTTAACCGAATTGAACGAAACTTGGTACACATGTTGATATGGTGAATAGCATGGACAAGTTCGTAGATGGGCGAGATCGGGTGAGGGGGGGGCGTGTCACGCCCATTTATGTAATACAACGAAATCTTGTCCGCACGATAGGGGCCGCAATTCTTAACCGAATTGAATGAAAGGCAACTCAACTACGGTCGAGACGTCGTTGAGAGCACTGAGGGGCGCCTCCGGTTCAGTAGGTCGGTATCGGAGCGCGATAAAAGGGATATTGGACGGCAGGACCAGACTTTCTGGCGGCTGTCAGAAAGAGAGGGAACTCCCTCGTCGAACCCTCTCGATCCGGGGTAGCTCACATAGGTGGGCAAAGCTGGGCATGGCCGGCTTACATAGTTTAAGATTAGGTAGGTTATTTAAAGTTTATTTTAAGAACAAAACACAGCACAAAAACATACCAAAAAATAATAAAAAATCGAAAAATTACAAAAAAAATTATAAAATAAAAAATTACAAAACAAAAGAAAAAAAATTAAACACAGCGCTAAATCAAAAAAAAAAAAAATCAATAAAAATACAAAAAAAGTACTATTTAATTACGTAACTAGGTAAGATAGGTTAAGGTTTATTTTAAGATAGTTATAAGTTTTAACTTAATTTATATTTAAGAAAAATAAAAAGAGTCCAGCTACTAAGTTTTTTTTGAAAAATAAATTTTCTTAGTTTTTTTTAATAGTTAAGTCTTTAGATTGTTTAAGTAAATTAAGTTAGGTTACGTCGAAAGACATAGAATAAGTATTAAGTTAAGCTTAGAGTGCCCGTATAGGGCCAGTAAGATAGAGTAACATAGTTAAGTTAATTAAGCTAGTTTTAAGCGTTTTAGCATGTAAGATTTAATGAGTTACAATAATAAAAATGCTTTAAAAATGAAAATGAAAAACATAAACCAAGGAACTCGTGTGCATGTTCTTATCATTACTATGTCAGGAAGAGTCCGGAAAAGGCAATTCGGCCAATACCTATGTAAAGATTAAGAGAAGATACCTGCAGCTAAATCTCACCAAAAAGTCGTTTGATAGTCTTTGAGGCTGCTTTTTTTTTTGAAAATGACGCCGGAATCCCTGTGACAGTAAATGGCATTTTTATTGTATTATAAGCTGTGTTTTTTTGATAGCTGTATACCCAGCCCAGTAAGATTTTACACACAAAGCAATGACAACACCAAGTGGGGATAAAATTCCCAGTAGCAGCAAGTGAGGATAGAACTACATAAGTTGACCACCAGAGCGCGAAAAATCTCATAAATTAGCCTTTAGCCGATCGTATTTGTTGCTTTTCCTCGGTTTTGACATTTGCAAACTGTCAAACGAAGAAAAGGAAATCGAGCCGCAAACCAATTGGTTGGTGCGGCTGCAACTATGGATGAAGTGAGTATAGATCGTTTTTTTGACTGAAGTGAGTATAATTATCAAAAAGAACACGGCTATAATAAACGCGTTTTTGTGGCATCAACTGATTAGTGTAGTCCTTGAAAATATGCTTCCAGCAAGGCAATGCGACCTTTCATACTGCGACGTATTTAAAAGCTTTTTTATGAGATAATACTCTCAGAGTTTTATCATTGCCTGCCGAGAGAAAGTGCTGCGAAAAACGTTTGGTTGTTTGCATCAGTTCACTTAACAGTCCAACGCAATGTCGACTAAGCCGCGGCGATTTTATTCCAGAAAAAAATGAGTGTATGTTAAAGAGGTGTCTTAAGTTTTACATAGTATGAAACTTTCAACGTTGTGCAGCAACGACCCATGAATCAATCACACATTGGATCAACAAGTTTTCAAATATCTGTATAAAGGCATGCTAAAAGTCTTGTGTCATTATGACAAGTAGTATTCCGTCGATAACTACATAAAGCATGCATGATAAATGTTTAAAAGACATCCAAAACAAAGCAAGTTGGAGTGAATTTGTAAGAACTGAATCCCAGTTTAAGAATTAAAAAAAAAGCGCAAATACTGAAAATAACTGAAATGTATGTAAAACCACAAACTTTGTTCTCTAACGATCCATTTATGGCGCACAATATCTTATGGCAGCTTACACACGTTAAAATATGTTTCGGTTTCCTACCTCGGTAATTGTGGTTTATGGATGCTGTTACCACACGGATGGCTGGTTTCCTTGCTATTGTTTACGTTGTCATTTGTGGATGCCATAGCATGGACTTCTTCATTAGCATAACAGACATATAAAGTAAATAAATAAATTATTCTTTCAAACATATGCACTTCATTTCCATAAAATATCACACGAAAATAATAAATAAATAAAAATTCGGCTTGTATCTTGCAATTTTTTTTTTAAACTCATTTCCAAGAGATAAGCAAACAAACAATCCAGCAAATTTTATTTTTCCGTTAATAATTTTCCAAGTTAAATATTGAATGAATGTGTTCGTTTTGTTTGCCAATTATACTCTTTTATGGTCGTTCCTTTAACTATCTTTGTGTAAACAAATTTACATATTTGTAGGCAATATGAAATTGTGGTTGTATTCACGCTTTCACAATGTGTACATCATTCCCATAAATCATCACAGTGTCAACGGATGTTCAATTTATTTAACTTAATAAATAAATCATAATTCAAGCAATTTGTATTTACGAAACATTTATTGCAAAACTATTTAAAGCGAATGTGTTTGCATTTATAAAATATTTACTTAAGAGCATTTGTGGTACCTATAGGGACTTAAAGTATTTCCTAACAGTTTGTTTGTGTGTGTTTCTGAAGGCCAACTATAATTCTAGGATCCAATCCAAATGACCTACAAAAATTGCACAAGACGATACACTTGCAGTGAAAAAAAAAATAAAATCTTTTAATGATTAGTTAAATTTACAGTGCAAGGTTGAAATTAATACATACCTCATAATGAATGGGAGCACTACAAACTTCAGAAAGGCCATCGAGTATTTTTATAAAACACTTCATATACATGACTAATTTAATGCTGCTCATAATGAATACGATTACGAAGCGTTAAATTTCAATTAAATTTTAAAGGTCCGAAGGCCGATTTTAATAATATTTTTGCTTAATAAGTTTATTGCGTAATTTAAAAACCACGAAATTACCCCCAAAAGAGCTACTTTAGAGATGCCTTAATGAAAAAAATGATGCAGCTACGTAAGCCAAAGCCATTTACCGGTGAAAGCAGAAAACAGAAAACAGAAAGCACAATACAAAGCAAAAAGTAATTTTCATTACGTCCAGGCAAAGTATTTTCAAGAGCCTTGTTTTCATGCATAACAAATTCAGAGTCCTTTTCGCATATAATGAATATTCATGCGTTTATGTTCCATTTTGTGATTCCCGGGAAATGGTCAGTGCTTTTAATTCAAAAAACTCAAAAAACTATGTTTTTTTTGTTTCTTGTCTGATGAACGCGAAAAGAAATTATCATTCTATTGTTTGCAATCAACAAAAACTCTCGAGTACATGTTGAATCTTAAAACAAAAAGATGCTTTGCAGCCAACATATGACATTTTTTCTCAGAGTAAAAATTTGTTTCTGTGCATAAATTTGCGTTTGTAGATCCTGTTCGTCAGTCAAAAATTCCCCGCAACGCAGTTGTGGGGGAAAAAATGCATGAGTGAATAAATTTGGATATTCTGTTTTTTTTTTTTGCACACTCTTCAAGTTTTACCTGTCATATAAAGTATTTTGTTTCCTTAACAGATAGGTACATCATGCACGGGAAGGGTACAAAGAAAAACCATTTCTACCGTGTAAATAATTGCACGTCGTATGTACTTGACGGCTTTCAAACAATGTTTGGGCCTTGTGTGTGCTACTTTTATGAGAACATTCGGATGAAATTAAACCGTGAATTGCCGAAGGGAGCCTTTTCGGGGGTGCATTTTCAGGGTAACACATTTGAACAAAACTGCCCATGTACATAGGTATGTCTTATACGTCACTTTGGATTGCCTCTAAAATAATCTATTAACAATATACATTCGGTGTGATGCCAGGCAAAGATGCACCTAAAGGTCTTTAAAATTACCTCAAGTATTGGTGTGCGGATAGCGAATAATTGCCGCACGCTTGTTTCGCTTTCGAACTGTAGAGAATGTAACATTCGATGCGAATACATAGTCAAAGAATTATGCTAATGGTACAGGAAATTGAGACATTGATGAAGGGCAAGTGAAATGTTCGTACTCTCAACATGAAGCCGCACAGTGATGTGGAGTGAATATTGCTTTAGATTAGGATGATGGCAGAGAATACAAGCCACACAAATGCGGTTCATGGAATCGTGGTGGTTTCAACAGCTTTGTTGATTGCTATGTGATAAGTATTTGCTGGCAGTGATCCGCATAAAAGCAAACGCCATCGTCCACGAGGACGAAGAATTCGATGACTTGTTAGAGCCTTTATTTGTGTTTCTGGCAGGCCTACCAGTTTCAGCCACTACTACCTACCTACCTACCTAGAGCCTTCATAGCTTATTTAGTGTATCTAGTCAAAGGCTGGTTAATTGAAAATTCATCAACGGCATGAAAATGACCATCTTAGCAGCGATTTTGACCACTAGATACGTAAGTGATGGATATGCGTATACAATGGTGTGTGCAAATTTAAACCTTGTTTTTGACGAGGAGCTTCAAAAAAGAGCATCACATTTAAAATGCCACATAATAACAGTGCTAGTGGTCAAATTATATGTGCTTCACTGTAAGAGATACAAATCCAGAAAATATTTACTAATGAGAGCATATTTCCGCTGTCTTTAAAGTTGCTTTAGTTGACAATTTTTTTTCTAATTTCACATATTGTAATCCTCTAAGACTACACATAAATTTAATTCAGTTAAGAAAGTTCTACGGATTTCAACCTAGTTTCTATTGTATAGGGACTACAGACCTTTGCTCAAGACAAACAAGTCGGGATAAAATTTGAATGTAGGTCACTTCTGTAAAATATTCGGATAAGCCAATAGGCAAATAGAATGAAACCCTAAAAATTGGCAGATTCCTCTTCGTTTTTAAGTCATATCCGTATTAGATTGGTAAAGTGTCTACTTGTACTACTTCAGATCAAAGAATTCGATCATAAGCCGCTAGTTTTACTTTTTAGGCTTTATTGACCATGAAACTTCTTAATCAGTGAACAAAAGAGTCTCCAACAAATACCATAAAGTTCTGAACCACTTCGTATGAAGTCGTAAAGGAACAACAAAAGTGAAAAATACTTACACCCAGATCCGTTCAAATTTCCGACAATCCGACAATGGAAATAATACAAGGAAAAGGAGAACTGCTTCAGATAATAATTCAAAGAAAAAAAGAAAGCGACAGAGGAGAGAACAAAAAAAAAAAATACACACAATAAGAATTATTGAAAAGACTCTCGCAAAGAAATTTAATAAAAATACTTCCGACATTCCTTCCTCAGAATGGTGCTGGGTTTCGAGATTTCAACTGCTGGTCATTGAGACAAATACATACATACACTACCTCCTCTATATCAACCTCAGGCAAAACACAATTTGCAAATACATGCATCTATCCAACTTTCTTTCTTTTGGAATCGATTGAGATTAAGCCGGAGGAACACATACCGATATAAGAACTACAAATAAGCAATACTTCGTTTCGTAGAAATCCATTTCATAGATTCCTTATTGAAATTGCTTGGAATCTTCAGTGGACTTCTATGCTTCTGCAATTTATGGTTCCTTATTCGATTTTTATTACCAATATACTACACACATTCCCAACGCCTGTGGCAGTTTAAGCAGGAAAACGGTAGAGTCAACTATCAAACAGGAAAATTGAAAACTAATGAAGATGGAAATAATTTTATTACCACTTCAAAATACAAATGAACAAAATTGTTTTTAAACTCATGTGTGAAAGAATTAATTGCTCATTAAAGGCATTGGTTTGGTTTCTATGGCAAAATCAAATAAAAGAGTAAGTTGTGAAAATGGTTTCATAAAGAAACATGGTAATAGAAATTGGATTAATGTAAAGTTTAAATATATTTTCGTTTGCATTTTAAAATTTTAACCTTTTACGTTTCAAAATAGATAGATTCAATGACAATCAAATGTATATTTGGCACGACAGCTCATGGAGAGCCAAGACCTAGCTTCTCACAACCATGTTGCGCGTGTTATATTCTTCGCACTTATGGAAGGGACCTACAGTTTAGTGCCGACTCCGAACGGCGAAGTGAGAAGCTTTTCTCATGACAGGTTGTACTCTTGCAGGTTTGTCATTCCTGTGAAGAGGTGGTACCGCGAAAAAACGTTTGGTGGTTTTTGAGAATCGAACCCGTCACTCTCGCTTAGCAGTCCAACGCACTTACCACTAAGCCACTACGACCACGAATACGAACTACATATTTTGAGGAAGGCCTTAATTAACTTTCACTATACAAAGTCACATAATGATGTCAAGTTCGGGAGAAGCCTATTCCTACTTTTGAACGTAAAGTTGTAGATCCAAAACATACCGATACAATTTTTTGAAAGAAAAGTAGGATAGCTTACAGCTGGCCTTTGTCAATATCTTCATGTCTATAAAAAACGAATACTACCTTTTCGAACTTTTATATTGTTTTAGCACCTAATTTTTTCAATTAGTTGTCATTCAAAACACAAGAAAAAAATATGCACATTGCAACAGTATAATTTTGCGTTCCATTTTAAAATAGCATGTCCGGTGATTTCTTATTAACTTCAGTATGTATATGACGCAAGATGCGAAATAGTGCCACGCAATTGAGTGGTTGTATTTTCGAATTCACTCTTGTTTCTGGGTATTTACTCAAGTTAAAATCACTTGTTACAACTTTTTTTTTGTTATTGTTGTGTGATGGATTCAATCTATCAGACGCAGTTTGCATTTAAATTTAAAAACAGACGTATATAAAAACCTAAATCGAAAAATAAATAACACCCAGTGTTATAATTATTAGAAACCGATTACATTTGTTCATACACACTATAAACCATCAAATAGAAATATAAAAATATAACTTAAAACCATGTCAATGGTTCAAATGCACAACGTAAAATTTTCAAAGGAGACATACTCGTTCACACCATGATGTAGCGAAACGTATCAAATTCAGCAAAATAAATAACATACAGCAGAAAAATGTAAGTACAGCATCACCATAGGTGTTCAAATTCAAGCTTTTGTACTTTGATATGGACCCAGTGCTCTTTCCCAAGAACGACACGAAAAAACAGGAGATACATTCCTCGATTTGAACAAATTTTCGTTTGCACTCTTCGCACTACATATATATGTATGTACCCATATTGCTTGTATTGCAAAACATTTTTTACAAATCTAATATGTCAGAAAAAAGTAAATTGAACTGCTGCACGTACCTACATATGCTTTAAAAAACTGCTCAACCAAGAAATAAACTGCGTGGTAGTAGTAGCTTTTACCGCAACTGATAGATTGCAAAATTCCCAGTATCCTTAAATGTTTGCAAAATTAATTGGGTTTCAATTCAAATTAAAAAAAAGTAGGGCTTGCAGTCAGCTCTCTAATAATTTAAAACAATGTTATAATTCTCACTTACTTTGACAATTAATATATATTTTAACATACTAATGTTTTATTGTTTTTATCCAAGTGATGAAACACATTAATATTAACGAGATATTTGCCGTCCAAAAGGTCATTCGCAGATTAACACGTTTCGACGCATAAAAACGTACCGTACTACTACTACATCATTGCATTAATTATTTCTTAACGGACAATATATTAAGCTAAATACGAAGTACATGTCAGGTGGGGTTGGAAACTTTTCAAATGACGAAAGTACATATATTATGTGCTACTGATGACTAGGGAGTACATCGTTGGAAAAGCAGATGGTAAACAGGGGGTAGAAGTTGGCCGGCGAGCTCGTAAAACAACACACGACTACTTGTTGAGTTATAGGAGTATTTATGTATGTACGTACAGTGAACAGAAATGCATGTATCTGAACTATACAGGTAAGTAAAAACATTGTCCTCACATAAAGGTTTAGTCATGAAAGGACGACTAGACATACGTATCTGCATAGTTTCATAATGTTTGTGTTATAATATGTAACTTGGATGCAGCAGAGACGGATATCATTTTAATTGAACGTGCTTATTTGCATTATAAATGTGATGGTTTACCACAGAGAATTTAAAATTAAATAAATTTATCAGAGGCTATGTGCAAAAGTATTAAAATAATGTTTTGCTTTGTTGTGAATCCAAATCAATTTAAAGAATTATCTACGCATGAAGATACCTCCCTCGGGGTCAATTACAAAAAGTATGAAAATTGCATAATTTATAAAACAAATCGTATAGAATTGATTTCGAAACTTCTGCGGGCTATTATTTCCATTTAGTGATATTTATTTGCATTAGTGAGTTAAAGCTACAATTTGCATTTATTTGCTCTGGTGGTCTCATCGATTCTCATTTGCATTATTAATGTCGTCTTTAATCCAATTTGGAAAATAATGTGTAATGACATTTCTTACATGTAATTATTGGCTTAAGGTGCATCATTTCGACCTTGGTGTAATTACATTGTACCATGAACACACATGCATAAGAGTTTTTGTATACTTTGACTTCTTATGATTGGGGTTATAAGTCTTTATTGTTAAAGAAAAATAAAATGATTTTTAAATTTTAAAAAACTTTACGGTTTTTTTGTGTTTAAATCAAAAACAAGGCTCCTTCAGACCAACTTTCAAAGGATTAATAGTTCGATTTGTGGAACAAAACGCAGGTAAAATTAAAATTTCTTTTGAAACGTTTAACCTTTGTGTCTACACCCACATACCCGGGTGTGTTTATCATTTTCAGATTGATATATTTTGAGTTCTAGGTGTCGTATCGACTTGAAATTTTGAAAAGCCTCCTAAAATATTGTTTTTTATCATATTTAAAAGAAAAAAAGAAAATTTTTCTCTTTGGGTCTTTGGCGATTTACCCCTTCTATCTATAGCCAACACACCCGGGTGTGCATAGAAAAATATATGTAAATTGTTAGTTAGAAATGCAGAAAAGCACTTTTGTTTCATTCTAAATTCTTATTTTTTATTTATTTGACATTATTTTTTTATTTTGTTTGAAAAAAAAAGGAAAATACTTGAAATATTTTTTCTCAAATGCGTTGCGTGAAAAATAAAAGCGTCTTTGAATCCAAATGCCGTAACAAATGTTGTAACAAGATAAAACACTTCAAACAATTCTAACCAACCAACTCCTTCCGACGCCCGTGTACATACAAAAATGCATGGGACACCCGGGTATGTTGGGTGTATGTTTATGTATATTACTTCCCACCTTTATAAGGGAAGTATTGTAATCACCCAAAAACAGAGCATTACGATACCGTAGAAATCATTTGTGTGTGACATTTTTTTTCTCCTTCGATATCTGGAGAACGGAACAACGTACGATCATTTTTGTTTTATTTGTCAGCATGAAACTTAGAGCTGAGTAGATTTTGAGCAAAATCGGTCCGGCGGATGCTTAGATATTTGAAGAAATGCTTTAAAAAAAGGTGTGCTGGAAAACGCAAGCACTTTGTGGTGTTATTGAAAACAATGCTCGTTGTGATATAAAGCAATACGAGGTACAGGACTGGCTCACCAGTCAAATTTTTTTTTGGCTGTAGACACAAGGGTTAAAACAACAGTGGTTCATTGTCATGAAAGAATGGAGGAGAAAAAAAGGTTTTTCATTGTAAAGAATTTGTTGTACATCTAAATAAAAATGTGCCAGAGTCATCTACATATTCGTACATGCAAATTAAAAAAAGAACACCATGAGCTTAGTGGTCTGCACTTACTACCAAGTTGGAGCTTAGCTTAATCTACCTTCACACAAATAATTAGGCATGTCAGTCTTTCAATAATGTATTAAATTGCTAAATTTTAAGAAAGACCGCACGTCTGTATCCTTATAACATGGGATATTTTGAAAAATTAATGGATACTCGATCGGAATATTTTCTTGATTTCGTGGTGTTCGGGATAACCGCAACCTTACCTTGACTGCAACAAGGAAGTGGTCCGAGCTTTTGGACATTTTGAAGTCTTTATGGAACAGTAAAAAGAAACTTATATGTACTATTACGGAAAACTGGAGCAACATTTTTGCGAATACACTAGAGAGATTTAAAACGTGATCCACAACTTCGAAGACAGTGTAATTTAGACCGCAGGTTGCGCCTTTAATTTTCAAAATAATGTGGCTTTGTTTAAAAAAGAATCTACGCTTTATAAGAAGAACTGCTTTTATTTAAAAAAAATTGTTTACACTCGCTCATGTCTTTCGTTACTTGTTCAATAGTCGTCTTCAATAGATCGAAAAAGAAAAACTGCAGACAATTTTTTTTTTCATTCTATACTTCACCCTGTTATTCGCCTTGATAAATTCAAAATCGAATTATGCGGTCCATTACTTCCGAGTGCTATATTACTTCGCACTGCACTCTAGTGCTCTGTTAATGACATTACACGGTAGATAGAAAGAGCAAGTACATAAAATCGAATGCATAATTGGCGTACCGTGAAACAAACTAGTGTTCTTTTATAGATTACCTTTTTTGTATGCAATTGGTGAAAAAAATAAATAAAAATCTCTCGTACATAAATCTTAGCGGGACGTTAATTAGTAAATGCACTCTATTTCATAAAATTTTTTCGTTATTATTATTTTTTGTAATAAAACAAACTAACCTATTTGTGGTAAGTACGATTAATAATGCCTAACTATTCCTTTTTATATTTAAATTGCTTAATTGAACGTAATGCACACCAGCATCATAAATTGAAGCGTTTATCCGCTTAAAATTTGCACACTATCTTCGTGCACACAATCTATAACATGTACCCTTCCCAATTTGATCTTTTTTCGTTATTTGCACATGGTAATTATTCATAGGGATTTTGGTATAAAGCAAACGCCCACACGTATACACATTGCATCGTCCTGTGCAGACCTCAGTGTACCATCACCACGACTAACAAAATCTTCTGAGTGAGTAAAATTCTATTGCAGTAGTTAGTATTTGGCACCCTATTGACGTGAGACATAAAGTATCTTTGGTAATGGATGCGCTTTCACCACATCAATTTATCGAAAGAACTCTCTGGGTATTTTATTTAAGCTCATTTCGAAAAGGATTTTTGCGGTGAATATAAATGACATGGTAAGGTATTTAAGTGGTTTTTCTCGGAACTTTTTATTGAGACATTGTTTTGTTCTGCATCTGTGACTTTATAGATTTAATTGCATTGGGTTACTTTTACTTTAAGAGTATATGGTATGGAACTAATTTGCTTGTGTAATTTGTTACATTAGGTTGTTTATGCTGATCGTATCATTTCATTGCGTTTCTTTATGATTTCTTGGTATAAAAAGTATCAAGTTTTCGAGTTTTGTAGATTTTCAGTGTTGCTTAAAGACAAAGGGTGCCTTATGATACAATGTCTTTTTAGAGACGTGAAGTGGAATTCCATCGAGTCGTAAGGGCCCGAACGATGGTAGGTATCGTTCATATATTATTTTCTGGGAGTAGAATAACACATCTCTTAGCAGCATTTCAGTGATAGTGGTCAAGATGGTCGTGATTTTGACGGCATGACAAACAAACTTATTCTTTTTGGCAAATTCATGAAGAGCGTCTTTCCTTCGGGTCTCGAACATCCAACCATGATATGCTTATCTTTGCAATTTAATATTTCAGTCTATATAATAAAATATTCTTATTTCATTTTAACTTTAAAGCCCTTGATTCCTAAGTTCTGACTTTCCCATTACATATTTTGCTGTAGCTACGTACATCTCTTAATCGACGACCACTAATGTAACAAATAAACTTTATTCATTTGTTCGTTTACAAACACCAAGATACACTTTTTTGTATAATAAGAAGTTTTCTATTTGAAAACAAAACAATTGATTAAAATCCACGGGCGAGAAGTACATATTTCATTTTGTGATATTCATTTTATTAAAGTTTTCCAGACAGTCTTAGTGTCTTAAGGCTTAAGAAGTGTAATTGTATGCCTCCAGCATTTTTCTCTCACTCACAATCTGAAAAGAATATTGAAAAAGTTTCCTCTGGCTGCCTTTCAGGAGTACAATTACAATTCACTTCCAGAAAGGAAACGATATTTTAACTTTCCACCCTGGAGGAAAGAACAGACCTTTAAAATGGCCAACCAAAAAAGGTAAGTGACTAAAGAAAGCAACGGAAAAGCCCGCAGACAAATTAAAGAGCTCGGAAGTGTAAGCAAGAAAAGAAGGGTAATGGCAAACTGTATACCTATACACAGGAGTTTATGATGTTGAAAATAGTTTTCAATGCCACCCTGCATTTCCAACCCTTTTTTGCTTTTGTGTTGCAATTTTAAGGGTAATTTGTGATCTCCACCTTTAAATACTCACGGCATTGTGCACGTAGCCTATAAAAAGAACATAATGAAACGGCTAGAATCCGTCTGGAAGATATTATGTAGTACCCTACCCTTCCTATCTGAACATAATATCGATAAAGTTAGCACAAATTTGTTTTAGGTCATCGATTTGCACTTAAGTCTTAAGAATGCCATCGTATTCATGAAATTAATTTGATTGTGAATGCATTTTTTGTTGTATCTTTTATGTGATTGGCTTCTAAGTCACTAGACCATGAACGGTAAGATATGTTAAAAAAAATTGTGTAATAACTAAAGTAAAAAGTATTACTGAAAAAAAAACATGGCCCCTATTGTGCATTAAAAAAAGCCGTGCATATACTTATTGGCTGCCTATATAAAATTAACATTTCAAAACTATGAAACCAAAAATATATTTGGACAACAATGGTTTTAGAGCTAAAGTTCCATATGAGACATTGTGGCATACTTTGAGGTTTGATTTTCTTTATTGAAACGGGGTGCTATATGAAAAAAAACCTTTATTCTTTATTATTTCTCTACGGTATAAACTTAAGACCAAGAATAATATACCCTAGTAAGATAACTGTGAGCAGATTGCTTTTATTTCCGCAACAAGACATTTTTTTCAGGTAAATTACGTCGTTTTTGAAAATGGAAAAAAAATCCCCTTGGAATACTCCAAATCGGGTGATTAAATTTGGAATATGGTGTTTTTAATTAATGTGCGAATGGAATTACAAAGCGTTAAATATCTGCGCATAGCTAGTTCTATTCAATGTTTTCTCAAGCTTAATTGTTTAGAGATGCAGTAAGCATAGATAACACAATTTGAAAGTGACAAAAAGACAAACAAAGGGCTTATAGAAATCAACCAACAACGACGATTGTTTTTAGTTCTTGTAAATATTACAGTAAGTGTTAAAATTCAATTATTACCACATTTGAAGACATGCTTATATTTAAAACGAATGGAATCCATAAGCATAGTGTAAAACCTGTCGTTAACAGACATCACAATCATTTACCAGTTCCCACGTTTACCAATTAAACTAAAACGCATGCATACTGTTTAATCCTAAAAGCATGCTGACTTGGCGTACATGGCGTACAAATTCATTGATTTGAATAAATTATCTAAGTTTAGGTTGACTTCAGTCAACGAGCCTGTTTCGCAATTTCAAAAACCTTTTTATTTTTTCTTCTATTTTTTAGATGCCACGCCTTAAATTTCACTATTTAAAATTGTACCAAGCAATATTAGGTTTCGAGAAATTACTTCGCTCATCAAATTCATTATCGTCATTTTACGCTCCATTTAGGAAAAAAAAATGTTGCCTGACCTTCGGTCCTATACGTGACTCTTACCTACATCAACCATAAATTATGTTAAATAAGCAAATTCATTGGGTTCCAGGGAGGTTTTGGGTCGAGAACATTTCGCACAACTACGAGGACTTATGCGGTCATTAGAAAAAATCGTCATTTGTGTGTGTTTCATTTCTGTCGTTTCTGAACTCATTTACACTTGTGGCTTCCTTTGAACTAAAAGATATTGTAATTTCATTGAAAAGTTCTCTCACGTTTTAAAATTAATGAACCAAATAATTGAATTTTCTTATTTATTTGTGGGCTTCCCGAAATATCTTTCTTTAAAGAAATTTTAAGAAAACATTCATCCACCCGAAGAGAAACCAAGAATTCCCTGTAGCATTACAAACTAATTGCAAATACTTATCATGAATAAAAGCCAAGGCGTTCTACGAATTACCTTGGCCAGCAGTGTTCCTTGCCCGAATTAATTAAGTGAAAATCATTGTGCGTTATTAAGAAAATTTACATAATTAAAACAGAGGCTACGGCTAAGAATTCACAGAATGTATCCTGTCTTAATCAATAAAAGTTATTATACATACTCGTTCTTCGAGAGTATTCAGAATGTGTAAATATCTAACAGCAGTCTGGTGGGCTTCAAGTGTAATCACGTCTTCAATAAACGTACCACTAAATTTGTCATAGATGGAAAATATGTAGGTAAGTACATATTTTCACATCTCCAAGTGATCAAATTTGATAAGCATTCCTAAATACACAACATAAGATGCTTTTGGACAATACATGGAAAGGTCTTTAATAGATGACGATATTAAATCTCAATTAAGTTGCAAGAGTCGAAGGGAGCTGATAAATGCAGTTTGAATGAAATTCTTTAAAACGTGCCACTTGGATCATCAGGGTCCAATTGGTTTGATCTGAAAGTAAATAAGGAATTTTTATAAATCATCCTTTCCACATTCCTTCGTCGAACATACTGGTTTATTTTTCCAATGAAATATATTACTCGGACTTGAAAACATCTGACAAAACATCGAATAAAGTTTCTGTTTTCGTGGTGAATACCTCCCCTCTTCTGGTTGAGCAAAGAGTATGAGAAAATAAACATTTCTAGAGTAACGTGTGTAAATAGTTCCGAATTGTTACTAAATCAACAAATCCGCTGGTAAAAAAAAAACAAAAACAAATGTATTGTCTTTTATCTGCCAAGCCCTCCCTCTCCAGCTTGCCAAATCTTGTAAAAGCACTGCGAGCGGTTTCGTGTACGAAAGTCAATATAACCAAGGAACTGGTCGCGGTTATTTTTCGCTTGTTTTCGCTACATGAGCTCTACCGTGATGTATGTGAAAACAGGACTTTGTGTGTGTATTCCACTGTCATCCCTTTGAGAATTACGTTGCTTTAAGCTCCAAAAGTGAAAACAACTCCCGTGCCCCACGATTGAATATATACAGAGTGAAGTCAGTAAAACTACAATATGCTTGGAGCAGTGCTGTGAAATGCCCGAGTCGCCATTGATAGTTGGAAAACTGAGCGTCAAAGAGCTATGCAAAGAAGCGTTAGGAAGGGAGTAAGCTATCGATATCCAAAATAGCGATAGCGCAACTGTGTTTATATGAGTAAAACAGTAGAGGACATGAAATCAAGAAAAGGAGATATGTAAGTGTCCATTCTCGATGATTTATAAAGATAATTGCAAGGATACTGTTTTTTTTTTTATAAATATTTTACAATAGTTTTAGTTCACGACATATGCATGTATGTTTCATTTCTAAAAAAAAAAAAAAAATCTATACATGAACGCTATCAACATATATACATAGCTTCTTTCACTTCGTAATAGCATACCAACAACATACATATGTATGCAAATAAGTCTACAATCCTCCATTAAAACTCATATTACCTAAGAATAAATAAAAGCATCAGCAAATTTACCTCCTCGAACAAATTTCTTTGACGGTTTATCAAAGTAATATGCACATAATAACCCAAGATTAAAATCTCTATGAACGCACATTTAAGGAAGCACAAGGAATTTTTCTAAAGCTATTCTACAGAGGACAGTATAATGAAAAAAATCGAACAAAAATTCTTCCTGATGTTACTTTTAAAGAGAGGAAATTTTCGCCACTGCGCGGTTTGACCGTGAAGCAAATACAATGTCAGCAAATTAATTAGTAACTACCAGCTCTTTTTGAATGAAGACGTTTAGAAAAAGATGACAAATATCTGGGATTAGAAATGATGTTAGGAGGTAGAAAATTTGAGTAATTTTCTTTGTACTACGGCAATGTACAATTTGAGCGAATTAATTTGTTTACATTTTTTTTATTTTCTAATTTATTAATTTCATTAAATAAAAATTTTCTTAAGGAATAACAAGCTTATTAAGTTTCAATCGTTTGTAATAATATCTCAATACGAGGCACTACATTTTCAGTAGAATTAATACATGTTAATTTGGATAAAATTTCGAAAATAGGAAGGTGTCTTCTGGTCTATTTTGTTTTCTTTTGATTGAACCAGTCTGTGCTCTTTACAGTACGGAGTAAGTCGTTTGCCAAGTTCACTATTCGGTGCAGAGAAGTGATTCCACCAGATATACTGTAATGTTAAATACCAAAGATCAAGTTGTGCCAAAATTGAACATTCTTTAAACAAAAACGTCAAAATAAAAATACAAAAAAAAAACTTGCTACATAAAATGTCTGCATCGCTTCTTTGCTGCCACTCCACGACACTGCTCTGCTGATTTTATATCCAAATCTGAGTATATCTAAAAGTGGACGTTCCCGCTCTTTAAAAGTAGAAGAAGAATGGCACCGTATTCAAAATTAATGGGGTTCTACAAACAGAGTGGAACATAAGGCTTCCAAAACCCAATCTACAAAACTCTAGCAAAACTCAAAACCTAGAACCATTACATACGAATGGTACATGCAAGGTTATGCATTCTCGATACGAGTGTTAACAACGATCTTCGTTGGAATGACCATATATTTGATGTCGAAAATGCTGCGAAATATCTAGGTTTGCTTAAACGATGCAAAAAATACTTTACCCCTTCTGATCTGGCCTCGTATTCTGGTATTCGCAAAAAGCTCAAGGTAAACGCTCACATCTAGTCTGGTGTATCAGAAACTGTCCTGCATATTCGAAAACAAGTGATAAAACTTATCTTAAACGTAGTGCAGAATTTTAAAATGTTCTAACTATAATCTTCGCATGGGAAACACTAATGTTCGACGGATGTATATCGGTTATAGGAAGCTTTTTCATTGATTTAATTGCATGCTCTACCATTATTTCCACTATCATTGTTAAACCGACATTTATAATAGTTTTCCGCCAACTATCTTTCATCTGCACTTTGAGCCTGATCTAAAATCGATAAAGTGGTGGAGCAGCACTAATCTATTGTACTGAGGGCTTATTGTTCACATGGATGCGAAAGGATGCTAAGTGAAAGTCGATTGTTCGACTGCAATTAAAGCTTTATGTGTTACATGGTCATTGATTCCTTTATTTGTACTCTAACGTTTTTCTCTTTGTTTCGCATATTTTTTACTTTTAGCACAATTAAATATTTCTAAGTTCAGTTGCGAAGTTTAATTCCTTGTTTAACTTTAAAGTAGCACGTGATCTTTTAGTCTGATGTGAAGGTCATCATGTCCTTTTACCACACTTTCAGTAGCCTGTCTTCGTATGCTAAGAGGTAAACTTTGTCTAACTAACTAAATAACCGACAAATATTATTTCCTTTCGGAAGGCAAATAACCACGCGGTGACTTTCGAATAAATCTATGAGCTTCTTATTTTTTTAATGTAATGTTGTAAGGATAACTGAAGAGCACGCATTTGTTTTAAAAAATAAGTTGGCAATGATTGTGCGATGTTGTACCTTCTTAACGGGCTCCAGTGTCGACTCTCTGCCTTCCATCCTCTTCGTTTTTAGGCACGCTATTTTTAGTTCTCTAGGCCAGGCGCTTAAAGTCGGTGGAAGTTCCGTATTCGAGGCCTACGGCTCTCTCTTATGAGTATATTTTTTATGAGGATCAGTTTTAATGCAAAAAAATAGCTCCAAAACGAGGGATCGGTTAATCCGAAAACAGTGATCCACTTCGGATGAGCTCGGGTATGTGAGAGTTTCTATTGTCCCATAAAGGGCTCATCTGCCAACATCAGGTTGAGTTCCGAATATGTCGAAAAACTCAGCTAAGGAAACTTTCCGTTCTGAAAGTTTTGAAGCCAACGTTGATTCCATTTGGAGAATTCGTCCGCTATCGAGCTAACAGTTCTGTTATTTTTGTCACTTGGTCCGTACTTATATAAGCTTATAAGTTCATCAAGTCGACTCTGAATGGACAGCAATTAGTATCTGATGACTACAAGTAAAATTGGTAGAATTGATATGTAGCCACAGTTTCAAAGCGGGACATCGCCAGGTTGACAATCAGTGCCTTCCCTATTTTTATAGCATACAATCAGTAAATTATATACATATGTAAAAATAGAAAAAACATTATGTCAGCTGTCAAATATACTTCACAGACTTTCTTATATTAATTTTTCAACAGTCTTAAGGTTGAACGACAGTTGCAGGTAGTTATTATAATAGCCTCTAGCCTACAATAACTTTATATATTTTCACTATGGAAAATACACCTCAATATGTTTTTCTAAATATTTTGTTCACAAATATTTCCTTAGACAACAGATAATAATGAGTCTATAACATAGTAAATTGTGTAACGCACTTTCCTTTTCCTTGCTTGAGAGATTACTTACATGCTGCCTTTTTGACAAAAGCCAAAGAACAAAAACACATACGTCTGTATCTTTCAGAGATTGAAATACATGTGTAGATACATACATTGATATTATAATTGAATTCAAATTTCATCCTGTGCTATAAAGCTACACCTTCTCGTAAATGCAAATTGATAAATTGAAAACATGCTTTAGGTGGGTAGTGTATCGTATTTGCATACATATTTGGAAAAAGTTTAGTATTTTACTTTACCTTGCATGCTTCTCCTGGAAATCGCCCTCATTTTACCCAATTCAAACTGCGCTTGGAGATACTTCAATTAAAAATAAGGAAATATGCTTTCCCTGTTTTTGCATTCAATCGTAGTCAAATAAGACTTATTTTCCCTTATAAACTAATGGAGGTTATCAATTATCGAATTTCAGTAATATTAGAAATTTCTAACCTACAATATTAAGACTTTCACGCACTCGTATGTATCAGGAAGTACCCAAACAAATCAAGGATTGACTGATGCCACAGCTTTGATATGAATATATATGTAGGTACACACGCCCACTATGCTTTAAGTTTAATCCCATAACCTTTTGCCCAAGTTATACCGTACAAATTTAATTAAAATTGTGCCACTTAATTAATTCCGCACAGCCATCATTATTACCCTATAAAACAGCAATATCCAACGGACTATAATAGGGTTCCTGTTTTACCGCAAATGAGGTAAGGTTCTTAATTAGAGTTTCACGTTTTGCCAACTAAATGGGGTTGAACGAAACCTATTCTGTCGTTTAAAGGAAGGATTTTCTGAACACGAATTCTGATTCAAAGCAAAAATTTAAGAGCACATGAGATTGGGCTTACATTTTAAATGCTCCAATCAATGCTGAAGTAATTTGTTAAAAAGATCAAAGAATAATTGCCAACTTAAAGAAAACAAACATCATGTAGTCCCGGGACTGGGTAGATTGCCGAATATATTTTATGACTTGGAAACCACCTCAGGATGTGTATAAATCGCATTCTGTACAGTGGTATAGTAATTATAGCTATACATTCCGATAGTGAGTGTGCCTTGTTAAGATCTGTTGTTTCATTGTGGCATCACTTGTGTTAGTCGATATAGTTTGACAAAGGCACATCTACACATATAGAAGTGGTATTTTCATTGTTATTGTTTGAAGATTTGTAAATACCGTCTTGTTTCATATTAGATGCGCAACGTATATCTACAACGATTGCTTTAATTACTTTTGACACTCAAGGGGTAAAAAGATGTGTGCGTTAAGTTTATTATTTGCCTATGGCTTTTAGCATTTTTCAGAATGAAAAGCAAAACAATCAAATGGTTAAGGCTCCATTTACTAATACTAATCTGACGCAACTGTTCAATTAGTGGTGGTTATAGTTTCTCAGTGAACTCAACTTTGGATCTCAACGCATAATTCGTCAATTTGAAATCGTAAAAACCTTAAAACGGTTATCCGTCCGACATGTTAAAAGGAGAAGCTTTTCTTTAAAAATCTTCATGCTTCTAAACTGAAGTCCTACACGCCCATGCATTGAAATTTGTACCTGGGAAAGAGATCCCAAAAGATGATTATATACGAAACGAAACCACACGAAAAAAGCAGGGTTAAAAATCGTGGATATATCCCATGGTCTAATCTTGATTGGCAACAGAATTCTGGGAAGTTAATATTTTTTTTTAAAAATATTTGTTTTTTAGAGGGTGTTTTTCGTTTATGGCCAAGGGTATATGTTCACTCGAAATATGCTATTTCATTCAAATATTGCCTTTCAAACAGTCTAAAATACATGCTCTTGTATATATATATTTATGTGATATCACATAAAGTCGTTTTAAATAAAGTACAGGATACAAATTTTAACGTATTACAGTTAAATTAACCTTGTCCTCGTTTCTCTTAGTGCACGGTTTGTTTAACGCATTGGAAAACTTGACAAGATTTTTCCAAATGCATATGTGCTCAATCTTAAATTTGAGGAACTGAAAGCAGGAATACTCGATTTATTCAATGTGAACGTAGTTCTTATAAACAATTCGAGTATCTTTTGAAGAATTTCAATAATATTCATGTAGAAGTGGACTTTAGAAAAACTTTATTGAAATTCAGGCATGGAAATGGGTTTGAAAAACAACAAAAAATAAAACATGGTACCTGTTCTAATTACAAACTGTCATTCAAGTAACACATGAATGAACTTAGCCTTAACATGCACTCCACGAAGTTATGCCGTAGAAATACGTTGAGCTGAAATCTTCTTAATTACCTGCATATTCTCACCTAATTATCAGCTCTGGAGCGAACAGTGTGCTAAACTTTGGCGAAGTTCCTTAGAAGAATGCTATTTAAAGGTTCCGCTGAATTCCTTTGAATTTTCTTGGCATTTATTTTCATTTTAATCGAGAAGGAAAAAATAATTGTACTCGGCGCAAACTGAAATAACCTGTATTCCCAATGGCAATTAAAAGAAATTTATTTCATTCTGTCAAACGGTAGATTTATAACTTGCTCGCATTTTCATGTGTGTGTATACAAAAATAGCAAAGCAAGGACAAGGATACAATGGGTACAACTACTGTTAATGTGGGGAACTGTGAATTCTTATTCAACTCCCACATTCAATTACCACCAAAAGTAAAACATCTGATGCACATTGAAATCAATTGGGAATTTTTTTGAACAACGACCTTTGGAAATTGCTGGTTGAAAATTGAATACGAGTTTTGTTGGCAGTTTTTTGTCTCATTGACTGGTTCAAGGTTCGACAGAAAAATGATAAATGATATTTTTTTTTATATATTAAGCGAATTGAAGTTCTCAAATCAAAAGGAGCAACGAATAAGATACGTGGTCAAAACTTGAGCTTCAGAGATAGTTTATGACTTGTCATAAAATTGTTAAACAAGCCATAAGCAAACAATTGCATGTTAGGTCCTTCAATACCTAATTATGGAAAGAAATATTTTATTTGAAACTCGTCTTTAAATTCTTGTTAGTGACTTACAAAACACTGATCGTGCCAGTTCGTGGTATCGAAACTGGATTTAAACACTTTCGACGAAAAAGTTCTTCTTCAAATTTTGGACCCGTCTTCGAAAAAGGCGAATTGAGATGAAAATACAACCGCATTTTCTATGAGACGTACCAAATGTGGATATTGTTCGATAAGCCAAAACGTGTTGATTATACTGGCTTGGCCATATCGAGCAAATGGACAATAATGCTCCAGCCAAGACGATCATCGAATCGAGCAAATGAAGTCAAGACATGTTTTAAGACGTTTTATTTGTGGCCATCGATAAACAAACCCCAATACAATCAGAACATGAGAGTCAATCTGAAGTGTAATGTTTTCATTGTAGAGTTCTCGGATCTTCTACTTTAAATACATTCTGACATTGCCCACATCTATGGTAAGGCTTTGGAATGCTAAGGCGAACTTGCTATATTGAACCCTTAAAACGATCAAGCTTCTGCTATCAATAACTTATAACTTAAGTCCGAATAGACCGGGAGATAATATGTATGTATACTTCGAAGGTTTACTAAAACTTTGTTGATCAAAAAAAAAAAAAAAATGGAAACATCACAAATTAACAATTTTGTACATTCATCCAAATGTAGTTTCCAACATTCATCCACTCTGAATTTGTTTGCACAAAAGTGTTTTTTCAATATTTTTAGAGACTTTTCTTAAATATTTTGCTACGTATATGTTTATGTACTCGTACATATGTTTGTAAATATCATAAGTGACAGAGGAAAATAACGAAGGAATAAATAAAGAAAATTTGTCGTTCGGAAATATTCAGAACAAATGAAAGGAATAGAACTCCCTTCAGTTTTCCATGGACGATAACAAGTTGCAGTGAATAATTGAATGACCATTCAAGCATTCTTTTAACAGGTAGACGTACATTTTAACTCCAGTAATTGAATTCGAACGATGTGAGTGGAAATGATGACATTCAAAATATTCAAAAGAGGGGGAAAAAAAAACCCATTCACAAAGTTATTTCATCAGAAAAATAAGTTAAAGTACCCTTACTCGCCCTTTTGTCGAAACGAGTACATTTCGTTTATCAACATACAATTGGAAATATTTAAATTTTTTTAATCTGAAGTTTGCAAGAGAATTCCTATTGTATTTCACTGTGCAATATTGCACAATTTTCAACTTATTATGCCTTTATGAAATATGCCTTTGGTATGCTGTAGATTAGAGTGGTTGTTATCATCAAAATTCTGAGGTGTTGTAGGTCTATAATCTACCTTTAATCACGACATATATGTACATATCTGTGTTCTTTTATTTGCAGTACTCAGATACAAAAATTAGCCCATTGTATACGTTTGGTCTAATTGCATTTCAGAGTCAAGCGGGTGTAGCTTATATCGGTTCAGGACTAGATAAGGTCACGTTTGAACTTGGACTAGTAAGCTGATCAGGGGTGATATTCCGGTAACATCATTGTGTCCAGATTCAGCCTTCCAACCAAATTAAAAGTAGTCCTGCGTTCTCCAACTATTTGGGATCTAGTGAAGAGGTTAATGAATGTAATCCAATATTACAGCTTTCCACAAAGATGCTGGCACTTAGGTAGGTAGGTATGTAGGTTAAAGAGGTGGATGCATCGCGTGGTGCAACCTTCACTCGGATCTCTAATGGATCCATTGTGTTCCTCTGTCGTGGAGTGACCATTCTGAAATGATAAGAAAGAAAGAAAGGGTCTAGATGAGTGCAGCTACGAACGTTCGGCCTCACTGAACCATCCCGAATTCGTTGTGAATTTTAAAATGGCTTTAGGTGGCTTGTTAGACAGCTCGCCCAGATCGTTGAAATTATATTCACCGAGGGCCGTCTTCCTTGTTCTTTATAGGCTGGGACATTCGCATAGGAAGTGGGTTGTATTCTCTTCCGCGTCTGTATTACCGCAGCCTCTGCATAGTTCGTCTGTACTTAGCCGCATTCTTCTGTGGTGGGCCGCCAGTAGGTTGTTGCCTGTGATGATTCCTATGAAGAGGGCTAAGTTTGATCTGTTTAGCGCGAGAATGTGCCCCGTTTTTATCTTGTCGATATTTGTCCAGAGTTTCCTGGAGGTGCGGCATGATGAGAGTGCGCTTCATCTCACATCGGCTTGTCTGTGAAAATCTAGTGCAATGCTCGATTTAACGAGAGCTAAGGGGCAGAACTAAGTGGTCGACCAGTGATAGGTCCTGTTCCGAGCCCTTCCTGGCTAGTTCATCCGCCATTTCGTTCCAGTGGATACCTTTGTGTCCCGGGATCCACCAGAGTGTAACGTTGTCGTTCGCGGTAATGGTTTTGAGTTCTTCGCGACAGCGTTTTGCAATTTTTGACTTAACTACAGTGGCTGAAATGGCTTTAATAGCGGCTTGGCTATCTATTTAGATGTCGATAGTTTTCTTAGAGACTAGCTTCATTGATAGTTCACGGGCTGCCTCGGCGATGGCTAGGACTTCCGCTTGGAGTACACTTCCGTGGTTCGGAAGTCTTATTGACCTCTCTATGTTGGGCTCTAGTGAGTAAATTCCTTTCTCGGTTTTTGACCCGTCTGTGAAAATCGAAATTTTCGTCGGGTTGATAGCCTTCCCGCTGGCCCACTCTTCTCTTGAGGGGAAAAAAGTTTTTATGTTTAGGCTGAAATCAGGAGATGGTGTGAGGTAATCCGAGTCAGTTTCTAGTTTTGCCCCACTAGCTATCTTCCGATGGCCCATATCGCCCGCTTTTCAGAGATTAGATTGTTTTAAACGCAGGGCACTTTTCGCGGCTGATTCCTTTAGGTAGAGGTCTAATGGAATCAGGGAATATAATATAATGCAGTTGGGGTAGCTCTTATGGCGCCAGAGGTGCCTATACATGCTAGTCGTTGTATTTTGGTAACCGAACGTTGGTATCGTTAATTTTTTCGTAAAGAGAACTATCTCTGTTTTTTGGGGATTGACGTTTGGTCCACATCCTTTAGCCCAGTTGTTCAGAGTGTTCAGGGCTGACTGTAAAAGCTCGGTGACTTGGACCCCGCTGTGGCCTAGTTTCATAAGGATGTCGTTAACAACTAGAATCCATAGTAGGGGTGATAAGACCCCTCCTTGCGGGGTACCCCTTGAGGCCAAGGCGTGTACATGGCAGTCACCCAGTTCTGAGCATATGTGCCTCGACTTGAGCATACATTCTATCCAGTCTGAGAGGGTGGGGTTGATGTTGAGTTGGTTTAGTGCTCTTCTTATTGCTTCAGAATTCACATTGTTAAAGGCTCCCTCTATGTCCAGAAAGGCCGCAAGCGTGAATTCTTTGTGGCTGAGCGATCTCTCGATTGCCGCTGCCACTTCATGCAGGGCGGTCTCAACAGAACGGCCTCTAGTGTAGGCGTGTTGAGCTGGGGAGAGGTCTCTAGGGCCTAGATTGGAGCGAATGTGTATGTCTATAAGTCTTTCTAGTGTTTTCAGGAGGAAGGAGGTTAAGCTGATCGGCTTGAAATCTTTGGGGTTAGTGTGGCTGGGTTTTCCTGCTTTTGGGATGAATATTACCCTGACTTCTCTCCAGGCTTGCGGTACGTATGTACAATTTAAGCAACCTCGAAAAATGTTCACGAGCCACGGGGTGATAAATATTCCTTGGTGCTGATAAGCTGATCGGGCCCGGGTGCCTTGTATGGGGAGAAGGAGTCAATGGCCCACTTTATCTTTTGTTCGTCCACAATTGCATCGTACACAGTTCGTGTCAGCTATAGTGCTTTGGGCACTATCAATAGAGCGATTCTCCGTTAGGGTGCACCCTGGAAAGTGAGTAGTGAAAAGGAATTCTAGGGTCTCGGAGCATTATTCCGTCCATGAGCCATCAGGTTTTTTGATGAAACCTGGGACGGCGGGTGTTTTCGAAAGGACCCTCCGAAGTCTTGCTGCGTCTTTTGTGGATTCTATTTCGCTACAGAAGTTCCTCCATGAGGCTCTTTTTGCATAAATTGTTCTTTTTCTGAAGGTACCCTTATTTTCTTTGTATCGTTCCCAGTCTACGGGATTTTTTGTGCATTTGGCCAGGTTGTACAGTTTTCTGGCGTTTTTGCGTAAGGTCGAAAGCTCATTTGACCACCATGCGGAGTTGAGTTTTCTTTTGCCTCTACTTAGAGGATAGGACCTTTCGAAAGCTGATCGGAAAGCAGAGGTTAGTGCCTTAACTTCTTTGTCAATCTCAAGTTTGTTTGTAACGGGCGGTGGTTGAGGGCCCTGAACACGAGCTAGATTGCTTGCAAAAGCGCTCCGGCACTTAAGTAGTCGCTCGCTTTTGCAGCCATTTTTAGACATTCGACTGCAACCTTAATTTTGCTCAGAGTTTAGTGAAAACCAGTCATATGTATAGGGAATTCGACCGTTAATTTGCACAGTTGTCTTTATTAAGAAATCTTCCACTAGATTTGAGTGAAATGATATTCTTCCCTCAAGGAGCTCAGAACTCCAGTGCAAAGAGCTATAAGACTCTCTACAGGGACAAACCCCATATCCTTCCAAAAGACTCCTTACTCTGCCAGAAAACCGAAAGTGCACTTGTCGCTTTAGATATGTTTCGACCAAGATTACTTCAGTGAAACGATAAAATCATCTGACTGTATTTTGATACTTCAGCCTTTACGTACTCCTTAATTCGAAAATCAATGAATAAACTGTTGAGTTTATATTCTGCAAAAAAACACACTTTGTTAAAATCCTCACGCACATGTTCTATGACCCCACAAAAAAAAAAATTCGACTGGGAAGCCCTGTACTTCCCAACTTGTATTGCGTCTTATCACAGCGAAAATTATTTTCAATATATATCACCACGTGCTTGTTGTCCAGCACACCATTTGTAAAAGCATTTCTTAAAATATCTCAGCATCCGCTAGACCGATTTTGCACAAAATCTAATCAAATACTGACAAATAAAACGAAAAAAACGGCATGATCGTACGTTGTTGTGATATCGAAGGAGAAACAAATTGTCACACAAACACGCACACAAAGACATGACTTCGAAAATGGATGCAAATGATTTCTAGTGTATCGTTATGTGAACCTCTGTTGAAATCTTGAATTTTTTTTTTAACCGATTGCAATACTTCCCCTATGGAGGTGGGAAGTAAAAATTGAAACCAGAAAACATCTTCGTTAATCATATAGTAATCGTCTTACTGATTTCATTGATTCTGCTAAGTTAAGACATAAAAATAAATTTCCGCAAGAGTAACCGACACAATGCATCTTTGCTAAGCTTTGCATGTTACCGTGATGAGCCAACAAATTCTTCTCACGTACATGTGTGTGCACTTGGAAGAATAATTGCGAATATACTCCGAATGGAAACCGGAATACTCTTGATTTGTAAAAAAAAAAGTTTTCATTGAAACTTTTTCTTTATCCCTTTGTTTCAGCATAAGTTATTGTATTTTTTTTTTTTAAATTTCAGATTGAGGAAGTTTTCCTTTTCGAGATTTTTCTTAAAAAAGAAACTCATCAAAGTAATTTGTGAAAGGATCGCTAAAGGAAAACGTTATTACGAAACTTTTCTTGCTTTCTTACCAGGATTAACTCATTTTGCTTTCCGCTACTGCAAACACAAGGTGGCTCCCGAAAGATTGTCCTTTCGTAGCTCGAAGTCCTTCCTCTATTTTCAAATATTCAAAATGAAAATTTGAATATAATAACTTGTGCTTAGTTCGGCAGAAGAAAATTGTCTTTGCTCAAAGACTAGGTAAGTTAGGCAGTGTGACTTCTTTAATTATGATGGTGTTCATTAAAACACTGAATTTTGTTACGTATACGCCACAGTAGGCAAAATAATTCCCCAATCAGAAGCGGGGATATATTTTGTAGCACGTGAACAGAAAATGAAAGCAGATCCTTATGCGATTAATGTCAGTAAATACCTAGGAGCTTAGAAGTTAAATAAATAATAATTATTTGACAATTACGCGGCGGTAACTAATGTAAAATCAAGAGTAATTGTTAACACAATAACATACCTTTACTCCCAGAAGCGTAACATACATATGCCAAGTCCCTAAATACGCAATAAATTACATTTGAGGTTGTGTCACTCCTGCAAAAATGAAACATTTCACCAGTGGCACTGGGGACTGAGGTTAGCCAAGAGATATGCAGTTAGCACAACAATAAACAACTAAACATAGAGACAAATACAAAGACGGAGGGAATAGCGTCTCTTGCAACGGTATGTTCTCTTACCCCAATAACACAATTCAAGGGGTATAACTCAGAACATAGTTCGAAGCAAATTTAATATCCCCCAGGCACTTGTTAATTACGAACAACATGGTCTGTGAAAGAGCAAGCAACGATTGTCGACAAGGGAATGTTCTGTTTTACGATTTTCGTCTTCGTGAATTTATATTGCACAATCCGTTTATTTCAGACGTAGAATTTTCCAACGCTCTGAGATTAACGTTTCTGCTTCTCTTTCCTCGAAGGGAATGCCATTGTATAGATTGAGTGAGTGATTTGTATATTTTTAAACTGCTCGTAGTCATGTACTAAGCAAACACTCTAAACGTTTATTTCAGTTGACCGCGATTCGGGAAACGTTTTGCTTTCCTCATCGTCGACAGAGGAACAACTGCGAAGGATATCGGCTTGGGGATTTAAATTTTCTTGTTAAGATTGAGTATTGGGTTACGAATTCAGATACGGAGTTCTTAACTGAATTTTAAAATACTGCTTGTCTGCGTTTTACGTATTATTTGCCGGTTTCTTCTCAGTACAAAACGAAATAAGAGCAGCTCACACTAAGAATTGCACTCAACTTGAAAATGAACTTGCTTGAAAGGTGGATGGCTTTTTGGTATTCTTTTGGTGTATCTTATATCTGAAGTGATACAAAAATGTTCACTTACAAGAAGGAAACTGTGTAAACAAATAATTCGCAGATTTAGTAGATTCTTTGTAGGCGGCGAGAACGTGACCCCTTTTTAAATTGACTTCCACTATTTTGCTTTCGCGTGGACATAAACAAGGCGAAATGGTTCTTAGTGATAGAATTTCTTAAATACAATATTTTTTTAGTCATGCACATATATATATAAATGTAATGTAATTCTAATAAATAAATAAATATTCGGAGTGGCCAACTTTTGCTTCTCGAAATCATTCGTGTCGTGCGTGTTGTATTGTTTGCACGAATGGATGGGTTCTACAGTTTTTATTGCTGAATCTCATGACAAATTATGTATTCTCTCGGAGGTATGTCTTTAACCGTAGAGAAGCGGTGCTGTGAAACAACTGTTTGGTTGCTTTGCTACTATCGTTTATTACTATTTGAGTTGGTATTGTATTTTTACTAAGGACCACATAAATTGCTTGAACATATTTGATAATCTGAATTTATTTGTTTTGATTGGCATTGACAGCATTAGGCATTATTTTTATAGAGCATTAATTCCAACTAAAACAATTCAACTTGAAAACTATGAATCCGAAGTCAAAACTATATCTATAAGCTTTCCATTTTTATGACAATGCTTTGTATCGTTAGTAAGTTGATTTGGAGTGGCCCTTTTGGAAAGAGTAAAGGCCCACTATATGTCAAATCCATTGACTTTTTATGCCTATGTGCATACATCACTAATGTTTGCTTTTTCAAAGGGATGTAGTAGCATGTATTGTACATACCTACATATGTATGTTTTTACTTTGTTAATATATTTCATGTAGTATCTGACCTATATCCCTATAGTATCTGAAAAAAAAATAAATAAATAAAAAATATGTTTAATAGCACTATAATGCAAGAACAATTTACTTCAAATATTTTGCAATTAACACCCTCAAAAATATAACGAAAATAAATAATATTAATAATGAAAAGCTATAATTTAAAAGCTGAAAACAAAAGTAAACAAGAATGTGGTTAAATATGCCCGTATGCGTGCTGTTTAATCATTTACAACTTTGCCAATATTTATACGATATGTGATAATATTTTCACTTTGACCATGCATGCCGCTACGAGTCTTGAAAACTTTGATCAATGCCCTTAAGTTATGGGTAAAATTAATGCAATAAAATTTCCAATAAAAAAGGAGGAAAATATTTGAGGGCAGATGTAGATGCGGATGTTTTTAATGTAGTTTTATTCAACTTTTCATGTATGTCGGCTAGTCTCCCACGTCCTGGACATTTTATTTTATTGCCTTGCGAATCCAACTCCTCCCAACTGTCCAATTACATTTGCAGAGTCTTTTGGCAAAAATTTGTGTGGCCATCAACCAGAAGCGTAATCAAAAACAATATAAATCTGTCTGGCAAGTTGACAAAAATGTTTGACATCAAAAGTTTCCTTGCATTTGCCAAAAAATTTGCAGCAAAACGAATAAGTATGTTACGACCTAAAAGTTACAATTATTCTATGGCGTGTTAAGAATGATGCAACAGTTAGTGGTGGTCGAATTTCTGTCATTTTTCTATAAATTACTTAAAAACTTATTTTCCTCAGTCATGGGGATAATTTTACTGGGATACAAAATGAGTACATGCCATAGACATACGTAAGTGGTGCACTTTTAATTTGCGATAAAAATCTCTGTGTATTAGAGAGGCTTTAGAGCGCGCCATTATCTGGTTCTTAGATGTACTTGCGGGCTGTGGTGATGAGAAAATACAGAGCTACATATATACATAAAACAGATCATTCCACATTCATATTCTACGGCTTAGGAAAAAATATGTTTATTTGATAGTACGTACGCTCGAAATTTATATAGTTTCAGGGAAAATTGATAATTCTAAAACTAAAGCCTATTCATTCATCTATCATATATTTATAAATAAAAATTAAATGCTGTTCGTTGTTGAACGCATCACTTAAGAACAGCTTGATCGATTTGGCTCATTTTTGTATATTGTACAAGGCCAAGTAAGGTTTTTACAAAAAAAAAAAATTGGAAATGTTTCCCGAAAAATTTTAAAACTCGGGAAAAACTAAAGGCACTTTCTTCCAGGCTGTGTCCTGTTTGACTGACTGATTCATCACCGCCGACCCTAAACGGCTGATGGTAGAAAGTTGAAATATGGACAATATTTTCCTTTTGTGACTTAGACATCCACTATGAAAATTCTTTTCAAAATTTAGCGCGCATCGCAGTTCGTAGTTATTCGACTGGGAAGGATGTGTACGATGATTAAATTGGAATGATCTTTAAGTATCTATGGAGATGACTGAACTGCTTTCAAAAATTGTATCAATATTGGAATGGTGACACGTTTTGCCACCTTTTATTTTTGAAAGTTCCACAGGGATAGATGACTTAGTACAATCATTAGCATGTATTTAATGCGTTCGAAGCCGCGGGGGAACTGAAAGTGTTTTTTTCCATGGGATTTTTGTATGAACTCGCCACCATAACTCACGATTCGAAGGATGGATTTGCGTTATTCTTTTTGCGTTTTCGGGAAAATGAAAAATCTGGAAATTTATTGAAATTTGTACAGGACAACTTCTGTCGGGTCAGCTAGTTTTAAAATAAAGTGTTAACTTGGGAATTATGTGTGTAAAATAAAATTTCAGGCAAATACAATTGACAATTGTGACCGTATTTCTGCGATACCTGCTCAGATATTATCTTTGAGCTCTTTAATTAGCTCCAATGGAAATTCGATGGCTATAAATCGCAAGCTATAGATGGCCACATAATATTTCCAAATCGGAGTATAAATCGACAAGGAAATCTTTCGCGAACTGACTGTGTCATGTTCTGTATGGTAAATTATCGTCTAAATCCTTCCCATCCAACTCAGGCCATAAAAAGTTTGTTAGCATGTCGCGATATATCTCAGCATTAACATCATGTGCCTGATCAAGAACATGGCGAAAGAACTTAATGTAGGAAATCGGTTTTTAAGGGTTGTTTTCTTGGGTTACATTGGATACCTTTGTATTTAATTTTAAAGTTGAGTTTCACCTATCATTTGAATTCGTTGCAGATGAAATACGAATCTTATTAAAAATTTCACGTAATTTTCGTAGCGCACTAAGAATTGTATTATAATTAACTTTATGAGGCAACAAATATTTGTCTTAGTTATGTTTTTCATAGCTCATCCATTTCTCTCCTTTTCAAAAAATCATTTTAAAAACAACTCACAAATCAGATTGTTGTAAAACTGCTTTTCAGTTTAAAGTCACAGCTCCTTGGTATCAAGAGGGTTTATCGTTTCGAGAGCAAAGAGTGTTTTCAGTACACAAATAAATATAGCACATTGTAAATTATACGACTTCAAAATAATTCAATTACATTCCATTTATTATATTCTCTAGTTTCATTGTGCCCAGGAAATTATTTTCCTTCAAGTTTTCATTTACTTTGTCTTATCAGCATCACAATACACCAGCTGAAAATTGTTGATCCATAGCACTACTGGGAAACCTTCCTAAAAAGTATCCGCATCTGAACTGCACTGCATATTCTAGACAAAACCCAACGTTATTTGTTTATATCCATAACGAATTATGGCTTCATTATATATTCTTGCCAAAAAGGACGATGTACAATTGTACCTAGAGTATCCAGTTGGCGCCCAGCGGAATGGAATATGATCCTGGAAGTTGAATGGGAGAACTCTTTAACACTATGTTGACTTAGGTTTTTGCAACAATTCGAAATTCTTAGTTGAACTTAATTAATTAAATATTCTTTGTTGAGTTATTTTTCTGTGGTAACAAAACCAGAGTGAACAGGTGCCTTTTTATGACTACCCTTGGTTATAATACGAAACAACAGCGAAAATGTGAAACTAATTAACTTAAGTACGTTAAACACGTTAGCTCAGCGACTGCGGAGAGCCAAACGAATGTTTCAAAGAATGTGTGTAATTAATAAAAAGACTTCGTATTTCGTGCTCACTCGTTCTCTGAAATAAGAAATTATGGACAATCTACCGCAAGGCAGAGATAAAACAACTCTCTTCCTAATTTGATTTTATTGTTTTTAAGTTTAGCACACTCATGTGCAAACCTTAATATGTGTATCGCTCGGTAGATACTTTTTATTAAAAAAAAAAAAGGGAGTTTGAATTTATTTTCTTTTTATAAAATAAATTTGCTGAAAGCCAAATTATGCAATTACACGAATCAGTAGAGTTAATTGAAATTATATCACCGTATGAATTCAAATGGTAAATGACTTTCAATACGAAAATAACTTAACAATTTGTTAGTAGTACTTATTATTTAATTTGACGGTGAAGTGCTTTAATCCTCTTTGCACAGCACTTTATTGCTAAAAGTAATTTTTCTCGTACACAGTATAGCTGAGATTAAGGTTTAATTGCACCCTTGCAAAGGAACTCTTGTTCGAAGGACCACGATATCCTTACCTTGCAGCTCTTTTATTTCAATTAAAATTAGCATTACCGTAGAATTTATTACTGTAGACTTAATGGCATTCCATTTGCCCTCCATTTAGAAGGCGATGGTTCTACTATTATTACACACAAGCATTTTTTAATGTATTTTGCTTAGCCTTAATTGGAAGTGCATTTAAATGTAGATACAGGTAGTAATGAGAGAATAATAATATTTGAACATTTTATTGTAGCACAAGATTGAAAGGCTTGCAAAATGCAACAACGAAAGATGTACATAAATAAGTCCAAAATGCAATGCTTTCTTTTTAAATTGTTCTTCATGCAATTTAAATAACGATAATTTTGTAAAAAAAAAAACTAAAACAGAGTCACCTCTCATCCTTTCGTTTCAACAAATCCTAGTAAATATAAAGAAATTGCAAATTTTTATTTATTTTACATTTGATGTTTTATTAATTTTATTTCTCGTTAAATAAATACTATGTACATTCCTATGTACGTTAATGGAGATGCAAGATAAAGAAAGCTCAACAAAAAAATTATTTTAAAATTTAGTTGTAAGGTTTCGGTTGGCATAATGGATTCTATTTGTTTGGGAATCAATACTGAAAGAGTTGAATAGAGACCAAGGAATGAAGGAGTGAGAGCTTACTTTACCCTCCATAGTAAACTCTAGCCAACTCGATACTTATCTAGTTGGCTCCAGTTACACACATTGAGTTGGTTGAGGTCCCCTTTCCACTTACGCGTGTCACCAAAGGTAAGGTATTCCTTTACTGTGTTGCCCTTCTGGGTTAGAGTCAAAGACTTTTCGGAGCTAAGATGACCAGTTGCTCTACATATCTTAACCATAAAAGTCAAATTTTTCTGGCTAGGTGGATGTCGCTGTACAGCAAGTATACGTAGTTCGTCGTTTAATCTTTGCCTCTACATTTTCTCAATACTGACGGAACAAGAAATCAATCGAAGATTTTATTGCTTGAAATTCGACTTTGGTTATGTTGAAAGCAGGGCTGGAAAGACCAGAATCTCATGCAGTTTTTGCTTGGTTGTTCTTGAAAGGACCTAACTACTCAATTGCCTTCCCCCTTAAAGACACTGCTGAAGGCATGAGTTATTATTTTTGTGTTTTCTGAACTGGCGTCGGCATTCGTATTTACGGCTGAGCTTACATTCTGCTCGAGTCGTCGATGATCATTGTCCTTTTTCGATGACAGTATATATTTTGTTTTATCCTTTTTGACTAATTTCAGCTGACAACCCGTTGTAGTATAGTAGTTGTGTAGAATTCTGAAAGATCGTTCCTCTGGTGTTGACTTTTGAGTGACTCGCTATCTATCCTAAAATAAAGTCAAAGTAATTGTATAACAGCGCATTTCCGTGTGTAAAGACTTTACTGATATTAAAGCTGTCAGGGAGGTCATTACCAACCTTAACGGCGTGGCAAGCGTTCTTCTTACTCATCCTGCTCAGATGCACGAGTTTCGCAGGGATGATTGGTTGGTTGGTGAGATAGCTCTTCATTTAGACGGCCACGGTTGGGTCCGTATGGGAAGTTGGTTCAATGAGGAGTAAACTATAGAGTTATTTTTGCTCCTGCGTGAGGTTGGGAAAATCTTCCCGTGTTTTTGGTAAACTCCAGGTTGTCACCGATCACTTTTCTGTCAAGTTGCTTTAGATTAAGTAACCACAAGTATTCTAATTTTAATTTTATTCTAGATTTCCAGAATCTGTCTTTGTTTGAAAATTTGGTTGATAGTGGACTTTCCTGGTACCTCACAGAAAATAAATGATAAGGTTTTGAACGAAAGATGTAAGACGCTCACACAAAATGGCAGGAAGATTTAGGTTTCCTTCCTTATTGAACTTCAGTTTGTGCAATCCTTGATGACATCATTTGTATCGCTTGCCGTTCACTCACATGCCTCACTTTACTCACTTTTTACCTAAGTCTGTCACAGGCATCAAATTTCTGTAACAGTCATGATCTTCGTTTTATCAAGTCCGTCTCATCGCACTTCCTAAATGGCGGTAATATCTGCGTTTATAGTGGACAAGATCTCCTCGAGCTGTTCGGACCTTTGATGTCGAAAACTCCTCCATGCTTGTAATAAAGAGTGCAGTAAAAAATAATTTCAAATACTCTTCTAGAATCGAAAATCTTTTCTTGTCTTATTCATTCATATGTGTGAAGAAGTCGAAGTTCTCTAATCAAATGCAGTCTTGTGAGTATTAGGTAAACAAAAAAACGACAGCTAATTTTTCTTGATTCTTTTTTTTTACCAATCAATTGCTCTGGATCAGTAGGTATATCTTTAAGCCTCAGATGAGTTAGTTAGTAAAATGACTGATGCATATATTTTCTTATGCGTGCTTGGGTGGACCTAAAAGTCATCCATGTCTTATAGAAACGTGTTGTACACTATAATTACCTAAATATCATTCCTACTTATTGCCTCGAGCATAGCAACAAATGCTGATAAAATTTCTTCAAGTATGTATAAGCTTGTTTCCATTTGCAACAACGAAGAAGAGGAAAGACTGATGGGTCTGAAGTACTTTGCCTTCGTATGATAATTTCAATTTAGACATGGGAAAATCATTTGAGTTACGACACACATGAGTGTGTATCGAAATTTATTGGATTTAAGGACAACTAAGGCGATTGTATATAAAGTTATGGAGCTCGTATAGCACAATTGTCGCTTATAATGTATACATGTATATATGTAGATACATCAGCAGATCCGAGGCATGTAATCTTATTACCAATCTCCTTTGGGACTTCCTTACCTCTGTGCAGTTTCACACGATATCGAAAATTGAAGATTATTGAAGAAAATCCTCGTTATTCAGAAGAACGACTGGTTTTCTATATTCCTTTTATATACCAATTGTGACTCCTACTCTACTCGTACCTCTTGCCCTCTTGCGTGTTTCATTTCAATGTATCGAGCCAATGATATATGTTTTATTTCCTCACACCGCCAGTACTCCACTTCCCGTGCTCACCGTCTTATAGAACCAAATGTAAAGCTCCTTATATCTCAATAATTTTCCAATCAATTTTATTGATATTGCGTCCTCTTACTCCGTCTATTTCAACTTTTCGGATTTTTGTGACAAAAAAAAAAAATAAAGAGAAGAAAAATGATATAAGTTGAAAGGAAAAGGGGAAGACAAATAAAATTGAAAGACATTGCTGTCCTTATGGTTAAACGTGTCTGTTCTTCTTGGATATGTTCATGATACACTGGAGCCATCATTTGATGGTGCGGAAACTTGAAAATTTTCCAGAAAATAAATACTCTTCAACGCGGTTTAATTTTATTGCCCTGAATGTTATATTTTGACGCCCTGTTCCTATTATATATGTATGTATTTCCCCTAACGCTACGTACATATAAGTACCTACATACTACCATTTATACGGAATTTTAAGTACAATCATGAAGGTCTTATTGTTTCAATATGTTATTGTTAGCAGCATGTAAGTATATCGTATGTATTTCCTGAAAGCATTTGACATTTAGTTCCCCTTTATTCAGCCAAGTCAATTTCGACAATGTCGATAACTTTTATTCAGAAACAGTATGTCAGTTATGTGAAATCGTATAGATACGCTTATAGAGACATTAAAAACTTATGTGACGCTTTAGTTGAGTAATTAAAAAGCACACGCTTAGGTATCTGTAAGTAAAATTAATTTTTCTAAAAAAACAGATCAGCCGTAAAAGGTGAATCAATATTTTCCTCGAAAGTGTTTTGAATTCGGGCAAATTTACTATCTTTACAAGATGGTACTTTACCAGTGTACTAAAAACATGCATTGCAACTTTAAAACCAAAGAAAACAAACGCTTGCTTCATAATTTCGATGGCTTTCGTTTAGTTAAATAACTAAGGAAGTTTGAAAGCAGTTCAAAATTAATCTCACATAAGACTTATTTGACAATTTATGATTTGTTTTCAAACAAAAATTGTACGCCTGTAGCTTGTTTTTAGAATTCAATACATCTCCTCTTTTTGTATATGTAAATATTTATAACAATTATATATTGCTAGTGCCGACTTGATGCAAAATTCGGTTTTGAAATTGGTTTGGTTTTACGTTCTTTTCCATTTGTGGCTGAATTTTAGAAACACAATTTCAATGGCATTTTTTCTATGGCCAGCATGGCAGCATTGAACTATGCTCTTTTAGATTTGACGAACACAACAAACCCCCTGTTAACCGACACGCACAGCATCAGCTTCGATTTCAAAAACATTTGAATTCGGATTCTAAATTTAAATGCGTAATTTGCGCTATAAAATTGCCACCCGCCATAATGTCCTTTACATTGCCATTTTGCGGAGGAGAATGAAAATAATTTAGCAACGCTGCCTTTACGGCGGTATTGGTGATGGCTTCACAGTAAACGCAAATTAAAATAATCGTAAAGCGTACGCATTCGACAGTAAAATCTCGCAAACATTTTCCAAATTGTAATGAAAAAGTTAAAAGTGTATTTACTCGAAATAACTATGACGTGGCTACGGTGTAATGGATTGTTTTAATGTACCAATGGTATTGTGGTAGTTTGAGATAAATTTGCATTTGAAATGTTTTCTACCAATTTCGAATTAACGTTATTGCTTAAGTTTTTCTGCTAGTCGGGTGTGTAATTCTGTTTTTGGTTGTCAGTACGCGACAACGTAAAAATTATTTACCCCGTTCACTACGTTCTGAGTGGGTTTGATGACAGATGGTTGAAACTTTTATTAAATTCAAAAATGTTATAACTTTACTATTTGTAATTTTTGCTAGTAACTTGAAATTTGAAGCAGGTGATACAAATAAAAGCGCGTCATAAAAAGGTAATAAAGCGTCGTCCAATCCAGAAACTTTAGAGCAATGAAGTTTTTGAAACTACTTTGCGACTCTATCAACAATGGTATATTATATACAGACGTATAAAGCACACAAAAAAATAAATAAATAAAGTAATACGAAATACATATGTAGGTACCTATTTACTGAGCGAAAAATAGATAACTGATGGAAATTTCAAATGACACGATCCGGTTAGATGGTACGAATCCTGCTTCGTATCGGATTGTTTTTGTATTCTTCGGTGCCACAATGTGATACTTAAAATAAACTTTCGTTGTGATGTACTTAAGTGCATACATAAAATTAAATGCTTATTTAATTTATGTTTTGGCTTATCTTTATTTCGCTTCATCTGTATCATTTAATTAGTAAAGCGTTTCATTCTCTCTACCTACGGCTCTTAAAAGTTTAAGTGAAATTGAATTTAACAATTTGAAACTCACAAAGAGATATAACAAACAAAAATTTGACTGGGGGGCCAGTCCTGTACTTCCCACCTGGTATTGCATTATGTAAAAGCGAAAATTATTTCCAATAACACCACAACGTGCTTGTTGTCCAGCACACCTTTTATAAAAGCATTTCTTCAAATATCTCAGCATCCACTGTACCGATTTTGCCCAAGATCTAATCGGTCTAAGTTTCATACTGACAAATAAAACAAAAAAAATCGCATGATCGTACGTTGTTCCGTTCTCCAGTTATCGAAGGAGAAAAAAATTGTCACACACACACGAACATACGCACACACAGACATCACTTCGAAAGTGGGTGCATATGATTTCTAGTGTATGGTAATGTGAACCTCTGCTAAAATCTCGAACTTTTTTTTTGGCCGATTGCAATACTTCCCCTGTGGAGGTGGGAAGTAAAAAAGAATGTATGTAGGATTTTAGAATAAAATATTACACGCTAGTTATTTCACTCTATCTTTATTTTCTTCAAATTATTGGGTATGTACTTTTTGTGTTAGCTCGTGGTCTTCCTTCCACAATGATTGATGCCGTAATAGTCGATGACGACTCTTTTATGGTTGATGACTGAGTGACCATGACGACTGCCCGAAATGAAAATCTACTTCTACGGTGGGTGTTTATTCTACACTAGCTGCACCCGCAGCTCCGCATGCGTTAAATTATATTCAATTTGAATCTGCCGGTAAACTACATTAACAGCTTCCAGTTCAAATGTTTCGATCAGCGGCTTGGGACTTGTTGAACTGAAGCCCTGCTAACACACGGTGTTACCCCCTCTCCTCACCAACCCATCAGCTGTGAATTTAAAACTATTAAGCCGATTTTAATTACACATACACATACCCAGCGTGGACAAAGATTGTGCAAGAACTTCACACTGGCCAACAAAATAATACGGATCGTCATGATTAAACAGCGTGAGTGTTCAGCGCCACCTATCAAATTGCTATTTTATCGCATTTGGAAGCAATTTCCCCCCCGATTATACCCCCTTTGGAGAGATTAGAGTGCAATATTTGAAGGAGACACAATTTATTGGTTATTACTGCAAAAAATTCTATAGCGCGTTCTAATAATGAACAGCGCCACCTGTTGATTTTTTATGTATTAAATTGTATACGCTCTATAATTCTAACCAAAGGTTTCTGTTTTTTTTCTTTCTTAAAACAATCGTTCGTGACGTCCATAGGCCTTCAACCCCTAACTTCTAACTTTTCTAACATACAAAAGTAAATTCCAAAAATTTTTAAATGACGATAACATTTTTTTCCGACATTCGATTTTAATAAAACAAAACCTATATGCTGCCCCATATATATATTATGCTCTGTCCATCTGTGAAAACTACATGAAAATCCGTTCAGTAGTTTCGGAGATGTGCGCAAACAAACAAACGGACAGACAGATAGAAAAGAGTTCTAAAAATCGCTAATTTGTGTTCTATTACTCTTCTTCAGTAACCCCCTTTCTTTTTTTTTACTTTTTCTTTAATGCGAGACACACCGAGCTCTACTGTTTTATTATTTGTATATTGATACAGTCGAACCCGCTTATTTGAAACTCGTTTAATTGAAAAACCCGCTTATATGAAAAATTTCATCTGTCCCTGTGTACTTTTTCACAAATTTCATACAATCAACTCCGCTTATTTGAAACCCGCTTAAGTAAAAAACTCGGTTAACTGAAAAAAAATCCTTTAAAAATGTAGGTATAACTCTTCATCGAAAAAGCTCCGCTTAAAAGTAAAAATGAAAATGTATCACAAAAAAAGAAGAAAAAGGGAGGATTTTATGAATTTTGTTATGTTATGTATTGCAGAGGTCCTCATGACGCAACTTTCAAAAAATTTGAATGCAACTTTCCAAGACTTCTGTAGTAAACACCAAAACCATGGTCCGTTCAAATGTTTATATATATATATGTATATATCTATATATATGCAATATAACGGATTCTTGTCCGCACGATAGGGGCCGCAGTTCTTAGCCGAATTGAATGAAACTTTGTACACTTGTTTATATGGTGAATAGCTCAGTTAAGTTCGTAAATGGGCGTAATCGGTTGGGAGGGGGGCGTGTCACGCCCATTTTAATTTTTCAAATTGCGCATTAAATTTTTTTTATTTTTCTTTTTACTAGTATAGAAAAAGTAAAATCATACGTATCTTTTTGCAAACAAAATGTCCGCCATTTTGAATTCGCTATCTTGAAATTCTTTAAAATTGCTCCGATTTCGTTGAAATTGAAAATATATACTCGTTTATGGGTACTTATTATAATTTCAGTTTTGAATCCACCATTTTGGATTACTTTAATAGGTTTTAAAAGTTGCATACGAAGGAAATCCACCTATCTCTTGCGGCTGGTGCCGGAAGGTCTTTTTTTTCTTTTATTTCATAAATAAATGTATTAATTTTTTTTCGTTAACTTATTTCATTTGTTCGTGTTTCTCTACAAGATATTCCAGGTTTGCACAAATGAAATATTGTTCTGTTATCCAAAGTCCGTTTAAATGGAATTTTTTTTTCAATTATCCGAGGTCCGGTTAAATGAAAAACCCGGTTAATTGAAATTTAAACTAGGATTTTTCCCCATTTCATTCAAGCGGGTTCGACTGTATTGATATTACTAATACATTCTTAGATCGGTCGATCGTATGTTCTTCGTACTGTATGGTGCGTGGTGAGTTTGTTCGATTTGTGTACGTGGCGTCATATATATGTCGTGAGTAAGTTTATCATGTCAGTGTTAGTATGTCTCTCTCAATCCCACATGTATGTGGAGCAATCGAGTGAATTTAAAAAACGTTTGAGTCATCGAGTTTGTGGAATAAAATCAATTACATTTCGTCTTAGAATCAGGTCAACTAGTACTTCTGGCTGGACCTTTGTGTCTATGGATATGTAGATATTTTCGACAGAAATGTTTTATATATGTATATGCCTTTGAAATTTTCTGTCTTCTTCTATAACTTTAGGCTGTATGCCAAGTTTTATACTGTAGACGGTATGCTATTTTCACTGTCGCATTCTAACACACAGTCTACTGGCTATAATACCTACGTAGGCTAATCTGGAATCGGGAAGTGGTCAAAAGTGCTACGAAATGTCCAGGTTTCCTTAAAGGATGCAAAAAATACTTTACTTTAAGGCACACATCTGGTGAATTCAATATCACGGGTTATAGGTCATAGGGACATTGCGAAGTTAATTGACTTGCTTTAACACCGAAAAAATGCTTTCTGTCTCTCATCGATTCTTTTACAAAAAGTGCTAGAGAAATATCTAGTTGTATTCCGTCGCTTATACATTTCACCTGTAACACGCGTCATGCTTCGAATGCACATCGGTTAACCCTTAAAGCTACTTTCGCGCGTGCTGCCAAATATAGGGATTATTTTACGTACAAAGTGAAAAGATCTAAACATGTATGTATCTCTGTGTTTCCGCCCTTAAAACCAACCTCCTTCGTCTTTCCTCTTATTTTCCTTAACTCCCATGTGCGTAATTATAAAAAATTATTAACCACTCCATTCATGCAAAAAATGTAGCACCCACAACACGACCTTCCTTGGCTCCGAATTTTCCTTAGTATTAAATCTTTCATTTTAAGTGATCTAATCCGCAACATCCGACTTATAACCAAAAACATGTTCGCGATTGGTAAATAATTCAAGTCTCTTGTCTTTTCACATATTCTGATTTTTCTCGACAAACTTGCATTAGAATTTAGACGTCATGTGAAGTTATCTCTACACCAATTCAACAAATATCTACCTGGCTTATCTACAATTCTCTTTGTTTGAATTGTCATTGGAAAAAAAATTATTAAAACGAATTTCATGTTATGGGAAGTTGAATTCCATTGACGTCGGCTAATGGCATTTCTCGAGACGTCTGGGACCTCTTCAAAACTTATCCGGAGGAAATTCTTTCAACTTTTTGTGGCGATAAAACGGCAAAACCGCATCAAACCCCACCCGAATAAGGGACAACAGATAAATGCTTTTTAAAATGAAACTTATGAACATTGCTTTTAGATTGTAATGTAATTGTTTCTCTATGTTGTTCCAAGTAATGTACAAAAGTAAACATGTACAGACATGTGTTGTATGGTTTTGGGGGTTTCAGAAGATGTGATTGAATTTTCATCTTTATGTTTTCTTTTCAGAATTGTGCTACAAAAACAATTTTATAATTTTTCATAGATAGTTAATTAATGCCATACTCGTGATGTACTTCATTATGTAGCGTATAAACTTAATGAAATATATTTTTGGTTCGTCTCGTTCCCTTGATTCTTGATAGTTACTACCCAAATGCTTTTCTTCGTCTTTTGACTAATTGTTTTCTGATGGTAAGTACATTTTCTTTTTTTTTTATTAATTTTATTTTCTTGCATTGCTTTTATTAGGGTTCCTATACATCATTCAAAAGTTTCTCGTCTTACACAATTCTTGCAGACATTTGTTGATTTGTCACAAAATGATGTAATTTTATCTGTCTTTTATTTGAGTAAATTATATTTCCATGATATGCACTATGCACAATGGTAATTGCACCACCTGCTTTAGATTATACAAATTGTTAGTGATGAACTTCTAAAATTCATCACTTAGAGAAATGAAAGATATTGTTGAACTTCAGGTCAGTTATTGCCTTTTTCAATATTGTTTTCACTGTAGAATATCGGAACATGTTCCAAATATACATCCAATTATCTTTATTTTGTTTTTTAAAAGTTTTCCTGATTTTTTAACTTACTGAGTTCCAGCTAGCTACAAAATAACGCTTGAACGAATCGCACGTGTACACAGATAAATCAATAGAACTTGTTAACCATGCCATTAGACAAATAAACTTCTCAAAGCTATTCTTGGTGGTTGAAGACAACCGATAGACCACCATACGCAACATAATTGAATTTCCCAAAACTTGAACAGGTAAAACAATTATGTACACCTATGGAGAATTAAAACAATGTTTGGTTTACACGGAAACAAAGGACAATTACGTCTAATTACTGCTTACCAGTTCACCTTTGGGATCAATAATTAAGTATTGTATTTTCATCGAAATGATGCTCACCGCCGGTTAGCAAGAACATATGTACATACATATGTATGTATATGTACTCCCAACTAAGACGTTGCTTAATTAATAGGTAATAGATTAGGTTGAATTGACCAACATGAACAACGTTTAATCATGAAGTAAATTCAAATCTTTGAACATAATGACTGTTTTCAGTTAGGTATAGCTATTATGGGAGAACTTCTTAGATTTATGGTTAAGAAATCATTCAAGGATTTGAGTTTGCAATTTTTATCAATTTTAAATACCTCAGCCTTATGATTGGGCTTGGCTTGTTGGCGTTAAACTGATGCATGCTATTTGGATGTTAGGATAATGATTTTATAAAATGTTAACCTCGAGGCAGTTCTTTTTGGAATCCAGATGCTGTTTCGCAAAAAGTATGAATATGAAACTTAACGTTAAAGCCTTGAATGTCACCTTCTCACTTATTTCATTGACAAACGCTTTTAATAAAATTAAAAAAAGTGAATTTTACCCTTTTTGATTAAGAGAGCTGACACATGTTTGAATCCCGACAAAATAGCTAGAAGTTTTTCACAACACCACTTCTCAACAGGCAGTGACATATCTCCAAGAATATATTTTGTCATAAAAAAGCTTTTTAACCTACCGTTTGGAGTCGGCAATAAAAATCGTAAGTCCTTCATATGCTTGCGGAAAGCTCGGCCTTGGTTCTCTATAAGCGCTTTAGCTTTGTGTTTTGTAAATTTGTTTCGACGATGCACATATGCTTCCACGGTCCTTATAGTTTTTATAAATAAGCGGAGTTTTATCATTTGTATTTGAGCGGCTAGTATCTCTCTGTGACGTGTTTTTAAGCTTGGGTGTGTCCATGAACGGAATTTTGTATCTTTTTGTGAAGCGTACTAGTCGGTTTGTATAGGTTAACACTGCACGTGGAACCGCCACAGGTTTATGTGTTAAAACTCTATGATCAGACCTCAAATCATTATTACTCCATAGAATTGGATTTCGTTCTCGCAGAATAACAACCAACCAGTTATTTATTCTCAGAATCGTGTTTGAGAAGGCTAAACAAGCTGTTTTGGGCATTCGGAGAAAACGTACGATTGGTTCCCTCGAGTTGCTCTGGGTTCCAGAGCATAGAAAGGTCTATCGTACTTGGTTTACGGCGCCATCAATTAGCATTTGAAACTTAGGTTTGCTTAATAGGTTCTCTAGAGCCTAAGTGATCGATTGTTAAATAGGCTTGTAACTTAAATTGTATTTACGACTAAATTCAATTTTGGCATATTTGCTGCGATAAAAGTGAAATTAAGTTAGTTCTTAACAAAATTTTGTTGGCTTTAGACTGGTATGGCAAGAAGGTCAGGTTTAGTTCTTTCATGGCATAATCTTTCGCAAAGTATGGAAATCCTCAGAGTGTATAATTTTTCTTAAGAAGCATTCAAATCCACCTTTCGAAATCAATTATTTCTTCTGCCTAAAGTAAAATCTGGCATTACGAAATGATCAGTCTCCACTTTTGAAAGCTTTTCAGCTTTTTTCTAAGATCACTCATAGATATTTAGCCTTTTGTGGTCAATTATACCAACCGGGTGTAACCATGTGCTTTAAAAAATGATTTCTGAAAAGTGACATTATGATAGTTAATGATTTATCGTTTGTTACATTAAAAGGCACATAAAATGTATAAAGTCTTAAATAATGTAAATAGCATGACACGCGTAAATACCGTTCATTACGACACATAGCTTAAGTAGCCATAATTTTTTTAGAAATTGATAGCTGCGATGATAAATGAAATAAAATGACGCACGTCTGAAATTTAATAAAGACTTCTTTATAAATTCATGTAAAATGTAAACGAATATTCTTTTAGCTAAGCATGTACGTTTTAAGTCATATATCATCGTATACATTCCAGCTGACAGTTTCATTTTAGTAAATTATATTTCTTTGTATCGGAATGGAAGTAACAAAGCGACCTTCTCTTGTATCTGAAGACATTTTGAAAATATTGTCAACACGAAATTAATGGAGTGTAAAAACAATGCAGCAATAAAAATGCCATAAATAAATATTAAAGTGTGAAAGGAATTTTTGTTATTTTTAAATGTAATGGTAGTAGATGGAAAGAGCACGTACGGAATGACCTTTTTCTTTCTTTTAAGAAAACAATCAATTTTTTATTTTTGTTTTTATCAAGCTCTCTGTTGTTGGCGTTACATGTTGTTGTATTCCAACTATTTTATTCAACTGATAGTCATTTCGGAAGGATTGTGGTTGTGGTGACCTTGCTATTCTTAGCACTTACGACGATTTTATTAGAGAACTTAATAGCTATTGAATGTTAAATTTTGTGATTATCGGTAACAGGGTAGGATTCTGAGGTGAATTCGACATTAATTTCGATCCTTTGCCACTGACTCCATTTCATCCTTAAAATGAAATCCACCGATGGGTGGAGATGAAGAATTTGATTCAATCATCTTCATCGAGGGTAAATATCTCTCCGTTTGGAAAAATATCTGGTCAGCACTGTGTTCCTAGTGTTTTTCACTCGATCCCTACTAGTCAACCATATGAAGGAATCTCATTTCCTCATTTCCACTACCTAAATTCCATGACCATGGATTGGAGAGTTGGAGCAAATAATGACCGATAGCTAAGCTCGATCCTCCACATCACAAATTGACCAAGCTCTCTCAAAATTTATCCAGCCTAACCAGTCCTAACCTAGCATTGCTGCGCCCTTCACTCTTAAATAAGACGAGCAGAAATAGAAACAGAGCTCTCGGAGCACACTTTATGAATAACACTGGTAAACAAAATAACATTTTTTTTTCTGTTGCATGAGGTTTCTTACTTATTTGACGTTGTTGATTTCGAATCTACCGTTACTTTTTTATCTAACAGCTCGAGTTTTTGAGATACAAGTACCTCGTAGATTTTATAAATTTTTCGCGATGTCGTCATCAAGAAGAACTTGTGTAAACAATCCAAATAGTTTTTGTTTTATTTGTAGTGAGTACATGTTTAAAGAATGTCGCTGAATGTATCTGACCAACATGTACTTCTTTGCCTATTGCACATTCAACCAAAGTTAAAGAAGAATACCCCACGATATCCTTAATTTTGAAGAAAATAAAGTACATAGAACATAACTGGGTTATATGCGTAGATCTGAAAATGGTAAAATTTCTCTTGGGTCAGCAAGGTGGTTATACAAAACATCCCTGTTTTATATGCTTATGCGACAGCAGAGCTAAATCTGAGCATTGGATTAAGAAAGATTGGCCTTTGAGGAAGGCTTTGGTCCCGGGGAGGCTGAATGTGATAAATGCTCCACTAGTGTCAAGAGATCATTTAATATTGCCCCCTTTGCATATTAAATAAGGGTTAATAAAACAGTATGTGAGAGCTCTTAAAAAAGATGTAGAGTGTTTCAAGTACATAACAAAACTGTTTTCAAAATTAAGTATTGAAAAGACAAAAGCTTGTATCTTTGATGGTCCTCATATCAGAAAATAAATAAATGATTCAAATTTCATCAATTGCATGACAGTTGTTAAAAAATCTGCGTGGAATCAGTTCGTTTTGGTAGTGAACAATTTCTTGGGACTACCCTCAACATATTGAGCAACTAATGCTGCATTTTCAGCAACATGGATGCAACATGAGCATTAAGTTACATTTCCTCTTCAGTAATTTCGATCGTTTTCCTGCAAATCTGGGTGATTTAAGCGAAGAGCAAGGAAAACGATTCCATCAGGACACTCGCACTATGGAAGAGCGATACCAAATATGATGGCTGACTATTGCTGGAGCATGCAGCTGATTTCGACCGGATGGCGAGTAAACTATCAGAGGCCATGAACAATGCACTACGGAGAGCCTGCCCAGTAAGTAGACACAGGAATGGAGGGAAGCCTCCGTGGTGGAGTACCAGACTGGGCGTGCTCCGTCGTGATGGCAGGAAGCTCTTACTAGAGACCCGAGCGACTGGGCTCAGTACAAAAATAGCCTATGGCTATATAAATCGGAAATAGAGAAAGCTCGGAGGCATGCATGGCATCTCTTCTGTGAGAATATAGAACAAACGAGCGACTCATCTCGCATAAGGAAAATCCTATCGAAGTCTGCACCCATGCTTAGCTTCATTAAAAAACCAGATGGGAATTGGACTATGTCCAGTGAGGAGACGTTGGAGCTTCTCCTAGATACCCATTTTCCTGGTAACACGGCTGAAACAGTTTATTCTGTAGAAGGCCATATGAGAGTCGGAAGGGTGGTGCCTGTGGATATTGTCACCACCCGTAAACTTAATTGGGCGGTGCACAGTTTCCATCCATTCAAATCAACTGGACTTGGCGGAATCTATCCAATAGAGCTGCAGGAGGGCTTTGATATCCTGAGCCCCTGGCTTCATTCAATCTTTAGGAGCTGTCTAGCTTTCGGCTACACCGCCAGCTGCTGGAGGAGAGTCAAAGTTGTCTTTATACCAAAAAGCGGTAAGACCTCGCATACTCGCAACTCCTAAGGACTTTCGTCCAATCAGCCTATCCTCCTTTCTGCAAAAACATTAGAAAGGCTGATTGACATTCATATACGTTCTAATGTGGACTATGACCTTATTTCCAATTCCCAACATGCATACTGCAAGGGAAAATCGGTAGAAACTGCTCTACACTTTTTTTATAATTCACTAGCGCTAAAGGGGTTACGAATACCCTTATGATGCTATTAACACAGCGCTAGTATTGGTGTAGTGATTTTGAAACTCAGGTAGTATTAGGTTTCAGTCTTTTGCTCCGAGGGTGGTTTTTCCAGAATGACTGGGGAGAATTATTGCCATTGCTTATAATTCGCAGTATTTCTTTCGAATATCCCGATGTCATTCATTCAGTCATTAGCAGTGATAGTGTGCGCACGCGTATTAGTACCACAAAAATTTCTCGCCAACGATCTCGGAAAGAATTCGGGGATGAAGATCCTCTATCCCCAGAAAGTCCCGTTAGTGCAAAAACTATAAGAGTGCCCAAAATGGGGCCTGATTCTAATTATACAAACTATTACCAACCGCTTCAAAGTTTAAACGATGATTCGGAAGTTGATTTTAGTGTCGAAGGCGAACCTGAAATTAAAGCAGTAGAAAGTGTTCCACCCATCGTTGTATTAAAATCAAAAAGTGAACTCCTACACTCCGTGCTTGAAAAAATTAATATCGATAACTACCTAATTAAAAACATTTCCTTAGGTCATAAGATATTATGTTCCTCACACGATTCATACGAAAGAATTAAAAGTGAACTTAAAAATATAAATTTGCAATTTTTCTCCCATGAGCGGAAAGATAATAGACCTTTTAAAGTTACGCTCTCAGACCTTGATCTCTACAGTACCGCGAACTAAAAAAGGAATTGATATCACTGGGAATCAAGTGCATTGACGTTAAAGCTATAACTTTAAAATCGAAAATTAATAATTCCACGCAGTATATATACATTGTTTACATTGAACGTGGAACAATTAAACTGACCGAACTTCGAAAAAACCATCCTAGTATGTTTAAAACAATAATTCGCTGGGATTTCAAAAAACATAATCCCACCAAAATCACACAATGTCATAATTGTCAGGTCTACGGCCACGGCTCCATGCATTGCCACGTTCAAAGTTTCTGTGCCAACTGCTCTGGTCACCACCATACTAAAGACTGTGACTCCCCACAAACGATCAAATGTGCCAACTGCAACGGACCACATAAATCATCCGACCCAACATGCGTAAGTCGTAAGCAATATTTGGATATGCGGAACAACATCGCCTCACGAAATCGCACCAATAAGAACAAGCCACCTGGTAATGCATCCATCCAACATCAACAACGTCCTTACGATCACTTCTATCTCCATGATTTTCCGCCGCTCGCTAAGTCCCACTCATTATCGCATTATCATCACTCATCAACGAACCATCAGTCTACAGCAGCTCAGATGTCCACCGATCAAGTTCAAACCCATCGTACGCATACAACAAGTTTGCGCCCTCCCACAAAATCAAATGAGAACAAAGATTTGTTTACAATCGATGAGATCAATTCTCTTTTAAGTGAAGTGATTGCCAAACTGAGCACTTGTCGCTCAAAAGCAGACCAGTTTAATGTAATTACGGCTCTAGCCGTTAAGTATGTATATTCGAATCATGCAAATTAATTCTCTTAAAGTAGTAACTTGGAATGCGAATGGCATTCAACGCAAGCAAACAGAGTTTTTTGATTTTTTAATTAAAGATAAGGTTGATGTAGCGTTGATCACAGAGACTTGGTTAAAGGGTTCTTGGTTAAACGATTCTAAAATATCATTTGCGCATCCCAACTTCAGGTGTTATAGATTAGATAGGCAACACGCTAGACGTGGTGGAGTGGCCATCGTTATAAAAAGAGGATTATCTCACTCCTTACTAAGAGCATTTCACCTTCGGCTTATTGAAGCCATAGGCATTGATGTAACTCTAGAGGATAATTCTAAATTGAGGATCATTTCCACCTATTTCCCTGGAGGAAATGGTAGCAGTGAAAAGAGAACTCAATGTAGAAGAGATCTTGCAAAACTGCTTAGATGCAATAATAAGCTTATTCTTGGTGGGGATCTGAACTGTCGTCATCGAGCATGGGGTTGCCTTAGGGCAAATTGTTGGGGAAATACTCTCCATGACATGATCGCAACGAGCAACAACTGCTCCCTTTTGTACCCTCCTGAACACACGTACATTCCGCACACTTCCTCTAAGAATCCTTCAACGCTCGATCTACTCATAACAAATATACCTGAACACTGCTCTTGCCCTAGAGCACTGAATAGACTAGGGTCCGATCATCTTCCTTTAAGTATGTCAGCTAACCTTACAGTAAGGTCTAACACAGAATTAAGATATAATTACACAGCTGCCAACTGGAGCAGGTTCAAAGCATTCATAAATAGGAATGTTAATAACAACGACCCGCTAATCACGATCAGCTTATAAATAAATTTATATCCACTGTTAATGCAGCTGCAGATGTTGCTATACCCAAAAGACCAACTACATTGTTCCAAAAGTCCCTCATTCCTCATTATATTTTGGATCTTATTCGATGTAGGAATAGTGAAAGAAGAAAGTGGCTTCGGTACCGACTCAATTGCTTCCTCCAAAACACAAAGATCCTCAACACGGTTATCAAAGAAGAAATTTTAGCCTTCAAAAATAGGCGTTGGAATTCCCTACTCTCCACCTTTGATATTGCAAGCCCCCCCTTCTGGAAAATCACTAAAGTCATCAAAAATAGAGGCAATTTTGTGCCTCCACTTAAAGTCGACAATAATTTGTTCTTAACACAAAAAGAAAAGGCAAATATTTTAGCTTCAACTTTTCTCAAAAATCATCTGACAGCGGCTCACCTTAGCGACAATTATACTGAGTCCCAAGTGTTTAACACTATATCGCTTATCCCAAATATTCCATTTGTCATTAGCAATACATATTTCACTTATTATAATGAGATTCAAATGTTTATTAAAACAATAAAAACTAAAAAATCTCCAGGCCAGGACAATATAAATAACATGGTCCTAAAAGCATTGCCGAGAAAGGGAGTTGAGCTGCTGTCCTCAATCTTCAATTCATGCCTTAAACTCTGTTATTTTCCCAATGCGTGGAAAACTGCCAAAGTTGTTCCAATTACCAAGCCCGGTAAGCCTAAAGACAATCCTACTAGCTACAGGCCTATAAGTCTTCTTAGCTGCATTAGTAAGCTATTAGAGAAAGCCATTAAAGTAAGGATCGAAAAACACATCAATGATGAGGGGATTCTTCCCGACTTTCAATTTGGCTTTCGAAACAGCCATTCAACCTGCCATCAAGTCGCTAGAATTAAAAAAACATATAAAAGATAATTTTAGTTTAAGGAAATCCACAGGTATGGTATTGTTGGATATAGAGAAAGCCTTTGACACTGTGTGGCATGAGGCGCTTATTTATAAACTCTATCACTACAATTTTCCTATTCCGATAGTAAGAATAATACGAAGCTTCCTAAAGGAAAGAAAGTTCGCAGTTTGTATGGGTAAAACCTTCTCATCTGTCCAGAATATTGGGTATGGTGTTCCCCAAGGATCAATCCTTGGTCCAATTTTGTTTAATATTTACGTATCAGATCTGAGTGTTAGTAGCGAAAATACGCAGCTAGCGATGTATGCTGATGACACCGCCGTCTTTGCCTCTGGCGTTCAATTCTCCGACGTTTTCAACTCCTTGCAGGGATCACTAAACGAAATCGAACAATATTTTGTAAAATGGAAGATTAGGATAAATGCAAATAAAACCCAAGCCATCTGATTTTCAAGGTGCAGGAAACAATGTTCTCTTCCCAACGGCACTAAGTTGAAACTATACTCTGCCGATATAGACTGGGCGGACTCTTGCAAATATCTTGGTGTGGTTCTAGACAAAAAAACTTACTGTTCAACTACACATTGCTAGTCGCATTGATAAAATAAATTTAACCACCAGAATACTCTATCCTTTCATTAACAAAAAATCGAGTTTCAGTATTCAAAATAAGCTTATTTTGTTTAAAACTATTTTTCAAGCCATTTTACTTTATGGAGCCCCTGTATGGTTTGACTGCGCAAAAACTCACCAGCTTAAACTGCAAAGGTGTCAAAATAAAATTCTAAAAATGATCTTTGGGTTACCATGGGATTTTTCAACCCTACGTCCCCACGATTTAGCTAATGTCAACCTTGTCACCATTATAGTAAACGATATTCAAAATAAATTTTACGAAAAATGCTCATACTCAGAAAATGAACTTATTGTACAATTAAATGTGCAACCGGGCAGTTTGCAATCTTAGGTTTATGTTTAAGTATAGTAAGGTTTAGGTTTAAGTATCAAATAAGGGTTTTTGTTTGTAGCTTTTCCCTTAAAGTATTGTACTTTTTGTAATTAAAGTTATCATATATAGATAAAATAATAAAGTTGTAAAGGAACTTTTCCTAAATCTCTTAAAATAATTATAATAATTGAAACTGTAACTAAATTAATGCTAAACTGAATTCTCTCAATTGGTTCAACAAATAACTTCCCGATGCCATTAGTACGATCAACACTTTCAAGCCATTGCCTACCCTACTGCCAGTGTTATGCCTACACAGTAGAGTTGACGTCAGCTTTTTCCGCAATTGACCGACTTTTTTTCTGTGACATCGGGATTCGAACCTGGAACCTTCAGCGTGACAAGCGATGATGCAACCACTACACCATGACCACCCTTAACCACTCACCACTCACTGGTAGGTACCATCGAAAGATCTTTTGAGAACAAGGATTTCACGATGGTCTCCTTTTTAGACATAGAGGGAGCCTTCAATAATGTCAACACGGAGGCTATTTCTGCTGCACTTCTGGATCTGAGGGTTGACGGTTACCTTTGCTATTGGATTGAGCATATGCTCAAAAGCAGGCTTATCCATGCGGAGCTGGGGTGCTGTCAAAAATGAAGGTCAGTCTGCAGGGACACTCCGCAGGGTGAATTATTATCACCATTACTATGGCTCATGGTAGTGAACGAGCTGCTCAACATCCTGAGAGTAGAGGGTTACAGCGCTATAGCCTACGCTAATGACATTACGATAGCTATATCGGGGAAGTTCCTAATGTAATTAGAGGCCTGATGGAATCGGCTCTCAAGAAACTAGTGTTATGGACGGATAAGGTCGGTCTTTCATTCAACGCTGCAAAGACAGAACTGGTCCTGCTCACAAGAATGTACAAAATACCACTTATCGTCCCTCCAAGGCTTAAAGGCATAGAACTTAAATTCGTAGGGCATGCCAAGTACTTGGGGGTCATTCTCGACAGTAAACTGAGATGGAAGCTTAATGTCTTGGAGCGTATCAAGAAGGCTTCTGTTGCCCTGTATTCCTGCCGTATGGCTCTAGGCCCGAAATGGGATCTTCAGCCTCAAATAGTATACTGGATTTATACAGCCATAGTGAGACCTATCCTAATGTACGGTGTACTAGTCTGGTGGACAGCATTGGACAACAAGAGTAATTTGGATCTTCTTACGAGGATCCAGAGACAATCTTGCATCTGTATAACGGGTGCCTTAAGGACAACACCTACTGATGCGCTGCAAACAATGCTCCACTTACTTCCTATTGATATCTATGGGAAGCAAATGGCAGCTAAATCAGCCTTAAGGCTGAGGGAATCCTCCCAGTTGGTCAGTGATAATACGGGACACGGGGGGATCCTTCGCAGCAACATAACTATCCCTAGCAACACGGACTATATTGTCCCCTTCATAGACTTTAACGTCAAATACAAGACAAGAATTCCTAGCAGAAGTGCTTGGGAATCTGGGGGGTCTTAGATGAATCTGCGATAGAGATATACACAGATGGATCTAAAACAACGTACGGCACGGGGGCTGGGGTTTTCTCCAACGCACCTGGCTTAAGTATTGCCATGCGACTGCCGGATCACGGCAGTCCGAGAAGCTGCGGCTTGGCTTTCGAGTAACGCGGTAGATAGATAGTCAAGCAGCGATTAAAGCCTTGGAATCACCGACAGTACGATCCAAGTTGGTAAAGCAATGCCGGACGAACTTGCGAAAGAAGGCGCGGGCCGGATTCTCTCTGATAACAGGGAGGAATCGCTGGTCTCTTTAGAAGTGATAAAATCCCGCCTTGATAGCGAAGCTAGAAGAATAGCTAACAGCAGGTGGAATAATATCAATACTTGTCTTCTGTCGAAGCCGATCTGGCTTAACCTGGATCTGAAGAGAACAGGAAGACTTCTGTCCGTAAACAGGAAACTTATTAGAATTATAATAGGAGCCCTTACGGGGCATTGTCTTATTGGCAAGCATGCTATCAAAATGGGTGTTCCTTCCAACGATTTCTGTAGAAGCTGCAGAGACGAGGAAGAAGAGGAAACGCTTACTCACTCTTTTTGCACATGCCCTGCTCTATCAAGGTTGAGGAGGATAACATTAGGAGAGTACTTCTTCAATGACCTCAGCGACCTAGCCAGGCTCGATATCTTTAGAATTAAAAGTTTCGTATGTGGGTCTAACTGGTTCTGCACTTAGTGCGGCACAAGATAGGGTTTATACCGATACGGTTGCCCAGAGCTCCACTCTATAGGGAATTCCCGAATGTAAGGTTTCTGAGGCTGGTCTCCGGTTCTCTACACGCGGTATCACAATGGGTCTTCATTCTGGCCTAAGTGGGTCCCTGCTTATTGGGGACCGCCGCCCAACCTAACCTATAGCTGGAGCATTCAGCGTAATTCTCCTGGGTCGACTCCTGGAAGGAAGTCGTATAAAAAAAGCTTCAGTCAAATTAATATTGTGTAATAAAAGATTTTATATTTTTTGAAAAATGTCCCTCCTTCATATCTCAATAATTAGAGCTGCTATTGGAAAATGGACTTCAAATTTAAAATCAACGGGGCAAATACATTTAGAATTGAGTATAAAACTTCATGCAAGAAAACCACTGTTTACCAGTGTAATCCTTCTCAACTTGAGACGGTTCAGGAAAGCCAATCACGATCTATAATTTGAGGTTTTACATTATATATGATATGAAGCAACCTTTACAACCTTACCTAACCTTTACTTTCGTTGGATTTTTCCTGTTTTTGTTTTGTTCCTTAAATATCCCAAAAAAAATATATTATGTTTCTGTAACCGAAAAAATTGTCTTTGTATTCAGTTTTAACACAAACTGCCTACGGTATCTATGTACATCTGTAGATGTATGTACATATAGAATAATAGCTAATTAGCTAGTAAGTTTGGAGTGGTCCTCTAAACCAAAAGTGGGTCCATTGTGATACCACTGTGAGTGCTAATTTTGGGAACCCTTGTCTACTCCTGAAACCATTTCGATTTCATTGAAATAAATAACAATGAAATAACAAATAACACTTTAAATCCATACATAAATGACATTGGACAGAAGAATTGAAGTTTTTGATAAAAACTTAAAAAGGGTTAATTGGGTTCTCACATCCCAAAGCCATCAGCCAGAAAAATGTCTTCTTGCTATCGAATCTTGCATAAGTAGGAATATCACTCGAAATCTTATTTCGAAATCTATTGCATCCTATAAGGGTTATGAATGTGCATATGTACATATATGCATATTGTGGTGGATATATCCTAGAAACTCTTTAATGTAAGATGTAATTCCGTCTAAGATGTCGTTGTATGCCAATGAATCACTTTATAATAATATCTGATTGTGCAAATAAAACACGTAAAGGATCAGTTAAGCCTTTTGGAAATTATTAGCTGTCTCTCTTTTGTTGAAAGATTATTGATTTAATTCCTTATAATCTTAATTCGTTGCTCCACAAGGTACTTTGCATACTGCTCAGAATGGTATTAAGTAATCCATCCTGCTTCACCTACTTTACATTAATTGTTAAATGGATCGTGAACGCACTCGCAAGTGACATCATTTATGTGTTATAAAAGTGCGCATTCAGTACTGTAAAGGATTTACGCTCTCATACACACATCATCAGCAAAATGCTGCTTGTGCTATACTCCCTCCGTGCGTCTCGTCGCGTCATTCCGTACAAATGCTGCGAACACGTCTTAATTCGTTCTTCCTCAGGAATTGCTTTCATTTATTACGTGATATAATTATTCATACAAGCGGGAAGAGGGAATTCCTGCGAGCGAATTGAATTTAGTAATGATTTGGAAAGTTGGTTTAATTGTTTCAGAATACAGTGCGTGGCGACAAGCATACTTTATTCCATTAGAACTTCAGTGCGTGCAAATAAATGTTATTATGTTGAACTCCACTTTCTGTGTGAAAAGGGAATTGGTAACATTTTCGAATGCATGCCTCTCTTATTGATTCTCTCAGTTTTGTGTACCCTTCCACGACACGAAGTCTTGGGTATGCACTATATCGGTTTATTTTCACACAAAAATAAATAAAAAAGGAGTTTTTACAATGCATATTGAATTATTTATTTACTATCTCATACACAGTTTGTAATGAACTCACATTCCTCAAAAATGTAATCCCTAGCACCGCACTTGTCAAGTAGAAGAACCCAGCGATTTGATGTGGTGACTAAATAAATTAAGTTGGGGAAGAAGCTTTAAGTACCCGGCAACTGTTCATCAACTGAAAATTTGCATAAATCTGAATAAATAATGAAAATAATTACTAAAAGGAAGGAAAGCAGATTCAAGAAGGAAATTATTCCACCAAAAATGACAACAATTTGTTACTGTCAGCTTACTGAGCGGTATCTCGTTTAATGAGTTTTTAATTGGTTTTTGTAAGTGGAATGATGGTGTGAACACACAAAAGACGAACAAAAGCCAAATAAGAAAATATATATAAATATTTAAATACTTCCAACGACAAAAAAAAAACAAAAAAAACAAAAAGAAAACTTGGCTGAGAAAAGAAATTACGTCAACACGCATCTCAAACTGAAATTAATTCTTAATAGGAGAACAGAGAGATGTTTCCTTTCCATGCAGTTCATGGGATCACTGGCAAACGCCATTATATATTATACCCACTTTGTAGAAGGCGACGCACATTTTCCCCTTGGAGGTAAGGAAGTAGATATTAATAATTTAACATGGGATCACGTTGCTTATGGGCTTATGTGCAATCAATTCATATTAAAACTGACGGAGATTTGTGGATGCTTTTCAAGAGGCCAACACCCAGGGTTACGGAAAAAAGATTTGCTACGGTGAGCTATTAAGGCCAGGTAATGAATTTATCTATTGGGTACGTATGAAACGCGTTACTAAAATGGGTTTACTATGCTCGAAATAACTTTGTTTTGATTACTTTGAATAGACAATGCATGTCAAATAACTTCAGATTTACCTGGGATGTGTATGTACATACAATTCGTATAGTAGCAAATGTCGCAATTTAGTGAAACCAAAACAAAAAATTTCGTTAAGCACAGCCCTATGCTCGTAAGTGGTTAACAAGCACTAACTTCCAAAGATGTACGGGGGGAAATTGAAACAGCCAAATTGTTAAATGATGTTGAAAAAATAAGGAAATTATTTTCATATCATTAGAGATAAATCAATTTTTATGGCACAAGTTATATATGGGCAGGACATAAGGTGCTAACGCAAATACAAAATGTACTCATGTAACAGAGAGCCTTGTTTCACATCACGGCTCATATTGGAAAATTGACATAAAAAATTTAATTTTCAAATTTAATACTTCCATTGGATATCTGCAAGTCAAGTAAAAGAGAAATCGCTTTAATTTAGAAATTCATCTTAAGCCAATGTATTTAGGTGTCTGTACTAACGATTTGATGTTTATTTCTTTTCAATAAAAAATTTCTTGTTTCCAACTTCAAGCAGTTCTCGACGGTCTTGGCTTTAATTTTTTATAAAAATCATAAAATTGAATTTAATAATATAGCTTCAAATTGGCAAACATACAACAGTTATATACAATTGTTAATGCTTTAAAAAAAAAATTGGAAAATGTCAGCCATTTTGGACGATCAGTTGTTGTTTGACAGTTCTTCGTCAGTGTTTTTGTAAACATTTAATTAAATTGTTGCATTTAAAAGTAAATATGCATGCGCAGTTTGAAAGCCGAGCTATACGCTGTTTACGGCGACTCTAGTCCATCATCTCGCATTGCGACAAGGTTTGCAGCTGAATTTAAAAGTTTGTGATAATCGCTTGGATGATCCTAGAATCATTATAGGTAGAAAAATGGCAAAGGCTATAGGCATATCAAAAGAGTTCATCATATTATCACCTGAGTGCTAGAACTAGAAAACTGGGTTTTTGATATTTTCGAGAAATCGGCAAAAACAATTTGACCTGTAATTTACTAAACTTTTTTCACAAGCTAATTCCGGAACCCCACACAACTTTTTTCCTTTCAAAAATGAAAGAAAATCAAGTTATCTAGTTGTAGCACTCAAGTGACGATATTTTGATTGATTTTGATTTTGATTTTGGTAGGGCAGTCCTATATCTCACATTTTAAAGGGTTGGCCACGCTTCCCTTAATCGTGGGTTATACAATTCAAATGCGCTTTTAAGAAAGATAAAAATCAAAAAGAAACAGGTAACAAAAAAATAAAAACCGATATTTTGTATAAAAAATTGATCAGGAGTCTGTCCGCGTATTCAATGCCGCGCTTGCATTGGAGTGATCATTTCGTTTGTCAACTTATAAGTAGGGTAAGTAGAAGTGATTAAAACTGATGAATCTGTCAGAGACACAGGTACTGCGGATGAGCCATTTTGATACCAAAACTCACGTGACCTGGATATTGATGGGCGTAGCTTAGAGTGTAGTTTTCATATCCATCCTGTGGAGTTGAGAAAACTGATAATGTTGCTGAATTTTATATTAGAAGTCTCAGAAAGTTCCTTTAAAAAAGGTTTTCCGAGAGTGCGCTGTCTGGCTCTGGCAAGTGCCGGGCAGTCACAGAGAAAGTGGAATAACGTTTCCTTTTCGTGTGAATTGTCGCAACTACGACAGTGGGGGTTGAACGGGATGCCTAGCTTGGCAGAGTGTTGACCTATCGGCCAGTAGCCTGTACTAATTGCTGTGATTCTAGCTGTCTCGATGCGGTTCCTATTGATCAGGTCATTCGTTCTGTTATTGTTGTAGGTGGGCTTAATCTGTCTGAATATGATACAGGTTGCTAAACTTTACCACCTAGAGTTGGCAATAGAGAGAAAGTGTTGGAGAATTTTGCCCTTGATGAGTTCAATCGGGGAGCAGACTGACTCCGCAAGGGAGGCATCCAGGGTAGAACCACATCTGGCTAACGCGTTGGCTCTCTCGTTCGTCAATTTTTATCTGTCGATGAAATTTGGTTTTACGAATAACGGTAAGGCAGTTTCATCAGCCGGGAAGTTGGTTTTTAGGACAGTCATGGAATTTTGCTTCTCGATTATCTTAAAAAATGTAAATCAATAACTATGTAGCATAACTTTATAATTAGAAAGCAGAACACATTGGTGGTTGCGAATAACATCGTTGGAGCATCGTTGGAGCAGAAATGAACACCTGAATATACTAACATTATTATTTAAATTTTAGAAATTCCCTTTCTTTTGTTCTAGGAAGCTTTAGGGTGGTCATGGTGTAGTGGTTACATCATCGCTTGTCACGCTGAAGGTTCCAGGTTCGAATCCCGATGTCACAGAAAAAAAGTCGGTCAATTGCGAAAAAAAAGCTGACGTCAACTCTACTGTATAGGCATAACACTGGCAGTAGGGTAGGCAATGGCTTGAAAGTGTTGATCGTACTAATAACATTGGGATATTCGAAAGAAATACTGCGAATTATAAGGGCAATGGCAATTATTCTCCCCAGTCATTCTGGAAAAACCACCCTCGGAGCAAAAAGACTGAAACCTAATACCACCTGAGTTTCAGGAACCACTACACCAACACTAGCGCTGTGTTTATAGCATCATAAGGGTATTCATAACCCCTTTAGCGCTAGTGAATTATAAAAACAAAAACAAAAAAGAAGTTGCCTTTCCCCTTTGTCAAATTTGAGTGCCGAAATTCCACCAAAACCGTTTACTGTATGAGATTTCCCTCTTCACACTTCGGTTTATTTTTCTAAGTGAGGATCATTCTTCATTGCGGCTACTCCACTCTATTCCAAACAGAAAAAAGTTTAGAAATTATTGGCAACTAAAATTTAAAAACTTTGAGGACGTGCCGCGGAGTTACATGCATTTTAGGGCGAAAACCTTCTGCTTCAAATCACCACAATTATCATGTAATAACTTAAAGTTACGAAACATATTATGTAAAAATACGATATAAAAAAAAGTATTTTAAACAATTCCCTCGGTTAACTCGGAAGCCCCAATAGAGTGAAGAAATACCCACAACTTACAACCAATCATTTCCTCCATTTTTACCTATCTGTATCTTTTGTTCCAACTTACGCAAGCAAGCGGCATTACAAGGGTCGTAATTGTTATGCTAATGCTAATGTGACAATACAAGACAACGGCTACAGCGATACTGAGGTAGTCTTTATTATTGTTACATGAATATTGGGTATACATACTTGTATATTATCTATATATATAAAGCAGTAAGTCCTGACTGATTCATCATCGCCGAGCCTAAACGGCTAACGCTAGAAAGTGTAGTTTTCTTTTGTGGCGTAGGGAAAAACAATGGAGCCACTTTTTTGAATTTTTGCTCCAAAGGGGAGATACAGGGTGTTCCAGTTTGTATGGAAAAAAATGTAAATTGGAATTAAGAATTGAAATTTGGTAGGTAAATTCTACAACAAAAATAAAGAAATACGTGTTTCACCGTTTTTCAAAATTATATCCACGGCCCAAGATACAGGGTGTTAAAGTTTGAAAATAAAAGGATAAGTCCCGACCGACTTACTCATAACCGCCAGGCCTAAGCGGCTAATGCTAGAATCTTGAGATTTAGACAGTTGTTTCCTTTTGCGACGTAGGTTATCACCATGAAATAATTTTTCGAATTTTTACTCCAGAAGGGGAGATACAGGGTGTTCAAGTTTTTATGGAAAAAAAAATTTAAATTGGAATTAAGAATTCAAATTTGGTAGGTAAATTCTACAACAAAAATAAAGAAACACTTGTTTCACCGTATTTCAAAATTATGAATTCGGGCCAAGATACAGAGTGTTAAAGTTTCCAGATTTATAGTATGCGCAACCGTAGCCATCGACACATTCGGTTCGTGATCGTGTTGTTATTGTTTTGCCGAGTTGCGCAAGGGTTGTTTTTTCATTTATTTTTCTTTGATCGGATTTTTGCTTCTATGGGTACACTAGCTACGTAGTTTATTTACTATGCATTCGCAGTTTATAGTAATTCGACGGGGAACGGGTGACATGAACGATGATTTGGTCAGATGGATCTTTAAGTATCTCTGAGACTACTGAACCGTTTTCAAAAATTCAATATTGGAATGGTGACACTTTTTACTAGGGACAGACGAGGAAGTCCTGACTTATGCCTGAAACAGATATGCAGCAAAGATATATGCAGCAATGCATGCAGCAACGCATGTGAAACAGACGTGCAGTAAATTGTTGACATTTCCTTGAATAGTTTGCTGTCATCATCAGATGTGACATTTGAATTCCGAAAACAAATTTTTTGCAATGGATATGGAAAGACGTGATAAATAAAATAAAATAATTATTTTATTATTAGTTTTCAAAACTTATTTGAAATTTGAGCATTTTCTTTCGTATTTCTTCCTCAGTCCAATTCAAATTGTAAAATGTCTCTTACATGAAACGTCAAAACACTAATATTGTACTAAATTGTACTATTTTGCTGTTCTACTACTGTAGATTTGCATTAAAATTAGAAATAGAGACAACTTGCGTTGATGCATGGCCGTGCAGCAAACACATGTGTCCACTTCCATATAAAGCCATGTTCTCTAATTTTGCTGCACTCATTTTGCTGCACATCTCAGGCATTACTCATCATCGCCGAGCCAAAACGGCTAACGCTAGAAAGTTGAAATTTGGACAGTAGTTTCCTTTTGTGGCGTAGAGAAAAACAATCCGGGATTTTTTTTTTGAATTTTTGCTCCAAAGGGGAGATACAGGGTGTTCCAGTATGTATGGAAACAAATTTTAAATTGGAATTATGAATTCAAATTTGGTAGGTTAACTCTACAACAAAAATAAAGAAACACGTGTTTCACCGTTTTTCAAAATTATGTCAACGGGCCAAGATGCAGGGTGTTAAAGTTTTCAAATAAATGGATAAGTCCTGACTAATTGGCTGATGCTAGAAAATATAGTATGTATGGTGCGCGTGCGAAGCCGCGGGTGGACTGCTAGTATTACATAAGAGTGCAGGGATGCACAACCTATTATAACAGTAATAATCCCTTAAGCAATGGTTATAGAGGAAATATTAATAGAATTGGGTATCGACAGAATGATGGATGAAAATCCATCGATTTTAATAACTACAATGTTATCGATTCTTAAAATTCGAACAAAGTATATTCCGCATTGATACATACATATGTTAATTTGTAAAACCTTCCATCTGTCGAAAACTCCATCCGATGACATGGGATTTGAATTAGTTTAAACGCTACATAAACTCAATAAATGTAGATACATATGGCGTTGCTATCAACGTTTTTTTTTTTTTTGTAATATTTTATTCTAAATACATATTTATCTCTACATGTATTACAGAAAAAATTCTCGTATGAAAGTATTTTTGAAGCTGCATTTTCAGTAATATACAAATGTTAATACTGTTCATGTACAACACGTAAACATTCATAGAAAGTTCTTTGAATTATGCCTCTTCAAATAGAAAGATGATAATGTGCAAATAGGGATTACTAAACAACCACATTAATGAATGATTCCCGCTGAATCCCGAAGCCATAAATTATCTGCCCCAGCAGTGAATTAGCAAACCGAATACCACATTTGTAATCAGCATCTCAGTTAGAAATTGAATTCTGAATACACACAATAGAAGTACAAAATGGAGGTGAGTTTAATTCAGCTTCGTGTGCATACTTCAATAAATACCCATGCAAATAGTACAGTCCTTAGACCGGTATCCTACAAGTTCCAACAGCCGCTTAATGGGAAAATAATGCGCTGTGCCATTATGCGGAAATAAATTAAGGTATTTACGATAAACAACTTGAATCCAATAAGCAGCCAATGCATTTTGCTTCAAACTTATAGGTATTAGTACAAATTTTGTGGTTATACTACTGTAACAGAAAAGCGGAGCGGACACCATTCGCTCAACATGTCTTAGCCATCTCAAACTTTTTTTTTTACTAAATCCATGTCGTTTTACAGCTCGTACAGTTCATTGTAAAACCTCTAACCCCAAAGGCTTTGAAACACTTACTCCAAGACGAGGCGGAGTAACAGCACAAATATCTAGCCATACACAGGGGAAGATGAGAAAAAATTGTCATCTCCCTATGATCCATCCGAAGATAAACAACCTAACCAGCCATTTGCTTCAATTCTCTTATCTGAAGATAACTGTACTTGCAGACATTTTTTATTGTTATTTTGTAACTTGTGAACCTCTCACACAGATTTTCGTATGCAGTTGAAAATAAATACTGCCTGACCAAAATAACCGGAACCGAAACACAAGCATTGTGGGTTTCAAAATTAAAAATACGTTATGAATATTGAGATTTACATTACTTCCACATGGTATGCTTGTAGTTATGACCATAATGTTTAATACATAACCACGAACATACGTTTGCTTCTGTGTAGTATTAGGCCAAAAAACACACATTTGTGGATGGAGTAATAACCAGGTGCAGTACAGCATTTTGCGCATATGACATTGATTAAATATGTATTGATAACATTATTGAAATATTTCGGTCATAACAGACGACGGCATAATAAGAGTCCACCACTTTCCAAAGATTATTTTTGAAAAGTATTGTGAATTCGAATTCCTCTTTTTTTTTTTTATTATTGCGCCATATTTCGTTGCAAGTCGGCCATTAAAATTTGTATCCACTTATATAAAATTACGTCGGAAAATAAATTTTATGCTTATAAGCCTTTGTCCAAAGTATCGATTGGACATTCCAGTTATATTTTTGTTTTTCAACAATTAACAATTCAAAAAAAAGAATAAAAATGTTTCAATAACAGTGAAGTGAGTTTTTTTTGCTGATCGCTTCTCACAATAATAAATAAATGAAAATCAATTACAAAGTTTGCATATCAACGACATCAGAGTTGGAAGCAAAAACACTTCGTTCGACAAATTAAAAAAGTTTGACGATTTTTTTTGTTCGTTTATTCAGGAAACCAAAACATTTTTTACTGCTACTCTCCTTCTCCTTCAGAACTTTTCTTTACGGCGAAAAGTTTGTATTCCGATAAAAAAAAATCAGAAAGTTATTTTCAGTTCACAGCCCAGCGGCAAAATTAACCATAGATTTAGACTTTTCTACTCCACTACATAAATACTCAACTAGTTTGACATTTTACTGAACCCTTAGTATTCCTAGCAGCAAACAGTGTAAAGAAATTAAAGCAAAACTTTTATAATAACATTTCCATTTCATAGAAACTGCGGAGGAATTCATTTGAATAAATGCATTGATGAAGTTTTTTCCCCTTTTTCACCAATATGCAGGTAAATGAAGATACACAAGTACGCCCGAAGCGAACTGCATTTACTAGTATGTGCTTGGGCAGTGTTTTTTCCGATTTAGATTCCACATTTGGAGGTTTGTTGAATTTCAAAATTGATTTATACTGAAAGAGAATTTCGTTTTCATAGGTACATATGTATGTAGAAGATGCGAGCCCTGGACAGGTAATTGGGTGGTTAAGGCTTTTGAATCTTTCAATGTGATTTGAATTCAAAGTCGACTTTAATGACTACATAACATAAAATACTTACTACAAGAATTTTCTTTTTGGTATGCTGAAACATACTTCTTATTTTTCATCCTGTACACTGCGACTGAGGGCTGACCAATAGATTTTGCATCTGGCCACTTAGTGAAAATCTGTTATTCTTCATAGGCGTAGTTGAAGTATTTTACGATAGGTTGTCAGGCTATTGAATTTATCTGTGGAATAGCTGTTAAGCAGACATAATATAACGTATAATGTATAACGATCCTTACGGTGTTAACATAGCCAACTTTTGATGTTTTTATAAAATTAAATTTTCAAATCCTAGAGCAGTCAGACTTGACTTCAGTCCATTGAACTACCAGGCAGAAACTGGCTTAATTATAAGATTCTTATTGACTAATGATCGAATATCATTCACTGGCTGCGCTTCAAACCATGTTATACTGCCAATAAACATTGTTGATGTGCAGAAAGCCCCTAACCCGACCCTAAGGCTGAGATACACTCATCAGTAGTGTGAATGAAATGCCATAATCAAGTGATAAATTGGTTACGTCGAAAGACATAGAAGAAGTATTTAGTTAAGCTTAGAGTGCCCGTGTAGGGCCAGTAAGTAAGAATTACATAGTTAAGTTAATTAAGCTAGTTTTTAGCGTTTTTTGTCTATCATATAAGAATTAATAAATTAAAAATAATAAAAATGCGTTAATAATGAAAAATGAATCAAGTGATAAATTGTACATATACCGGACAGAAGCATATCTAGTCAACGCGGAGAAATTAGTCATTCAATTTGTTTGTTTTTAAATGCAATTTCATGTTTAGCGTAAACTCATTTTTACTGACAAGTGAGATTGCGAGGTCGAGAAAGAGACTGAAAAAATAAATTGTACATAATTGCTTATAAACACGAAAAGTTCATTGTTCTGCTTGCAAACAAATTATTTTAGAGCCCATTTTTAACATTCCTATTGTAAAAGATGAAAAAAAGAAATTAAAAACAAAAAAAAAAACGTTTCTACATGAGGTAGGTAGGTAGGTAGAGGTGACAGTTCATCATGAACCCAAGTAGCACTAGGAGTGCCTTTTTGTTACCACGTCTCGTGTCACCTGTTTGATGATATGTGTTGTTGTTGTGTGGACAGCCGGTATCTAGATCCAACCTGTGGAGTTAAGAAAGAGGATTAGCTCCCTTATCCCTTTACCAGAGATGTCCTTTAGGTCATCAAAAAATGGTTGGTTGAATGCGCGCAGTCTGGCTTTTGCTAGCGCCAGCCAGAGAGAGAGTTTCTTCCTCATTTACGTTACCGCAGCTGCGACAGTGAGGGTTGTAGGGGATTTCATTTCATTTCATTTATTTGTTTTGAATCTTTTACATTGGACTTGGGTATGTCAATAATAAGTAAAAGTTAATTTAATTTATTTAATTTTGATAGATTACGTATTGGCTTTGCTAATTATGAATTCAAATAAATTATGAACGTAAAACATAACACTGGAGAAGTTGGTGTACAAGAATAAAAAAAAGAAAGGAATATGTATAAAAAAGAAGAAACTAAATAGAAGAAAAATTACCAAAATACTTTTAAGTGGCTTCGGTCAAATATTTAAACAAGACTTTGAAGATTTCTAATGTTCATGCGTAGAGCATTCCATTCTCTGACAACATAAACAAAATATTGGTTCTCTGAGTTTCTGCAAGTGAACCTTGGGTGAATAAAAACAAAAGAACGAGAATAAGTTGGGAACTGAAGTTTTTCGTTCAAATACTGAGGTTCCTTGCAAATCAGGATATTGTTTAATGTTTTTAGGGCACAAAATTTGAAATAGATGTGCAGGCCGCAACCCAGAATCCTGTTGGTGTATCCTGATACATGATCATATCGTTTTAGATTATAAACATACCGCGTAATGTTGTTGAAGGCGACCGTAAGATTCCTTCGTGTTTCTGAGTTGTGACAACAAAAAATTGGACATCCATAGGAAGCGATTGGCAGAATTAAATTGTTTGCTAAGCTAAGCCTTATATGCTGAGGTACGGAGTGTTTTGTCAACGAGAGAGCACGTAAGCATCCATATATTTTACCAATAACTGTTTGAATATGCTGGTCCCATGTGAGTGTCGAATTGAACCAAATACCTAAGTTTTTCGCTTTTTCGACATATTCCAGAATATTGTTACCTAAGTATAAAGCTGGAAAATAGCTACTTTCAAGCTTGTTTTTGTAGACTACCAAGCATTTTGATTTTGTTGGATTTAGGTGTAGGTGATTTCCTGTGGCCCAACGCGAGATTTCCTTAAGATCGCTATTAAGTCTCTCTACACCATCTTCTAACATTCCCAGCTTGCAGCTCAACTGAATCTGCACATCATCAGCATATAGATGTATTTATGAGTATCGGACTACTTTTGGGAGATCATTGATGAACATAACAAACAGCAATGGTCCAAGAATTGATCCTTGTGGTACTCCTGACTTTAGTTCTAAGTGCTGGGAGATGTTTTCCCCAACCGATACGGCTTGACTTCCACTTAAATATGAAAGAACCAAGTTAGCTGCAGAGCTGCTGAAATGAAAATTCTGTTTCAGTTTTGAAAAGAGTATTCCATGATTGACCGTGTCGAATGCCCAAGAAAGGATATCAAGTCCTGATCTACCGCACTTCTCAGATCATCAGTTATTTTTAAAATAGCAGATACACAACTATGGTTTTCTCTGAAACCAGACTGTTGGCCGTTCAGAAGTTTATTATTTTTGACAAAAACAGTCATTTGTTTATGAAGAACTTTCTCGAAAACTTTGGATAAAAACGGTAGAATTGAAATAGGTCTAAACTCGGGTGGTGACGAACGGGTAGCAGGCTTTTTTACTATCGGTACGACCTTGGCAAACTTCCAGGAAGGAGGAAAAGAGGATGTCATGATAATTGTATTAAAAATGTGTGTAAGGGTAGAAAGAATGTGAGGCAAAATTATTTTAATAAAGTTTTTTTTTTATTTATTCATCATGCTAACTGTCTAGCGTACAGAATTATTTAATATAGAAAAGTAATTAGTTTTAAAAGAAGAACTTGAAACATTAACATTATAATTAAGAAGATAAGAGTATTTGTTATATAGATTGAACATATAATTTAAGGGAGAATCTCGTTCATAATTGGTACGATAGTGCGCAATAAAAATAGAATTTGGTATTACTCTCAGATTCCTTTGTGGAACATTAAAGTGTATACAAGACAAAAGGTACGAGGCGTCGATGTAACCGTCAATAAGTTTTGCAATAAAAGTAACATATAATTTACCTTCTATTTTCAAGACTAGGCAAGTCAATTAGCATAAGTCGACTGTTGTAAGAGGGAAGATTATAAGGATTTTGCCAGCCTATTCCTCTCAGAGCAAAACGTAGGAACCTTTTTTGGATTTGTTCAAGTCTTATTTTATGACAGTTGTAATGAGGTGACCATACCTGACCTGGGGTGTATTTCATCAAAACTCATAGCTTTGAACTTTATTAAGGGGTGGCCATGGTGTAGTGGTTGCATCATCGCTTGTCACGCTGGAGGTTCCAGGTTCGAATCCCGATGTCACAGAAAAAAAAAAGTCGGTCAATTGCGAAAAAAAAACTGACGTCAACTGTACTGTATAGGCATAACACTGGCAGTAGGGTAGGCAATGGTTTAAAAGAGTTGATCGTACTAATGCCATCGGGATGTTCGAAAGAAATACTGTGAATTATAAGCAATGGCAACAGAACCAATAATTCTCCCCAGTCATTCTGGACACCACTCTCGGAGCAAAAAAGACTGAAACCTAATACCACCTGAGTTTCCAAATCACTACACCACACTAGCGCTGTGCGAATAGCATCATAAGGGTATTCATAACCCCTTTAGCGCTAGTGAATTATAAAAATAAAAATAAAAAATTTGTAGAAGGGCGCACAGAACGCCGTTTTCATCTACTCTTGTAAAATGGAAGCAATCAGTTCTTTCATGGTTTAGGAGTGAATCAACTGTATTGGTTTCAACGTCTGGCAAGGTACTTTGAACTTTAGCGAATTCCACGTTTAGGATGTCAGGGCTTATGTTTTTAGGGGTTATCACCTTTTGTCGACCCACACCAAGCTCATGGATGTTTTTCCACAAAGTTTTCGCTGGTTGAATTTTTGTCAAATCGCTTTGAGTACACCCGCTTCTTAGCTTCTCTTATTCTCATAACAACACTGATTCTTAGAGCCCGGACGACTGCATGAAGCTCTGGGAGTCTGAATCGTTTCCACCGTTTGTAAGCCAGGTTACGTTGTTTTATAGCTTCTTGTTTTTAAACATATTAACAGCTCCTCAAAAATTTGAAATAAATCGGCGATTTGGGGTGAATCCGTGGGTTTAAGCACATTTGTAAAAAAAAATGAGACAGTAAATAGATATAGTTTTGACAGTGTCATAGTTTTCAAGTCCAATTGTTTGGTCGTCAAGGAATTAATTCGTTCCTTGAACTTTAAATATCAAAAGCTGATATATAACTTAAGGAAAATCTTCCTTGGACGCACTCACCGAAGTTGTGATTGACCTTGACATTTAAGTTGTAATTCGTCGAATAGAAACGTTAGAATTTTGAAGACGCTGGAATCCAAAATGAAAAAAAACTAAATAAAATTGAAGAAAAACTTTTGGAAAAAGGATTTTAATAAAAGCCTTGTTTTTTTGAGAGCTGTATACCCAGCCCAGTAAGATTTTACACACAAAGCAATAACAACACACAAAGTGGATATAACTTTCTCAGTAGCAGCAAGTGAGGATAGAACTACATAAGTTGACCACCAGAGCGTGAAAAATCTCATAAATGAGCTTTTAGCCGATTGTATTTTTTCCTTTTGTTTGCGTTTGACATTTAAAAGCTTTTAAACAAAGACAACAACTTAAATAAAATTCGAGCCCCAAACCAATTGGTTGGTGCGGCTGGAAGTGAGTATAGATCGTTTTTTTTGACTGAAGTGAGTATAATTATCAAAAAAAAAAAAACACGGGTAAAATAACAACCAAGCAATAGAGGCGCGAATTTTGTTCAGGAATTTTCCGAAAACTTTATTTAGAAATCTCTGGAATATCGCTGGTAAATTCTAAAGCCCAAACTGCTACCTCAAAAATTCGATATGACCGCTTTTAATGGAGAAAGCAGTTTTGGGTTTGTCATGAGGTTCGATAAATTTGATGAAAGCCTTTAACGAGATCTGTAGTGAAGAAATAAATAGATCATTGATATTAGGCATGAAGAATCAATCCATTTCCGGCTGATCATTTAACTTCTTGTAGTCTATTACAATTCGCCATTTTTTGTGGCCGTTAGAATAATCTTTTTAGGAACTACCTAGATGGGCGAATGGTAAGGGTTACTGTTTGGAAATATTATTTTGTGTCGCAATATTTCTAGAGCTTGTATATCTACATCCTCGGAATGTATTTCTGGATAGCGGTAAAGTTTACTGAAAATTGGAATACCCATTTTTGTATTAATGTGGTGCCTGATTTCCCTTGTAAATGACTAAGGATCTCCATTTTTGTATAAAAAAACTGACACTTATTTCTGGTCAGCTACATATGTAGTTTTCCGTGCTTTTGGAGCTCGCTCATAGCATTTCGTTATAACGTTAGTGCCTTCATCAAACGTGTCTAAAATGGGCATCAGCGAGTCTACCCTGTCCAGGGAGTCTTTCATTCAATTTTCACTTCCATCAAACTTTGGAATCTTTCTTAATAACTCTAATATTATCTTCATATAATTTTGTATGCTAATTGAACTATTTTACTTTGTGTACTAATTTCTATAATTCCCATACCTCTTCACCAAATGTCTCCTTGCATTCATTGTAAATTCTTCCTCCCACCAAGAGAAACAGATATCAAATAAAGATGAAACAATGAAAAGCATTTTAAAGCCACTGGACATAGGTATGTATGTTATTGCTTTAAATTTTGAAAATGAGAACACAGTTCTGGGTACAAATGTAGCCGAACATTTTGTGACAGTTTCCAAGCACTCTTTAAAAAGTTTTTTCAATAAGAATATCCGGATTTTGTAATTCTGTCATGTGGTAGGTTTGCGCACAGCGCCCAAAAATTACTTAAGACTTTTACGAAAACTTGTGTTCTATGATTCTATATTAAAACGTTCGCGCCATAATTGCCTCAATGCACGTTATCTTCGCCGTCTTGGTGAAAAGTTTGAGTTAGCTAACTGTGTTTGATCAACCAATGACTGTACATTACCGTTGCACCCACTTAAACAAGAGTGTTGCCGTCGTCCACGATAGTGTGCCTGATAGTCCAATACCACCGTTTCCCCGTCGTGCACGACACTTTCACTTGCCCAATTCTACGAAAAGACTTGGTTCTTTATCCGTATAATATCCATAAGAGCTATATGTATAATAGGAACTCAAGTCAAATGATTATTTGTTGCACACGTCGTAGGTTGGACTTAAGAGCGACTCAAATTTAAACTGAATGCTTTTCTTTTGCTCCTGGAATGCGTAATTTTATAAATTGGTGAAGTTACCTAGCCACCAACACCGTGTGATTTGACGTCGTTAGAATTTTTCCTGTTATGTTATGTCACTCGTCTATGCCAATAAGCCAATAAGCTAAAGAACAATATATGCTGCGAAATTGCTGCTATTATTCCTCAGTTATGCCCAAAGATAATCAAAAATTTGTGCTCTCGACCACTCCACCACTCAGCGAATTCGTGGCGGCTGCATTAATGGCATCGATTGAACTTTCATCGGCAATAAAATATTGTAAGAAATTCTACTTCGTTTTTTTTTTTATTAAACTTTATTTGGACATTGAAATGGAAAACAGTTTATCTATAGCAGCAATAAACCCATCAATATTACAATACATACCATGGCACCAGAAGTGTGTATTACGGCTGATTAAATCAAAACAATTGATTAAGATAAAGCTTTCCTTATCACGAAGTGCACAAGGAAAGTAATTCAAATGAGTTCACTGACTTTCAAAATGTCTGCTTCTAATGGTCAGGGAGTTTAAAGCGCGTATTGTGCCATTAAAATGCTTTATAAAAGTGTTGCAATGTTTATTTCTTCCACTTTTCATAAAGGGTAATAGCTGTGCTCCTTGATGTTCCAGCCACAGAGATGCTGAGATTTATATGCCATTTGAGAATTACTCAAACAATATGTGGTTTCTGGTCAGAATATTCATTTTTATGACCAGCTTTATTTCTTTGCTTTTCCTCACCATCTCTTTCTCCATCCGCTTTCCAGGCATCGTATTTTACAAAATATTTCATACTGATCCCTGTGATGATAATGATGATGATGATAGTAATGTTTCTTTTCTCTGTGCATGCAGGAATAACACTGGTATGCCATTGAATAACTCGTTTGTTAATTGCAGTCTTATCTTATGTATTGTGCTTGTAATATGCTAACGAAATAAGACTTGCAATCCCTGAGATTTGCGTCCAGAAGCTCGCATTATATGTGAGCAGAGGTACACGAAGATGTGCATAAGTCAGACGAAATGCATTGGATTAATCTACGAAAATCTTTCGAATTAATCACAATGGTCAGTTGTTTGGCCGAAAGCTTAATTAAGTTGTTGATTCGAAAGAATGTAGTTTCGTTTTCCGTTTTGCAAAGTCGATTGAAAAATAAATAAAGTTCTTCTTCTTAATTCGGAAGCGCTAAATATTTTATGCAATTCACTTTACACCCTTACTCCGACTCGAAATTCTATTTTCGCATGAGATTATTGAATGGGAGGAATTTATGTAAGTCCTCTATTCCGTGGATACTGTAAATAAAAAATACTTATTGAGGCATTCATCACGGAAAAAACTAATTCAGTGGGAGTAGGAGATGTACACATAGAAAGAATAAATATTTTCTTTCTTTTTTTCCTTCGCGTACATTGTTCAGTGTAATTTTTCGAGAATGACTTAATCAAAGAGATAAATTCACAAAATCATTGAAATTTATTGAATCTCATTTCGATTTCCAACTGAAATTGGTATTGTTCAATGAAAGGAACACGGCTCTCTTGGTTGCCTTGGGCGCATATTTGCCTTTATTCGTGCATTTTTCCCATCAGATCCTTTTTGTATAACTTTTCGCTTATTCTTCAGGTTTTCTTACACTCTCACAGTCTCGTTAACTTCTTCAACGATTGATGAGATCAACTACTGAGGTTCTTTTTCTTCCGGTTCATCGTAGGAGAATAGCAAGAACAATATCCTCGCCCTCGGTGTTTTTTTTTATTTTTTTTATTTTTGCTGAATAAAAAAAGCCATTGAATTTTTGCTTATTTATTTAAGACTTTAAATAGGCTTTCGATTTTGATTAAAATAAGTAAATAAAGTGTAATGTTGTCAGTGTTGTAGAATATTTTATCGAATTTAAAGTCTTTAAACATGTTCTGCTTGGGTGTTTACTTTTCTATTGAAACTTTAATTCTCTGAAGTCAGTTTAAGATAGTACCATAAAATAATGAAAGTTCAGCCTTAATTCCAACCTTATGAGAAACAACCACAAGAGGATAATTTATATTATGATATGAGTATGTTAAGTTAGTCTATTTAGTTAGAAGGGATGCAAAGTAGAAGAAGTCCTAAAGAAAGTCATCAAAAATGGTATAAGTTTTATGATGAACGGGTAAATAAGTAATAGCTAGGCTATTCAAATAAAGACTTTATAAGTAGTTTAGAAAGGGTATTAGAATTTTTTGCTTGCATCCTTACGTGCTCTTGTGAATAATTTCTATGGAAACTTTTTTCCTACATACGCACTATTAAATTAATTTGTTTATCTCCGTTTGTTAACAATAAACACTAGAACCACTCGACTGATTTAAATGAAGTTTTCACTCAATGTGAAAAAGATTGAATAAAGGCTAGTTATGAAATGTATATTCAAAGAATAAAAAAAATTAAGGAAAATCATTGATGCTTTCATTCACAAGTCGTTTGCTATTTGAATCCTTTTACTATTGCTCCGTAAGGAGATATTTCAAATAAATTTTAAATGTTTAGTGGATGTTCACTTAATAAAATTTGTTCCATTTTATTTTTATTTTTTAATAGTCACTCTTGCATGTCTGAGCTCTCTAACTTATATTTGAGAAGTAAATTTAAACAGCAGTTTAAATGAAAACTTAAAATAGAACATTCCTGCGGGAAGTAGACAAACATTATTTTACATTTTTTATTCAATTCGCTGAATCTTATAATACAATACAAAATAAACCTTGATTGCATATTGGTATCTCGTTCTTACAAGCGTATCTGCATTAAGAACAGTATAAAAATTTTCATCATGGATTCATGCATGAAATCGTTTTATCGATTTGTATTGAGATCCTAAACAAATGTCTACTCCCGCTGTACTTCCGGAAGGAAAACTTTTTTTGGAATTTCCTGGGTGGAATTGACTTAGAATTTTCTTCATATAAAACTTCTATTTATACATAGTAAACTTTTGAAATTCAAAGAAGTTTTTTTTTTTAACATAAAATTACCCTTTGATAAAGAGGAAAAAAAAAATTAAATTGTGAACGTTCTTCTTTTAAGAGCGTTTGGTAACGACCCACAAAATCTTTCTTGAGAAATTCTCAAACAAATTGACCAACAGTTGTGAAAAGTATCGAACTTAAAACTGATTATGGAATGCTTTACATTTTAATTCTGATTTTCTGGTTCAGTATTTTATTCACAGTCTGTTACAAATTAGGGATTTAGTTTTGTAAACTTTTGCGAGACAAAACAAAAACTATTTGAAACTTAAATCAAAAACAAGGAGGGATGGATAAGGTCAGCATAAAGAATCTTAGGTAAGAATTCTCTACTCCCAATGCGAACTCTTATCAAAGTTTAACATTTTGTTGACCAGCATTGGAAGCGTAAATACCTTAGAAATATAATAAAATTCGTATATGATGAATGTATGAAGGTACAAATGTACATCAAAGTCAACATCTTAAGCAACATACAAAAAATGTAGGCGGATGGATTTGAAAGCAAAAATCGCTTTATCCACTGAATGTGCCAGACCATATCCATGATTTTTTCAAAACATTTTTTGAAATATTTGAAAAAAAATGAACATCTAGATCCAACTGAATATGACAAAGCAAAGACCACAAAGATAGGAAATCGCTGTCTATGCTGGTAGGGGTATCTTCCCAGCCACAACATGACGACATATACAGAAGATGAGGAGATTCATGAAAACACAGCCCATGTTGTCTGTCATAACCCCAGCCTCTGTCAAATAATAAATAGAATAGAGGATTTAAAATACTTACATAAATTGCATGCACCCCGCCCATTGCGCACTCAAAAATTCCTCCTGACTAGTGTACAGATTTATTTCGGCTTTGTAGCAAAGGCAATAACTAAAATCTCTGGAGTTAATTGTAAGCATTTTAGTTATCCTAAACAAACCGCTCGTTCAATATCAGTTTAAGTCTGACATACCTACATACCATTCCAAACCTCCTCAAAAATAAAATTACTTCAGATTTCGTCCAATAATGATAAATACATAAATAAATGATGAAATGATGAAGAAAATTGTTTGGTTGATTAAGTGTACAGCTCACACAAACCGCCAAAACATAAATTATTTATTTGTCAGAAATATATGAATAAGCATCGGATTAAGAGTCAGAGTAGAACAAGATGTAGGTAGACAATTAACTATTGAACTCATTAAGTTCGCATGAGAAAAATAGAAAACTTTATGCCAATATAGAATGATTCAAGTGAGTGAGAAAATATTGCAACATTAATTCAATAATTTCACCATAAATTTGTTCATAGCTTCGGCCAGCCATAACAACGTACAGAACACATAAATTGAGATATAAAATAATTAAGGAAACAATTTGGAGAACGTGTGGTATTTCTCAATTAACTTTCGTCCAAGTGGTTCATTTATCAATATTCCGAAATTGAAAGTACACCAAAATCACTGGAAGAAGAACCTTAATAAGAGGCATACCATTAATCATATGACCATACGACTCGATATTACCAAATGAAAATGTTAATTGATGAAAGGTTGGGTTCAAAATGATGGAAATAATTTTAATTCTACTTGTATGATAGCATGTTTTTTTTTTTTTTTTTTAAATTGTCCTCTGTCAAATGCAGTTGCATGACAATGCCTTTTATTCAATGTAAAATGGGTTCGTTGTGGGTTATAATTACTAAGCGTCATTTTTTTTTTTTGCAAAGTTGAAAACAATTTTAAAACAAAATTAATGCAACCAAGATTAAAATTAAATGGGGATTTCCCTTACAAAAGGAATGGTATCCCCATTGAAAGTTTCTCTTTGTGTTAACTTCAAGCAACAAAAAATTGTCTGCATCGGTATAGTTTAAGTGTTTTCATTTATAATTTTTATCTTTTATCCGGGGAGGCTGTAATTTAAATAATTGATACTGCACAGAATGGTTTGAATGAAATGTATATGAAATTGTCATTGTTTCTTTCACACAAAAATGATAGTCTTGCTAGTACTTAGAAAACAACGCAGGGGTAGGAAACCATATTGCTTTGTTTTTACTTTTTCTATTGTCTTGTAAAAAAACATATTGGCGAGCATTTTTATAATACATTTCATTGTTTATAAGCTAGCAATCGTTTACCAAAGAATGCTGTTATATAAATTTCAAACAGAAATGATGAGATTAAAATAAATTCTCTTTCGTAATTAATTAAAAAAAATTAATGAAATTGTTGTATTTTTAGTTATAAAATAATACCAAAAACGTGTTCCTCTAAATTTCAATCTTTATTAAACAATTGACGTCTCAAACCTGACTGACAGAAGTCAGCCCTGTTCCCTTAACCCAACCAACTGACAGCCGACAAAAATAGTTCTGTTCCTTTCGTCTTCAACATCTCCCCTTGTAATGTTTTTGTTTTCTTTTTACATGTAGGCGTATTTACCATTTACATACCTCACGAGATGAGTTTAGACGCTTTGTTGGCACTCGGTTCCGTACTGGACGCAGCGGTTATGTACATGCTTGTTTTAGGTTTGCATGATGATGTTCATCTGGATTTGCATTGTTTGTTGCATTTGGTTGTGGCTGTTCTTGAATTTCCAGTGTGTCCTGGAATCTCTCTTCAACTCTAGTACGATGTTCTTCCTGGTTAGATTTTGAATCATCTTCCTGCAAGTCGAAGAAACTGTAAAAATTAAATTTATCTGGGCCATTATGCTTATGTTTTAATAAATTGGGATGACGCCTCCAAGTTTTATTGCCCACTTAAACGGCAAACATGCCTCACCCAATCTGCTTAACCATTACACGGCCATTACAATGGCAGTGTGACGTCAAAATTGCGTCACAAAGCTGTAATTTAAATGGTGCCCCATCTGATTGCCACTTTTGTGACGCGACTTGCACTGCCATTGCAATGGCATCGCAAATGATAGATAGATTTTTTCTGCCAGGCTACTTTAATGGCGTCGTTCCAAAAGTGGCATGCCACTTTTCGTCGGCAATGTTGAAATGTAGGATTTGCATTTTAGGTGGATTTCGAAGAAATACTATAGTTGCTTAACACCTGGTACCCACGGCTTTTGCATACTGTTGTAATTGCGCACATATACGTGTACATCCAAGTAAAATTCCTTTTTCTTCGTGTCATGCTGTACGTTGAATTGGTCCTCAATTCTCTGGTCTCGTTGGCCCACTTTATAAGATGAAGGCTGAAGAAGATCCATTGGAATTTTGAGCGAACGTCCTAGCATGACTTCGACTGACGAAATGTTGTTAGGTAACTGGGTATTTGGCGTAGAACGATAACATTGTAGCACGATTTGCAGGGCCCTTGATGTGATAAATTCTCCTTCTAGCTTATTCAATCCTCGCTTGAATAAGTCCACGAATCTTTCCGCCTGTCCGTTGGACTGCAGGTGGAATGACGCTGAGCGAATATAGTGGATACCTCCTCTCCTACAAAATTCAGTAGAATGCTGAGGCGAATTGTGTGCCACTATCAGACACTATCACGTCCGGTAGTCCAAACCTCGCGAACAGCTCTTGTAGCACCTCAATTGTTGCGAATGATGTGGTGGATTGCATTTCATAAATTTCGGGCCATTTTAAGTATGCGTCGACAATAATGAGGAACATTCTTCGTTTAAATGGTCCGGCATAGTCAATATGAATGCGTGACCATGGTTTAAGTGCTGCTGGCCATGACGATAATGCTACTTTGACTCAACTCGGCAAAACAAAAACAACACACGATCACAAACCGATGAGCCGATAACTACGGTTGCGCATACTATAAATCTGCAAACTTAAACACCCTGTATCTTGGCCCGTAGTTACAATTTTGAAAAACACGTGTTTCTTTATTTTTGTTGTAGATTTTACATACCAAATTCTTAATTCCAATTTTCGAATAATGCCAGTTAGGTGGATTAGTGCAAAGATGTCTATAGCGCGTTCTAATAATGAACAGCGCCACCTGTTGATTTTTGTATGTACTAAATTGTATACGCTCTATAATTCTAACCAAAGTTTTCTGTTTTTATTTTCTTTAAAACGATCGTTCGTGCCGTCTTTAGGTCTTCAACCCTTAACTTCTAACTTTTCTAACATACAAAAGTAGATTCCAAAAATTTTTAAATGACGATAACATTTTTTCCGACATCCGATTTTAATAAAACAAAACCTATATGCTGCTCCAAATTATGTTCTGTCCACCTGTGAAAACTACATGAAAATCAGTTTAGTAGTTTCGGAGATGTGCGTGAACAAACAAACGGACAGACAGATAGACAGAAAAGAATTCTAAATATCGCTAATTTGTGTTCTATTACTCTTCTCTAGTCACCTCCTTCCTTTTTTATTACTTTTATTGTATGGACAGACACACCGGGTTCTACTGTTTTATTATATGTATTGATGATGATATTGATGATATTGATTGATGATGACTCCACCAATGCCATCTTTTGTTGTTCGTTGGATCGAAATGAACTTAAAGAAGTTCTGATTGAAAAGCGGTCTTTGCCCTACTGAATGCAGTTCTGCATTCTTCTGACCACTTCGCGTCTTTCAATAGTAATTTATCTAGTGGAGTCCGGATCTCTCGCATATTAGCAATAAATTGTTACGTCCTTCGGCTCTGGCATCTGGGCAATAGCTGTAATTTGAGGCAATTGTACCGGTCTGCGAACAGTGATGTTTTACGGGAAAATATTTCAGTTAATTTTTTTAATGTTTCTTCGAAGGTTAGCTCCCGCGTTTTTTTCAGGAAGGATAAGGTTAGCATAGCGATTGTAAGTACTTTCATCAAGTTTTCTCAAAAGAAGCCTTACCTTTGAGACATCGTCTAGCTCTCCTCGCTGAAAATATCTTCATGACGCCCATAAGGTTAATCCGTTCTCGGGATCACACAGGAACGTGGTTAAGCTGTTTGCCAATATCTCCATAATCTTCTCTCCAGAAGACTTTAAGGTTGTAGATGCTGCCACTCCACTGGAGTTAAAGGAACCCTCACACATAGATTTCATTAAATTCTGCTACTGCACGAGGAGCTGCTGTTGGGTGGTCCTGTATGCGAGCATAGGGAATGGAGAAAAAGATATATCACCTGTATGAAGATGTGGATTTAGTCCAAAAAGCCAAAACACATCGACATCATTTGCTCAGCCAATAGGATCTTCGGATAACAGCCTCCAGGTTTGAGACGACAAAAAAGACAGAACTTTAAATTTAAGGACCAAGGCAGAGTGCTTGGTCTTAAGAACTGAAAACAACGCGCCCGAAATTTAAGGCTATGCAGAGACCCTCCGCGGGTTGGGTAAGTAAGTATCCCAGACAATATTTTGAGAATAACTCACGGTTAAATGTTTAACGCTTTTTTATATCCAACATTTTGTTCATATTATTTGAAAATTACTCAACAACCATAAATATCATAACGCCATTTTTAAAACTAAGACATTTGTAACATACCTTTAGCTCAACTCCAAAGATTGTTCAAACAATCCGTGAATAAAACCCCAATAAAAAAAGGACACATGCATAGAATTCTCATGAAAGTATCAATAACATCAACTACAGCACAAAACACTCACCCACATAACGAACTACACGTGTATATGAGCACCAGTCTCATCGTAAACCACTCTCCCAATCATCAATCGCATTTAAATGTTTACTTGCCACTTAAGGAAAGCAGCCCCATCAAAATGCGTCTGCGACAATACTTAGTTTGTTTACGAAACGAACAAAATCCCACAAATAAAAGCTTATTTCACCTTTTTTCTCAAAATATGAGCAATTTTTATCTATGCTTCTTTCGGTTTCGTATTTTAACAAATGAAACCTTAGCACTTCAATTGTGATACGTGAAAGGATTTCCAAAAGTTCCAGATCCGGATTACATAGGCTATGAGTTGCTTCAAGTGTTTACACAACACAGACAGACCCCCGCAAGGAGGTTTCAAGTTCGCTTAGAAATCGACGACAAAAAGTGGTTTGCATAAATTTTATCAGTTTTTCGAAAGTATAGTGGTTATAGCATTGGTTCCGTGTACCTTTTTCCAATGAAATTACCTCCACAAGCGTGTGGAGTGGAGCATTGTCACTTCGATGTTCACCCACAACAAAGAAATTATTGGTTATTTGTTGTTAGATTTTGTGGTATAAACTAATAATATATATTCAATGTTTATTGAATGTGCGACGCTTTCAAAATAACAATTTGGAGCGTTCGTCGGTGGTATCGTTCTTGCTTTGTACATAAAGATTTCCTTGTGCACACTACACTCCAATTTGGTTGGTTAAAGGAGTCCTGCTTTGTCTGGTCACTTTTTCGTTCTTGTCACATACTAGCGATTATCTGTTAAGTCATTGTTTATTTGCTTGGTTATGTTTATGGTCGAAGACCTTTATCCCCTAAAACAACGTAAGGACTTGCAAGCGTTTTTTCACTTTCTTATTTATAGTGTTGTAGATGAATTTTGAAAAGGTTGTTGTATTGTTAGTGGAGACATTGAGATGTGCATGAATTGCTGGGAAGATAATTCCATTCTCAGTTTTTGACGCAAAACTTCTTTAGCCACGATAACGCAATTTATTTCGTTAAGAAATCAGAGCATGACAAAAAATGAAACATTTTCTTGTCACATACCCGTAGGCCGCAAACTATAATACATTGAAGTATATACTTCTTCAGCTAGGGCCTATGCCAAGAGTAAAACGTGGGCAAAACGCCCACACGGTAGAGTATGAATGGTAATGATGCATGCTGATTGACGGTGTTTTGTATTGCGCTTGCTGATTGCGTAAAGTATTTTTTTGTATTTTTATTTTATTATTTTATAGTTTTGCTTTCGCTTATAACTCTACTTTTGTTTATGCTTACGCACTCACTTATGATTCCACAATTATAGGAATGCGGTTAACCTGGTAAAGTGTAAGACATCGAACCGCCCTAATTTTAATTTTTTGTATGTTTTCTTGTTTCTTAAAAACTCTCCAACATGCATGTGTTTTGTATCTTTTAGTACAAGAAGTTCGACTTCTTTTTAATGCTACTTTTGTCATAGACAACGCTACCTTCCCTTCTTGTATTAAGATAAAAGTAAACTCCAGTCTTTGTTAATTATTAACCTTGTAATATTTTTCATACATGTACCTCATTTGATAGCTATTTATCACCTACATTATTGTAATGATTTTGAAGAGGGATTATTCCACCAAAAAAGGGAATTTGCTATAAAATATGCAAACTATTTACCCAAAATTCCTCTGAATGTTAAAGTTAGTTGCCTCCGGTTACAGCTACATGCTCTATTGGATCGTACAAAATATTTGAAATATCTGCGTCATATTTTTATACCAGCCCACGTCTTATAGCTGTTACATGTTACCAATTAGTTTCTATTAACATTATGTTAGAAAATATTTCAAAAATTTACATTTGTCCTTTCCTTTGATGCTTTATGTTTATAGATTGAATGATAAGTTAAATTTTAAAAAAGTTGCTGGTAGCTATAATTTACTTCATAAATCGCAAATATGTATGTATGTAAACAATGTACCAGGTGCAATTGTATTTATGCGACCTGAGGCATTCAAATTTGATTGCAAATTCAAAAACAAAACAAATTCAGTGTTTCAAAATCCTGTATAGCACTGGTTACCAAAACATATAATTACCTTTGTTTTCATATTTTAGGGATAAGAACTAGGAAATCTACGGATGTCGATTAATCTATTTTAAACCTGTGAAAGTGGGTAGATAGAGGTAGTGGTTCCGTGAGAACACAATTCACATTTTTGTTTGTTTTGTTCCGAAAAACTCACGTAACCTTTTTTATATTTGTATATATGGTGTTTTATTATATTGTAAGAGATCCAGACCCAGTCCATAAAATTAAAGAGAAGAATAAGTTCTCCAATTCTTTTCTTAGGTGTCTCCGCTAAGTAATAGAATGCGTGCAGGGAAATAACTCTAAGGGAATTTACTCCATCTGGGAATTTATTCGCACTTAAGTGAGAAATAAGTCCACTTTATTAGTGTGGAGTTGTTTCCCACTAGAATTGAGAATTAATTTAACCCAAAATTTGGTTTCCCGCATTCGATTTGGAAAAATTCTCGATGAGCATTAAATAAAGTAAAAGTGAGAAAATTCGAAATATGCATGGAGTAATTTCCCAAAAAGAAGTGTTATTGATTCTCACTTCTAGTGGAGATGGAGTAAATTCCCGTGGAGTTATTTCCCTGCACCATAGAATGTGCACAATGCCTGGACTTCGTTAAAGTCAAGCGAAGAAATGAGCCATGACACGCCGTCTTTCACTTTTCACTTTTTGCAACTGTGACAAAAAGTGCAATGGCAGTTACCCAGTTTGACTACATTGTCTTCAATAAGCCAGTGGGACCCGTGATTATTGCAATGAACCTGTTAATTCCAGCTCGATTTTGGCTCAAGAGCTCATGTGTTTTATATGGTTGAAAAAATGCCTAGTATTTCTTGATATCAAAACGCAAGTTTCCATAATTATTTGTGAACTAGAAAGTTGAATGCATTATCAACCTCGGACTGGTTTTGGTTTTAGGACACAGCATTCGTCATACGTCCCCTTGTTTCCATTTTTTTAAGCAAATTCATACATATAAACATACACATTATGACACACGCCCTGAGGCGAGGTCAAATTGTACAAAATTTAAATATTTAAAAGTCATTGTTCGTAAAGTGCGGATTCGTCCGTGCGTGAACCGGACATGGCACCTGCCCTTTTTTTTTTTAACTGAAAATATGTTTTTGCTTGAAAATCTTTCTTTTTTCTCAATAAACTTACCACTGTTAGGCTTATGAGCAAGGATGATCTAAGCAAATATAATTTATTTCCGCTGTATATATATTCAATCTTAAAGATTTCATTTTAGCATGAAAATACTTTGAAAATGTTCTACACCAGCAATCTTTCACAATAGAATTTACTTCCAAATGCAGAGCAAAACAAAGAATAGAAAGAAAAAGCAATTTTTACGTTATTGCATTCGAATTCAATTCAACATGGAGAAGTGGAAGAACGTAGACAGCAAAACAATACACCAAAGTTGACAATGAGAACAAGAAAGTATTTTCAATAAATTTTAAAGTCCGTTTGTTCTCGATATCGGAATATCTCTTTGGCTGCAATTTAAACTTCTATACGAGGGAATAAAGTGCCATTCCAATAATCCAAACGCTTTGTTCGCCTTTTGCCAACTGAAAACTGAAATATAAAAGAAATACCTACTCCTCCACATTGTATATACGAGTATACATACAACTGAACACAAAATACATTCTAGTTCAACGTTTTAATTTAAAGATATATCCGAGTTTCAAAATAAAATTACTGTTCGCAGTAAAATTTAATTAGTGTATGAATTTCAGAATTTATTGTGTCGAAGAACGAAACAATGAAAGTTGTTTAGTTAAAAAATAATAATAATGTGTATGTAGCTTCGAGATTTGAGAGTTAATCGTGTCAGATTTTAATTTAAATTAATTGACATTCATTTGCATTTGCTGTAATAGAAAACCATTTAATTTTAGTGCTAGTTGCGGAAGCATATGCAATGCAGATACATGTGAAGTGAATAATTAGAGCTCGTCAACACACAATCATCATTACATTTTATTTCGATTGTCCTGATGCTGGCATGCATCCAAAAGTGGCAACTGGTACGATAGATACCTTCTGTATGTAGATGCAGTTGATTCTAATATAATGAAAATTTATGGTGGCAAACCCACGCTGCAGTGCTGATGGTGTGTTGGTCAGGCATTAACTATAATTAATTTCGATGGCAATTTCGCCATCTGTTTTAGTTATCAAATTCTTCACAAAGAGTAAGTATAATGAAGGGGCCATGTTAACTAAAGCAGCCCCTTACACAGTTCCGTTTGTCAGAGCATCCATATTTTTTTCTTAAAGAAAGGTTGTAATTCGCGTCGATTCTGGGAGAAATAATGCAGGTGTACAAATTTCGGTTACAATATTAATCCAGTAACTATAAATAACTGCAATAAAGAGGGAAAATCCTTTCAACGTGCAGAATAATAAAAATAATTAAAAAGGGTTAATTGGTGAATTTCTGATTACAATCTTATATGGAATGAACACTGACAATTTGTATTGGCCTATCTGAGGCTGGGTGGATTTTCTGTTTCCACGAGGGTTTTTTTTTTCTTTTTTTTTTCTTTTTGTAAAACGAAAATCAGTCATTATTGCTGAGATTGCAATTCTATTGACACTTGTCTGTATTGAAAATATTTACGGTGGTACCTATATCCCATCCAGTGAAATACACTTCAAGAGTATTTCTTTCAATCTGCAATGAAATTTTCAATTCCAGAAGGTACAATCGTTCAGGTGCCTGTGAATCCAGTTGCTTATATGGACTTGACATATACAATAAATACAAGTACATATGTGCATATTTTTACGATCACCTTTGACGTCAAATCGATGCAGTCACTTGAATCAGTAGGTAATTACGTTTTGCTTTTGACTCGTTGTTGTATGTTAAACTATCTTTTTAAAATACATATTTTCGATCGATTGTAAAAGATCTTTAATCTTCAGAGGGTAATTTAAGGCATTAACAATTAAAAGGCAACTTAAATCGTTTACTGAAAATTAAGTGAATGCAGCCGTTTATTCCACGTCATTTCATTTGACCCCTTATATATGTACATCTAAACTCTTTACATACTTACTGTTATCTCTCTTATACTATTATTATTCTTACAAAACATATTACATATTTACATATTTCGTCAATCGAACTTTAAAGTTTATATTTCTCGTAGTATCGGCCTTTAACTTAAAATTAGAGCCTACATCCTACAGTTGCAGCCCATTTGTCCTTTTACAACGTTCACTTCAAAGATTTAAAGTTAATTGTAATGTTTGTAAACTTTTCTTACATATAATAAAAACTAGATTAAAGAATATGTATGTACTCAGTAGTTCTCAAAATTAGGGCAGTGTTACAGTCAGGGAAACATGTACATTGCATTCACACAAACAAGACAAAAAAAAAACAGCTGAGTTTGGGTATGAATATATGAAGAGAAGCCAATTAAATGCATTTTAAATCAACTGGTTAATGTTTGTACATTTGTTTTATTATTCTTTCCAAATGAGCAATATGCAGAAGTTCGCCTTTTCGAATTTTTAAGTAACATATATGAAGATTGCAAAATAAACACAAATTTTGTAACGCACATTTTAAAGGTACCAACATTATTTCCTAAGATTGAATTCTTTCCCCTTCAACATTTTCAAAAAAAGACAAGAAATATTTGATGAAGAAATCTTATGCAGTATGCTGTCAATGACGAATGCCAGAGTTCTTGCCCCTGGATGTAGGCATATACTTTCTTGTGATGTGTATTTAGATGTTCAATTTGAAACCAAAATATTTATTTCATGCATGAAAATATTTTTACACACAAGTATAAGGCGATTAGCAAAATATATAAGTTATTCCACATATAGTAAATATTTTATTATCCCTTTTTTTTAGAAAAAATTATCTACAATACCAAAAAATTTGCCTCGCAGAGCTCATTACTTTAAGCTGCAGGTTACCTAACCTTTTCATAAATCCTCTCCTGGGTTAAATATCGAATACATAAAGGTATATAATTTATTGCTGTTTACACATCGGCTCTGTTCCGTTTATCCAGGCGACAACGAACAGTTCTTCAGATGGCATCAACGATGTCATTATAAACAGCAAAATCTTTGGCACATTACAAACTACAGCCATTCGGTTCGTTGAAATAAAAATGAAATAAATTTAACATTGGAAAATGCAAAGAAATAAGAGATCTCTTTCTTTAACGAAACCTCTCACTTATAAAAATCTAAAATATTGAGACTCTGTTTATACCATTTTTTTTTTTAAACGTCTTGGGAACATCTAGGCAGCGCTACGTATTAATACTTGTGAGAAGGCGCTCCACATTTCTTCCAAACCCAACAAATACATATGCATTCTGATCCTTAATAGTTGTACATACAATATCGACCGTCAACAAATGGAATTGATATTAAACTAAAAGTACTTCTGTGTGGGTGTTAATATCACTTCATCAGAAAATATTTGCCATTCAACATGAAAATAAAACAAAACATATCCACCTACACCTTCAAGGGAAATTTTTCGCACTGTTCCAAATTTCGTGGCGTGTATGGTTTAACCTACTTTTTGTTTTGATGCTATCATATTGTCCGACGTTTGCTGTTAAACACTCTCCCGCCCGGACTTACTATTTTAACCACTGACTTTTTTTTTAACGTATTTGTGCTTCGTATTACTTTGCTCCATATAAAGTCGCACAGAAGAAGTATTGCATAAGCTTCCAGGCAAAACAAACGTTAACCAAGCAAAAAAAATCCCAACCAGAACTCTCCTTGAGGCGAACATTTCACACGAACAGCGATATAAAAGCAAAATACTTCACAGTGCCGCAGTCCTTTTGTCCTTAGTCACCTATTTTCCCACCATTTGAATTTCAGTTGGTACAATTCCTTTTAACGGCTTCCCTTTTCTTTTTTTTTGTTATGGGTTCATATGAATGTGTGGAGCTGAATTGTAAATATTCCCTTTGGATCGCTGAGACTGTGATCGCCGCACCCATAAAGGGAAATGGCAGTAAAAGATTCTGAGTTCAAACTTGGTCTTTGGCCTTAATTACAGTTTTAATGAAAGCTTTAAGATTTGCTTCCTCCCTCCCATCGTAGCCCCTGTATGAATGTATGAGCAATAGAAAGTGGGAGAGTTATACAGACGCAGTTTATGTTATTAATTTATTAACAGCGTACTTATTCGTTAATTTTTTATTTGCTCAAATTGTTCTTATTAACTGCTGGCATATAAAAAGGCCGATAAATTATTTTTTATAAGATCAACTTTATGTTAATTAACAAATAGTGATCACTTATTCCACGAGCAAGTCATCAATTTGAAATTTTAAAAATACACTTATTAGAAAACATTTTACTTCATTTATGTTATAGAGTCATATGTATAGGTGCATATGTCATATGTACGGCTGTAGTGTTTATTCACGAAGCTTTGAAAAGGAATCCAAAAAAGTCTCGTTTGTAATCTTAATTTTTACAAATTACACAACTATTTCTATATTTAGCCACGGTTTCATTAGTAAAGTTTAACGTCGAGAGTTCCATTTAAGGGTCGACAAGTTGAAGTAGAAAGGGTGACGCCTGGCGCCTTGGAATGCGATGATGAGGCGTAAGTACACGTTGAACTAGAGCTCGGAAGTGGGCTGGTAATAACCCTCGGACTCAAAGCCCCTTATATCGCCATCTACTCCGCCTTGTTGCCTTAATCCAATCGGGGATTTAGTCTTAAGGGTAAATTAATATGCATTCAAAGCAAGAGGCCTAAAATACTAAAGGGGCGAAATGCAACTTACTATTTCACTAAAGCACTATTCGAAAAAGAATCGATTATACGTTGAGAGATAGGAAATATTTCCTCGGTATTCGAGCGAGTCGAACTTGCATTTTTGGATTCTACACAGAATGAAAAAGTACTCAAGTACTAGAGTTTTGGGTGGATGAATGCCTGATAGCGTGAGGCCACATCAGAATCGGTAAAGTATTTCTTTAGTGAGTGTCTTCGCCACTATCTCTTGTCAGAAACAGGCTTCTTGTTACCTTTTTTTCCAAGACAAACAAAAAAGAAAAAAGACGCACACCAATTTTTCTTTGCTCAGCTCTATTGAAGAAGATGAAAACAGTTGTTCCATAACCAATAAATCTAAAACCTCCCCGTCCATTTACAAATAGCGACTTTCATAGCAAAGGAGTGAAAGGAGTTTTCTCTACCACACAGAGAAATCTACTGAGAGGGTCGAATAAGAGATTCACGCTGTGAATCAAAGATCCCATTTTTTAATAATCATTCAAAAGCTAATTCTATTGAAAGTTCTGTGAATTCAAAGAAGCAAACAGAACAAGAGCAAAATAAACCAATTTTTCAAACAGAAACCATGTCATCGTTCATTTGACATTTTTCAAAAGACAATCTTGAAGTAGATTTCATTTATTACAGCTGAGAGTCCTTTGAGTTTATGGCATGGTCCCTAGGTGCTCATTCTTTTTTTTTTTCTTTTTTTGTATTATTCTCTTAGTTAAATGGTGTGACCCCATGCGCGTGGTTTCATGGCCCCTGTTGAGAACCACTGTATCAGACAAAAGTCCGTTGACTAAAAGACAGTACTCTGCACCATCGCCAAAATTGAGTTATTAAACGTAAAGAAACAAAATTAATACGTTTAAGGTTTTTCAATATCGCACGCTTTCATTAAACACATTTTCCTTACTATTCGTACATTGATACCTAGGTAACACGAGTAATTCTCGTGAAAAATGGCGCCAAATGTAAATTGCTTTCAGTTGAATTAATATCAAAGAAAATCGGGCAACAATTTTATGCATCCGAACACACGCGAATGAGTGTTTCCAAGCGAGTGCACTGTTTTAAAACCCATAACAGCTGAAAACATTTTTGCGTAGACCTCAATCCACAAAAGGAGCGTGCAAGAGTAATTTACGTACATACGTACATATACATTCTTGTTCACACCATACGTTTGGGAATTTCATTCAAATTGCTTGTGCTTACATTGAAGGCGTTTTTCAGCAACGTGTTTCACTTCATTGCTTAATGCTTCGATGGTACTGTGGACGGTATTTTTTATGTGGCATTTTATACCGGATGCTTAATTTTGTTAGGTACATATGTATGTACATGCACTCATGTTTTCGTCATTTACATTCTTCTATATGAGATACTCTAGGACTCTTATAAAGGACTATAGCTGAACAATAGTACCTACTTAATTTGGTAACCCGTTGCAGTTTATAAATATAAATTTTTTTGCATCTTATATTTTATTGCACGCTTTGGCTATGGGTTATGTGGCTTGAGTATTGGTTTGCCTGGTACTATTTTCGTTTGAAGATCAGAATAAATATATATACATATGTTTGAATTGAATTTGATGTAGAACATCTGCAAAAGCGAACACCTGCGTTTCTAAACGATTACATTGAAACTAATAGGGGAGAAATCCAATCGAGTAAATGTATTTTTCAAATGCCTGTATTCTATTTATGTAGGTACGAGGGTCTCTATATATACCTGCGTACCTACAACAAACAAGCTTTTCCAAAAATGAAGAAACACTTTTTTTTTATGAAAATTTATTGGAATTGAAACATCTCTCTTTCTTAAATTTGCTGTTATCGCTTCAAAGAATCTCTTTGTGTACAAAAGAAAGTCAAATGAAAAATATATCCCTAGGATAAAAATAATATCGTTTCCTGTTTTCTGTTTCATCTTATCTATTGTAGACTTACATACGTATTGCAATTTGTCTCTTGAATCAAATAGAGATTTAATAACAAAAAATGCTTTATTAAATTAGTTTAACAATTTTGACAAATACATATATATTTAAAATATGAAACATTTTAGGGAGAAACTCATTTGTGCAATAAATGAAGATAAATGTATAATATCTATTCTATGTAGGATATACCTTCAAACGTTTTTAATCCAATTTGATTTCATATCTCAAGTTCATCCATGGATCTACATAGACAAGTAATACACGTAAAAGGAATAATGTACAGACAAAATACAATAAATTAAAGAAAATTAATTGGAACGATTTTAATAATGAGGAGTTCTTTAAACTAGTCTTGTTGGCTTAATTCAATAGTCGAAAATATTTAAACAGAGTTCAAAAATAAAAAAATACAGTGGTGGTGGACCACGAATATAACGAATGACATAATGTCCTATATCGAAAAATTCGTAATATCGAACACATTTTCCTTGTACGAAACATTAAATAAATGCATCTACAAATATTGTTTCTATTTATTACATTTTACACTATTCCAGTTAAAAAGTTAAAAAATTAAATAAATAAATAATAAAAAAATTAAATGAACATAACAACAAGTCTTCGTTGTTTTTACTCGTTATATAGAATGTCAATATATTTTTCGTTCGTTATATAGACATTTATTCATTTGAAAAAAGTGTTCGTTATATAGACAATAATTCATTTGTAAAAAGTGTTCGTTATATCGATCATTTGTTACATCGGCATTTATTGTATTGTTTTAACTTCCACATACTGTTTACATTACATTTTCTCGATGTAATTCTTCTTCGTTTTTTTTTCTGATTAAGGAACTCTAAGTATTTATATGGTCCACGGCCATGTTAAACTCGTGTGTATGTGATACGTTATTTGACCATTATTGCCTGCCAAGTTATGGTTTAGTTGTTTGCTAACTCGATCCTGCGTCAGCGAGTGTTGTCGCACCCGACCATTTAGAAGTCGTTAGATTCCGCATACAAAAGTCGCTAAAAGTCGTAAGATTCCTGATATTCAATATGCACTAGAATTCTCGTTAAATTTGACCAACGCACAAATTCATTTATAAAAGTATTTTCGGTCCTGATCCTGACGACTAGACTTTACAGTCATTTCTTCCCATCTGTTTAATAATTGGATTACTAAAATTAAACGACGATTGTTCTACACGTGAATTACAAAAGAAAGTATATTTAAAAAGACAAAGGTATAATGTAATACAATATAATGTATAAAGGATACTTATGTATGAGATGTGTTCCTGTCGATGATCGAATTCCAAGTTAACGAGAACAAATGTGTAATACAAGATCAATTGGTAACAAGAGAAATTTAGAGAGTGTTTTAGTGATAAGAGAAAAAATTTAGTACAGTCGGAAACAGATAAGTGCACAACCTATCGGGCTCGATTTTGTGTGCACTTATCCGTTATGTGCACTAATCCGTAGTGCAAATTTATGTACTTATTTCTCAACAATTCAGTATGCGTGAATTCGTCTGCTTGTTTTTTTTTTATTTTTTTTAAGTTTGGGTCTGTAAGATCTATTGTGCCTGGAGCCAGTTAGACCAGAAGATTCTAGATCTTCCTAATAACGTTGAGTACATCTCCAGTCGAGGCATAACGAATGTCCTCCGGTGTTAGGAATTCCTTGTGGAGAAAGTGTTTCCTGATTCTACAGACAGACACGCCCTCACATAGTACGTGTTCTGCTGATTCGACTTCCTCTAAACAGAAGCAACATTCAGATTCCTGAACTATCTGAGGCTGCAGTGACTGATGAGGAAACCGGCAAACCCTCTGATATCGTCTCTTTTGTGATTGAAGATATTTTTAGTGGTTTTGTTCATGAGTTGGATGGCCCTTTTGGCCTGAATGTTTTTCCAGTAGGATAGGAAATTCCGTTTTTCCCAGCTGTCCAGACTCGTTCTGAACTCGAAAGAAGGGATGTCGTTCAGCACCTATGTATCTTTCTGAAGAACCTTTTCTTGCAAGTTGGTCTGCAATTTTATTGCCTTCAATGCCTCTGTATCCTGGTACTCGCCAGAGCTTGACTTTGTTCCGCTTTGAGAGATCTTGGAGGGCATTGAAGCGGCCTGAAACGGCCTTTGAATTGAATTTATTGATGGTTACCCGCTCTATACCGGAGTCGAGAATAATTTTGGCTAGCCCTTTTACGAGTATGTTCAGCAGCGGATCGCCAATTTCCGGGTTTTTGTAGTCAATAAAATATTTTGTGGGTTGCACTTACAAGAAATTTGCACTTATCCAAACATTATTGTGTGAAAAATTTGCGAATTGGCAAGGGGTTTTAGAATGCATTGCACTTAAACGGTTCATGCATTTATCCAGTTTGCACTCATCCGTTTCCGACTGTAAACAATGATTGAGAATTGAGTGAAAATTCATAATTCAATAATGTAAGTGAGAGTTAATGAGTGTACATTTTACATCGTTTAGCATAGTTTGCAAATGATATACTTTTGATTATTTAGTGAGAGCAATAAAACATGAAGTATATTATAGTTTGTTTTAAGTTATTTAATCTTAAATACAAGTGCTTTCCAGGCAACCCGGTGCGTCTCCAGGTGGCGGATAGGGGCCCATAAGAGGATAGGTGTGTGGAAAGTCTGGACGCACATCGGGTACCGCAAGGTGCCCCATACCCCTGTCTTCTTATGGGGGGACTTCAGTCCCCGCGGACCATGGACTATCCTTTATCTCTTTCCTTCCTTTCTCTCTCTCCTTCTCCTTGCCTATTCTATATCCCTGTGTAGTCCCATCCTTCCCCTTCTCCCTTGGGCTGGATCAAGTTGTCAAGCGACCCGTGACTAGGATCGACCAGGCTGGGAGCCCAATTATCAAATAGCCCAGTCGCTAACGGAGCCTGCTGAATACCAGGCGCCCTTCAGCAGTAATTAGCCTTATCCACACAACTGGGCTCTGTGCAGATAGACTACCTCTTCCCTGTTACTCGTGGGATCCAAACACAAACACTTACAATGAATAAAAACATAAAAACAATTATTAACAAGCTAAATTCAACAACAACAACCAATACAGCTAAATCATCATTTTCTGCGGCGAAGAAGGTGGACCCGATTGGTTTCTCTATGCCCTCAGTCAAGAAGGTGGAACCAAGCGGTTTCTATGCCCTCTTTGCCAGTGCTTGCGCGCACCTCCAGCCCCAACAAACTGGGTGCTACAGGTAGTGGTCAACCCAAGCCAATACCTCATTAATCCTCTACAGAAAGGGTCAAGGGGCCCAGTGCCATGCCCCTAATTCAAAAGCGCTCCCTGGCAGCTCAGCGCATCATTCAAAGATTCGGGTGCATTCCTATAGGAAAGCTGAGCGCTAAAAATAGAGGCTCTCTGGAATGGGCCCAAAGAAACTTGGCATCAAACAACTCAGACCCTGCTGCTAAACGCAACAGGTCCACGGAAATAGTGATGGCACCGCAAGCCGAAAAGGTGAAGCTACAACCCGCAGCTCAGGTTGCGAAGGATGTCATCCCCCTTGCGGTAGTTGACCGGAGCGACCCGGACGCACGATAGGTGGGCCCTGGTTGAAGGAAAACTCCTTGACAGTTTTCTCTCAATCATGGAGGAGTTTCCAAACTTCTCCCCCACTTGTCGTGATGATGGTTGGCATGAAGGTCACGTTAAGTTCATAACGTGCTCTGACCAACTATCCGCCCAGCTCTACAAGAGGGCTATAACCCAATTAGAGGAGGTCTGGCCAGGAGCGAGACTTGAAGCCATTTCGAGGAATAAGGTTCCCTCCAGACCCAGGGAGTAACCTCAATCTTCCGACCCATGATTGGAAGGTGGTCAAACTTGAGGAACCCAGTGGCGGCTATCGGTTGGTAACAATCGTTCTGAATCGGCAGTCGCTGGACTACCTCGAAAAGAGTGACTACATTATCAATAACCAACCTCCACAGTTCCTGCAATTGCAGCTGTCTCTACAACCCCTGCTACCACTGTTGCTGACTCGCTTCCTGGGGACGATGTCTCAATGACACCAGTCTCCGTGAGTCCAGTGCCAACCATTGATACAGAGCAGGCCAACTCTGAGTTGTCTGACTCTGAACTTTCGAACGACCCTCTCATGTTTGAAGACATTCTTCTAACATCAGACGAAAAGAGCGATCGCACTGTTGTGGAAGCATCTGCTACTACCAGCTATGGCGCTTCGGGTAGAACAGATTAATCTCCACCACTCTAAGGCTGCCTCAGCCGACCTGGTTTTGATCCAGGAGCCCTGGGTAACTAAATCCCAGATCTCGGGACTCAGAAAAAGCAATTATCAGCTTATTGCTGACAATACTATAGGTAATTCAAGAACAAGTATTCTTGCAAAACGAAACCTTCACGCTCTTCTCCTGCCTATTTAAAGCAATCGAGATATTACCACAGCCTGAGTTACTATTAATGGAGAGTTATTTTGGTTCACAGCTGTATATCTTCCCTACGAAGACCCCGGGCCTCTCCCCTTCGACATGGTACAGAGGATGATTGCTGCGGCAGAAGATAACAACGCCCGTATGATAATCGGAGCGGATGCAAACGCTCATCATACTATTTGGGGCAGCACTAACATAAACGACAAAGGTGAGTCTTTTTTAGTTTTGTACTCAACTCAAACCTATATTTATGTAACAAAGGCGATGAGCCAACTTTTATTACTAAAAGCAGACAAGAGGTGATAGATATCACCCTAGCTTCGTCCAATATCGATAGCCGGGTGATAGACTGGAGGGTTTCAAAAGAACACTCCTTTTCTGATCACAGGTACATCCACTTCAAAATTACGGGATTAAGCCAGCCTCTTGTAGTCTTTCGCAACAAAAAGAAAACTGACTGGTTTAAATTCTACACTCTAGTCAAAAAACTCCTTCCACCGCTGCCACTCAGTATACCCTCTAATATCCCTGAAATTGACCATATGGTCGAAAGCCTAACCTGCATACTTAGAAATGCGTTGAACGCATCCTGCCCCACCATCAGATCAGGTGGAATGCAGAGTTGGACTTTCACAGGAAGACTTGTAGGAGAGCCTTCAACAGAGCTAAGTATACTAGAGAGGGCCCCGACTGGTTATCTTATAAAGACCAGCTTAAATTATACAAATAAATGCAAAGCAAAAAAATCCTCTTGGGAACAGTTCTGCAGCAACATCGAGGACACTGCGGAAGTAGCCAGACTGCGGAAAATCCTGTCTAGTAACGCTGCTACTCCCTCTCATATCCTTAAAGGGGACGGGTCGTGGACCTCTAGCTATGCAGAGGTTCTCGATCTTCTTCTGGATACTCACTTCCCTGATTCGACACCGTCTTCGGAGGGTGGAATTACTCACAGAACTCCTCTGGATGGGTTTGCAGATAAGCTAATTTGTTAGAAAAAAGTGGCTTGGGCTATCTCAACCTTCAAACCATCTGGACCGGACGAGATTTTCCCAGCACTAAGGTATTTCAGCAGTCCAAAGACTGCTGCTCATTATATACAGAAGCTGTATCTCCCACACCTACATTCCGCATAAATGGAAGCAAACTAATGTTGTGTTCATTCCCAAGTCTGGCAAGAGCATACATACACGCCCAAAAGATATCCGCCCCATCAGTCTCTCCTCATTCCTCTTACAGGTATTAAAAAGACTCATTGAGATCCACCTCAGATCAACTATTGACATTAACCTGATCTCAAATTGTCAGCATGCATACAACAAAGGCAAGTCGACCGAAACAGCTTTACACAAGCTCACTCAAACCATCGAGAGGTCCATTGAAAACAAACAATACACCTTAGCTGCCTTCCTTGATATTGAGGGAGCTTTTAACAACGTCAAACCGTATGCTATCACTGGGGCACTGGCAGTTCTTGGAGTTTATGAATCACTCATCGCGTTGATTACCCAACTCCTCTGCGGAAGAGTTGTCAACGCTCGGATGGATGAAGTCATGGCTCATAGATTTGTCAGTAGAGGTACTCCTCAGGGAGGGGTCCTCTCGCCTTTCCTCTGAAACATGGTTCTAAACAGTCTACTTGCGGATGACGTTGCTATTGCTGTCTCAGGAATGCACCCTCAGGTTCTAAACGAACTGATGAACAATGCCCTCTCTATTCTCACCAGATGGACCGATAAATTTGGGCTTAATGTAAACCCACACAAAACAGAGCTAGTTCTCTTCTCCAGGAAATACAAAATTCCTGTGACCATCCCTCCTAAACTCAACATCCCTGGTAATTGCAAAGTCGAAAAACTCGCCAGATCTGGTACGACCCTAGAGATTCCTTCTCCTAACAAAAGTTTGGGTATACCAAACAGTACAGTGAAACTCATTATCAAACAAAACATAACTAGAGAAATTAACTCCAGGTGGAAAAACGGTCACACGTGTCACTCCACCAGACTTATGTCGCTGAAATTGATGACCATAAGTCAAGGGAGATTATTGCTCTCAATAGAAGACAAATTCGCACCATGATTGGTGTCATCACAGGCCACTGCCTACTAGGACAACACGCCAGAAGATTAGGGACTCTCTTCAATGACTTTTGCAGAAGCTGTAAGGATGAGGAGGAGGAGGAAAGTACAACTCATCTCCTCTGCCATTGTCCAGCGCTCTCCCATAGCAGAAGAAGACTTCTTGGGCACTATCATTTCAATGATAATAGTGACCTTAGTCAAATACCCCTTCGCAAAATCCTCTCATTTTGAAACAACTCTTAATGGTTCTACGGGTAGAATTCTCTCTTAGAGAGATTCTATAGGCATCACAATGGGCTAACAGCCTAAGTGGGTCCCACGAGACACCTATTCACCTAACCTAACCTAACCTATTTAATCCTTGGTTTTTGTGTGATTGAGTGAACGATGAAGAATGTAGTAGACCCGACAATAAGGAGCTAGCTACTAGATGCGTAGTCTAATAAAATCACAACATTTTTGTTTACTTTCGTCGCTAAGTTTGTTACTAGGAAGGCGCTAGATCCGTTTTTGTGTCGCTGCCGTTACTCAAAAGTCACTATTTCTTATAACAAAGTCGCTAGAACGACCACCCTGGCGTCAGCTTCCTTAGCAGCTGAAGATAATTCATTTTGCATTTCCTATTTATTTTTCTCCCTTTCTTAGGTTATAGAAAACAGGTTAGTTTTCATTAATATTTTTAAATCATCTATTTTCTTAATTTCGGGAATAAGCAGTATAAGCCTCATGAAAAGCATTAATACATGCACATACTTTTTTATCGACAAAACCAAATCAATTTAATTACTCAGTAATTCTCCGACAATTTTCACTGATTATGGAATTGCGGAAAAGATTATGATTCCAAATTGGCCAAGTCTGTTTTGGAATATATGATATGAATAATATCATACATATATCATGCCTTTAAATCAAATTCAACTTCAACGTTGACGTTATATTGTTGGCTCGTTCCAAGAGTTTAAAACAAAAGCGAATGGGAAATTCGCATACAATACTAGATCGACGTAATAGATACTCTTTCACTCACTTTAACATATTATATTCCAAGGGTTCAGGAAAAATCCTTGGTTACAATATATCAAAGGATGTATTGTCACTTGCTCCTGAGAATGCAGTACATGAATTAATAAGATCAATTGCTAAGAGGGAATTTCAGACCTAATATAAGCTAATAACAACATTCAAATAATTGCAGGATGCTTCCCTTTCATAAGTTGAAACGCAATTCAATTAGCCTTACATCTGCTGTTGCTGCATGCCACATGTATTTAACATTGTTTTAATTGTGTAATTGAATGTATGCTTTCATTTCACAATGGTTTAGTGGTTCCTTAACAAATCTCTTCCTGTGGGGAAATATCTATATTTTGCAAGACTACTTGTATGTAACGATATCCAATCAGGTTTTCCTTTATAAATGTGGTGCGATGCAATATTTCGTATTGGCTTCGAATGGTAATTATTCATGGATTGTCCTAAATGAATGACTGAAACATAATGGTATTGGCGCATTGAAGTGACATGTGATGGATGGTTGGACAGGAGAGCCAAAATCACAGCATTAATGGATGGATTACAGTTAATGTTATTATGTTGGTGTAACTAATGCTTTGGTATCAATCCATTGCTGACTGTTCGTCCCTAAAGCTATCCTTTTTGCATCAATTGGAACTAATAACAAATGATTCTGCGGATTAAGCGACGCGGAAGGCCTGAGTAATCTTTTACCATATTTTCCTGATGGAGATGGCATCGTTTGGCTGTCTGCACTTGATGTTAATATGCTCGTTTACGATTATCTTTTTTCTTTCTTCGGTTCAAGTACTCTCACTTCGAAAGGGAGCAGTTTTCGTTCGCTTGTAGTCAACCAGTCAGCAATCAGTTTAACAAATTACAGTAGATATCCTTTTTTGCATTTTCAGCTTATGTCAGAATGAGATTGCAACTCTCAGGCTAAGACGTCTACAAGATAGGATTTTTCATTTTGCTGAATGAAACCAACTCAAGTAAATTGAAACTTTGTTGATGAAAGGATTAAAAAGAAATCTAATTTATTTTTTGAACTTAACATTCAAGTCTTCTTAACCTTCTAACTTAGGCACTTCACTTTTACTTTCCCCTATTCCAAATTTTAATGAATACAGTACTGGAGCAAACACGTTGAAGAAAATTTGCCGGCAATGGGTAAACCCTCAACTTTATGCTTAATATTCTGATCTTTTGCGAAAGAGATTGAAATAATTTGCATGTAGATTAAACATTTTAAGACAAAACAAATGGAATTAGTTTTTATTAGCGATAAAGCAAAAAATGTGGCGAATTTTTAATGAGCAAACATTCGGTGGAAACAAGTTCAATATGGTGCATCTATTCTCGGGATATAGGGTTTGAAAGAGACTTGGAAATGCATTTGAGATTTGTTTTAGGAAATATACGGATGTCAACAGTTCGTTCTGTTGGAGTTGTGTCTTCTTGAGAACTTTAGCTCTCTATTTTCACAGTATCGCTTTGCATTCACTTCACTTTAAAGTATCACAGATATGGTATCGCATCCACCATGCCAAAAAATGTGTACATATGCACTCATGTCTTCAAGAATTCGTTGTTAGCTTTTGCTACATTATTTATCACTGTGGATTTTTGCACTCCTCTTGAGGGTTTATTTTTAATACTGCTTGCTACTCACCGATAGAATTCTGTGCCATATCCAATTGAGTACTCATTACTTTGTTGTGCTGAGAAGTATGAAAGTCTATTACAGAAAACCTTATTTGGTAGAGAGCTTTCAAAGTAACGCAAAGTATTAGTTAACTTTATTACGTTGGCAAAATAAGAAAAGTTGTATAATTTAATTCGATTTTTTTGCTCCCAACTTGGTAGTCGCTGTTAGAGTTTCTAAGTCTGTATTTGAATTTTCAACTTTATTGTTTCAAAGTTTTCCATGCAAAGGATTTTCATTATTGATGAATGTGTTTCGTGAATATTATTGACGTTGAATGTTGTTTACTTGGGGGAACACAAATACAAGTATAGTGTGTCTTTCAATTTGGTTTATAATTTTGTTTGTCTATTGGCCAGACATTTGACATTCGTGTTTTTAATATAAAAGTCTTAATATGTTTTCCATTTTCCAGTAACAAATTAAAATGAATATGAGCAAAGCCATCTCTTGAACAATCAAAGTGATTCTATATAAGACTCTGCTTAGCTCAGTCATACTCTACAGTGCGGAAGCATGGGAAATGTTAAGAATTATTGAGCTTGCTATGGTCATGACTTCCAAGACTTTTTACATAACTGCTTCGTTTGCTATTGATTTTTTCCTTATTATATTACGCATCTAGATGCTTCCATTGGTCTCGATCTGGAGCTCAATATCCATTTTCCTACTTTGGCATTCGATTTATTTTTGGGTCCAACACTTTCTATCGTTCGTTTTAGCTTCTTAGCTTTTGCATTGTTTAGGTTGTCATTTATTATGATTATATCATCTGGAAATCGAAGTCGGTTCAGGTATTCTCCACCTACGTATGTCTATGCTTTTTTTGTAACAGTTTCTAAATAGTCAAGCTTAAAACTTTATCTTTAATAATATCTGTTGTAGGGGTTTACTACAACAGCAATAAATAATATAGTAACAACGAATAATATGATATGCTCTTAATTCTACTGTGAAATTCTTTCTTTAAACAAACCCGTATCATAGTTCATAATAGCTCTTATTTCATATTACATGAATCTCAGTACCAAATGTTACCCTAATGGAATAACTTCCAACGAAGTTCATCAAATCACACATAATCTAACCAAATACGCTTGCATAAACTCGACACAACATTATTATTTTACTCTCACGGGATATGAAAACGTCATCGGGTGTAACGAAACGCTTCGAAATTAATTAAATTTCATAATTACGGGCCTAATAATAATTTGCATTTCATCAAATTTTCTAGTAGTCAACAAATTTTGTACATAATTTCGAAAAGTTTTTGAATAGTTCTGTGGCTGTCCAACGATAAGGTGTTTTTGCTGGTGGCCCATTTGGTCTCTCTCATGGTCTCCCTGACACTTTATAAATAAAAAAATAAAAATAAAAATATCCATGATAACATAAATTAATATTCATGAGTCTCACGCAAGTTATAAGGGAAGAGAAAATACATAATTTTAAATTAGGATTCCCAATAGAGAACTTCGACGACCAAAGTTTGGGGCAACTACATTCACCGGGTAATGTAACTTTTCTTATTTATTTATATATAGATATGTATATTTTTTGTATTTCTTTGTGTAAGGCAAATAAATTCAATTGTCCAAAATTGCACAACCATTTATTAGAAATTATTATAGAAAAATATGATAGTTTTCATTCATATTACATAGTGGAAAGTATCTATCTCTCTCTCTTGGTCCTCAGAAAAAAAAGGAAACTGTTTTCCCGTCCACTCTATCGTTTAGCTGCATGAACTTGATCCCATGAGTTTTATTAGTAGGAAAAGTTTTCATAACGAAATGATTTATCATAGTGCTGCAGTGCAGTCTCTTTTAGTTTTGCTTGCCTCAGGACAACGGTCAGAGTTATATATTATAGTAATAGTATCTATATGTGATAGTTGAACCTTCTGAAACATATCCGCAGGCTTGGAGTTCAGATTCACCATGTAACAACTTCTATTTCGCCTTATGTATAGTCAAAAATTGTGTGTTGAATAAAATTTTCGAGTACACCCTTTCTCTTTCCTGTTTCCGACATCACATTGTTTCAACCTAATTGGATATAATGACGGCAACTGTAGATAGGGAGTTGATAGTTTGAATACCTAAGCGACGACGGCGGCAGGGAATATCAAAAGTTACTCTATCGTGTCTTGCACTGTTCCTTCAAATTTGTTCTGCATTTATGTACCTTTCGTAACGTTAAATATTTTGTATTCATGGAAGATGGTGGGCAAAGTTTTTTTATTGTTGTCATCTTATTTTGGAGCTATGCAAGTCGTGAATCTCAGCCAATTTCTTAACGTGCATGAAAATAGATAGTAAAGAATCTTAAAGTATACAGGGTTTGAATTTTGATAGTAAAGCCATTGAAGAATTGATATTCTATTGAGATCTTTGCAGACATGTATGACAAGTGGTTAATTTATTTCACACTTCTCAAATTTGCACTTCGAAAGCAATGATTTACATTTAAAATGGACAAAATTGCATAATAAACAAAAAGTTAAAATTAGTCAGATATTCAGCTTGAATTAACTTTTCTTAATATGGCATCTATTCATGGAGAGAGCTCATAGAGAGCTAAAGCCTGTGTCTTCTCGCACTAACCACTTAGCCACGGCGATCGCAGCATCACAGTTTTAAATTTAAATGTATTATGTATGAGCTACTTGAATCCGTTAAGGTTCTGTAAATAGTACAGTAAACAATAATAATCAACATAAGATGGCCAAAAACCTTAAAACTATGGCTCGGTTAACATGGCGTATTGTTGTTTAATATTAATTAAAGATGTAAACTCCAGATTAAGGAGTGACAGCTAAAACTTTTCAAGGAACAAAAATTAAATTGATAAATACCCTTTAAAAACCTCCCGCATGGATACGATTTCGAATAGAACAGCATGACTCATCTCAGACACCCCAAAATATTATTCAGTATAAATATACCTTTATTTTGAAACCAAACGGTGGTAGTCATATGCAGCACTATATATATGTTTGTAGGCGTTTTTATTCCATCTATTTGAAATGGGAAAAAGCTATTTCTCTCAATCAAGGAGAATTTGAACAAAAGGTATAAACCCATGTCGTGCCATTGCACTCTAATCAAAAGTGTCTTTTCATCTCAAGCAAATAAGAGCCCTGCCTTTTTAAACCTGACACTTTCTTCTTTTATTCCCATCCCTTCAAATCAAATAAAATTGTGTTAACCTCTATCAAATTGCCGCCCCACCAAACAGATTTAAATTCGATACACAAAGGAATAAAATGTTGTCATTTCAATTTATTGTCTTTTAAATCAATTCTTTATTGAGGGCATTAAGACGAACAAATGTAAATTTATAATGTGCCTTTGCCAACCGTCTTTTTTTTACTTCAAGCATCGACTTTGGAACTCATTTGGGAATTTAAGTAATCGTGTTTCAAATATCAAAAACATCTCTCCTCTACTTATACAGTAAAACGAAACTCGTGCTTTATTTCTTATTGATTGAAAATAAATATTTTTCAAGCTCTTTTTTCGGTCTTCTGGCTGCCATAAAAGCATTTTACTCTTTCAATTGGAAATATTAAACAACATATTAATAAAACATGATTCTTCCTTTTGATGTGCACCTCCACAAGAGAAGGAGGGAAATAAAGTGCACGACTGGACCATACGTAACTTCCTTATTTTATGCATAGCATAGTATAGTACGTACAAGTTTTTGTAATATGCTATTGTATGCACATTTATTCAGCAATTTCAAATGCTTCTGTTTAGATATAAATTCTTATTAAGTAATCTTTAAAACATTCGGTAAATACTTAAAAGTAAATTCTTATCTGCTTTTGACCATTTTTGGAAGCATTTTCAAAGCAAAACTAAAGGTTCAGCAAACGAGGATATATTTTACATACAAACACAAATTAATTGTGCCTACTCAAAACTGGAAAAACCATTTTCAAAATTTTATGAAAATTTCGATTTTATGCCTGGATATTAATTAAGTAAGCAGTTGGAGACACTAATAAATTAAATAATGAACTTAACTAAGTGGTAATGGACATATGTATAAACAAAATTTTCAAGGCTCAATGTATAGAAATCATGATCCATTAAAGTCTTAGTATAAAGCACTTTTAGGAAGCTCGACAGTTAAAAGGAATCGTGTTAAACTGAATGAATCAACGATAAATGTTATTCCATATGTCAATGATCATACAATAATCGATGAAATTACATTTTATTGACAGATCTGCTTGATCATTGATGAAAAAATTAGATAAATCTGAAACAATAAATAACAACGGTTAAACCATACTTTGTTTTTAATGTTTTTTCAATACTTACGGTGCCGTGCGGCTTTGGGTCAATTTCAAATAGATTTTTCTCGCACACCTCATTAGATTTCAAAGAAAAATACTGGTACTTTTATATCCAAAATCGGTGAAAAGCAACAGCTTTTTAGTAACATGTGAAATCCATATGATCTTGTCTTAACATCATACAGTCTTGTCACTTTGGGAATGCGCCATAAGGAAATATTCCGATAACGTAACAGTGAATCATAGTGCCATATTTCGAAATAAGGCTTCATGTCACGACACCTTTACTTACATAACTCGTTTCTATAATAATATTATACGTATGTAGGTATCAATTAAAGTTTCGATACATTTCATTTCTCCAAATTAAAAGAACTTCTTCATTCATTCAGTTGTCCATTGATTCATTCATTCAATCATTAACTCATTCATAAGTCCATTCAATTATTCATTCATTCATTTATTCATTCATTTTTTATTCCATATAGGTATGTTCATCAATTTCTGCAAAATATTAGTCAATATCATAATACGTATACGTATCTAATAAATATAAATTTGAACCTAGAGGTCCTGAAAAGCTCTCAGTGATCATGTGATATGACATAGGTCAACTTAATATCCTTTTTGTATTCGACATTCATTAATTTTTATTTAATTGCTTCCACAAAATATATTACATTTTTCTGTTTTTTTTTTTACAACTCACCAACAACGACTTGCACATTTTTCTAATAAGGCCATTTAAAGATTAGACTCTTTTATGTTGAATGACTTACAATCTCCTATTTTAAATAAACTATTTGGGTCGTGTACTTAATTAATTTTAGGAATAGGTACTCATTTAAGATTTGACCCGAATTTGCTTTTTAATTTAAAATCCATCTATTCAATTTAGCTCAATCTTCACATATAAGATAAAAAAAAAGTCCTACATATATTTTGCACAGTCTGCAATTCTCTTAGTGTACTATGGATTATCATACAATATATTATACATCAAATTGCACACGTCATTCCCGCTTACATGTCGAAACCGCCAGACAGTACGCAGAGAGATCCAACCCTCTAGACTTTCATTTCCATGTAAATTAAATTTTATTCATCCGGAGGGAGTAGTTAGCGTGCTTTAAAAGATTTTCCTCCTGCATTTTTACTTCAATGTTGAGCGGATGTTTGAAAAAGGGAAAACTTCCATATTCCGGTTTCACTTGTGCTCGAAACAACCTTGGGTAGATTTTGCGTGACAACCAGAAACAAAAAAAAATCCTAGAAATGAAATAAAAATTCTGTCGAAACTAGAGGCTTGACGGGAGAAAAAAACTAAATTTTGCCACGGGGAGTAGTTTGCTCCTACAAGACTTCTTCATAGTTTACAATTCTTGTTAGTGGAGAACTTTAGTTATAACATAACATCCCCAAAGTCGTAATTGTAAATTTCGTATAATTTTCAAAAAATATAAATTTTCAGTATTTTGCTTCGGGGACTTATTCGTGAAAGAGGGCGAACAAAGTTTCAAACAAATTGTCTTCTTAACGAATAAGTAAACTTTTAAGGAACCTTAGATAAATATATAGCTCCATTAAGTTAATCACTTCTTAAGAAGAAGCATTTATCGACTGATAATTAAGACAAATCGTGTTACTAAATCATCTTATTAATCCTTAAATCAAAAAATGTTGAGGACGATAAAGGAAATTTTTCATGTATCAAATATTATAACATAGGTATTGTTATTATTAGGTGGGGTTTTTTTATTTAACATAGTTGAAAAAAAGAAAGAAAAAAGAGAAACATTTGAAGCACTAACGAGGAAATGGCCGAGCAATGATGCCTGGGGTCCAAAGCATTTGTCAACAAAACCACTTTGTTTTTGTTTACAAAAGTTCAAAGAGGATATTGCTCTTCTTATTTTTAAATTGCATAAAAAGTAAAAACATACATCCCTGCTAATATATTGAATAGAATACACCAAAACAGAATGTTAATATGGAAGCATCAATTTACCACTTGACATCGTGGTATCACTGGAAACAAATTATTTCGATCAAAGTTTAATACAAACCATTCACTTTGCAAGTAGATATCGATTTAATTTAAGAGCTGTTTTCCGTTAATCTGGTAACAAACAAATAAACGAAATTAACACACGTTGCTGCATCGATTGTATGTTTAGACTTTATTCAAACAGTTTTTTAGCATTTTACAGCAACTTTTCTTAGTTATCTTAACTGCGCTCGATCTCCTTAAAACGTATATAAGTGTAATCAACTCCGGTTAAAAGGAACCATTTGGCATCAACGAAATCAGATCATCACTTAATCGTCGCTACTACCAGGTATGGTTTGATGTTACGGTAAGACTTTGAAACCCATTATAACCGGGCATGCTATATCCGAAGTTGACTGTAATTTAATTCAATCCCTTAACTCTGTTTTTTATACAGGATTTTTGTTCTCTAGTTTTTAAAGCAAAACCCATATTGGATAAAAAACTGATTTTTGTATCAAAAATAATTTTTTTTAAATATGTTAATTCCAAATCAGTAGTAGTTTCGTGCTTTCTACAATAGTCGACATTTAATATGTATTAGTGCTCTCATAACCAACTTTACACTTCTTAAGTATGCGAATCACGTCAATGGGATCATCATCGTCTACCAAATTGTTTTAAAAGTTGATTAAAATAAAAATGTAGCTATTCCGAAAAAATATTCAAATTATGACAAAACAAACAAGAAAATTCGGAAGATAAAAAAAAAACACGAAATGTGATAACAAGGGTAAAATAAAATTTAAGGAAAACATAAAAATTGACGAAAAATATCATTTCAGCTTTTATGAGGTAAATATTGTTAATTTATCGCGTGGGGAAATGGATGAATAAATACTCATAAGGATTCTTAAAATTGAATTACTTTAAATAATTAATAAAGTTTCACTTTTCAAGAGACTCTTCGAGTTGGCTACCGCAAGTCATGAAGTTAGCTGTCTGACCCCTTTCCATTAAAACTGATGTATCACCTCTGAATCGATATTATAATTTGTATAAGTCTTATGTATCTGTAAGCCTATATCTTTTTCACACCCAAACAAAATTAGCCACTGCCATCAAATATTTTCACCAACATTTTTAAATGATCTGAAGCCACGCGTACTTTTAAAAAGTATAACAACGATATACAAACCTTTGAGAAAAGCCTTTCATGAGAAACCTTCTAATCTCAACCTGCCGGCAGTTAGAACTGTAGGTCCCTTCCATTCGTGTGGGAATTACGATAAACAGTTGGCCTTGGCCCTCTACGGGTTGCATTAATTTCGAAATCGAAACAGTGCTATTATTGACTACATAAACTAGTCTTAATTTTTTGTTCTTAGTAACTTTTTTTATTTCGAAGTTCTGTACCTGTAAGATAAAACAGACAAATTAACACAACTCAAAGTCCATCGTATGTAAGAAGTTCCTGAATGCCGGACATGTACCTCATTCACCATAAACAGCAATTGAATTGTGTTAAGTTTGAAAATACTGTGGCAATCATCTCGGTATAATATTTAATTCAAGGAATTGTAAAATATTACGGGTACTAAATAATGCAACAAATGTTTGGAATAAATGTTTGCTCAAAAATTGTTCACATCTATTCTGCTTAGATCTGACAGATGGGGTGGAAACGTCCCTTAAAACCATTATATCTCTTGAAGTAACACCAGTAGTTCTTCCTTTAGGAAAACCGAGAGGTAAGCGAAAGGTTATTTAGATGGGATGCAGCATTTTATGTACATAAGTATACAATTTGTTGGAAAATGTTCTTCTCACACAATTTGTTTGCACTTACGATAAATTATGGCATCTGGTATTGTTAGCAACACGAAAGCTGCTTGTTTGGTTTGGTTGACAGGTACTCGTAGGTAAGAGCGCTAATTTTCTTTCGTATGTACACAACTTAACTTGGTGTCCGGAGACCGCTAAGTACATGGTTTTATGGTAGAAGAATTTGTTTTCTAAACTAATTCCCACGAACGGACACAGATTTAGTATAAATAGGATATAATTAGGTAATGCTTAAAGAAGATGGTATAATTTATGTTTAAAAGGTATCACACTTAATTTTGTCGCTATTTCTCTTGTGATATCTTTTGATAAATAATACTTTTTAACAGTGAAATAAAGTCAATATTGAAAAAATAAATATTGTGACATTTTGTTTTTGCAATAAAAATTTTTTTTAATCGAAAAATGTGCCTTTAAATGGCATGCATATTCGGAACTTTATAGTGGAGGCAAACTCAACGGTAACGACGCAGACCTGAAATGTCATCGACGATGACCTTGCAATGATGAATGCAAACTCGACGCTTACAATGCTCACGACGTACTTCCATTCCTTAAATTGGCTTCCAAATGTGTCCTTGGTTTTAACCAACTCAATTCAATTTTCTTCCAAATTAATTTTGTGTATTTTTTTTTCTTAATCTTAAGATTTTATAATAATTAAATTACAGGCAGCTGAAAGCATAAAAGGGACATTTTAAAACTTAAAAAGATTAAGTTAACACAACACAAGTGGACACAACGTGTCCTATATACTACGCGTTTAGTACTTATAAGACAACTTACTGCGTAAATGGTCTTGAGCATAAAGTCGCGATCGTTACTGGGGTAACTTTTTTTGTGTATTGTACTGCAATTCGAATTTCTTGAAGATAAAATCAGTAAATGATGAAGAGAATAATAACGTCGAATGTGTCTTTCACATTTCCTTCCTATGATAATTAGCTAAAATTTGTCATAATTTTGATTATACAAATAAAGAACAGGGGTCGAATTACGGCATCCGTGATCGAGTAACTCGTCACGAAAAAACGTGCATTATTACGTCGGAATGATCGTTAATACGTAATAATGTTCATTTTTTCGTGACGAGTAACTCGATCACGGATGCATAAATTCGACCCCTGACCTTATTTTGTTGAACATTATTTGATGGCACCACTTTTATTTATTTCTAAAGATTTTCCAAAGGCAAACAACCCCTTCATGGAACCAACTGTACAAATTCACATAGAAATTGTTTCTACGATTACTTGTTAAATGAATTTATCATCTTATCATTTCACACTTTCTGAATTTTCAATATTTCTTAATTTCAAGTAAAAAATATAAACATTGCGTTCATTCTTCTGTGTATGAAATATTTCCTCTATCTTTCCTCTACATGACCTACTTACTTATTAAAAATCTCGTTTGACTACTCGTCAATATTGTATGTACCAGGATTAAGAAATGGGCACCGAAAATATACTCGTAGGGTAATCGTATTATGTGACTATTTTTCTTGCCTTATAATATGGAAATGAGGGATGAAATTATATGAAAAATGCTCAGTATTTTTGCATCATCTTGACAACGATATTACAACACCATACATCATCGACGCCTTGCGAAGATCAATGATGCGATCAAGATATTATAAAATACATAATACTGGGTGATGGTTAACAAACTGGTCCTTTTTCCTTCTTCTACTTGAAATGTGCGATATGGTTGATGACAAAAGCATTTATAAGGACAAGTAGCTTTTGACGCTCACGAACGGATGTAAGCTGTAACCGTCTCTCGCACACATGTGTATTATCTTTATTTCACGGTTCATTTGCAACCTACGATGGGACTAGTTCAAAAATGTCTCCATAATAAAATTGCCATTATATAAAAGCGTACGTGTCTAAGGTTAAACATTGTTCGCCCCTCTAGCTGGGTAAGTGTAAATGGGTGTGTATCTGGATGGCAATGGTTTTGGAAAATGTTCTTTTGCCTGAAAAATATTATCGTTATTAAGTTATGTTGTTCAAACATGAACATAAATATTTTCAGATGGATGGAAACTATGAACTCTCACTATTAAATAGGCATTACGGCAAAGGACTTTTTACGGAACGCAGAAATTAGATGCAAATCTGGTTTGCAAAATACTTAAAATTATCTATTATAAAATAAAACAAATTAATTCAATTTTTTATACTACCCACTATTCTTAAATTTTTATATTTAAAAGAGGAAATACGAAATGTTGTGCTTGCATATTTTTATGAATCAAAAAATTCAAATCTAAAAATCGCATCATAAATTCACAATACGCATCGTACAAAATCAAAAACCTGATGATTATTAGTCTATAAACCAAGTTCAGATAAATATGTATGCAGTAGAACATTTAATTAATACTGTTTTTCGACGAAGAAAGAACTCAACATTTTCAATAAAATTTTATTCATGAATGCGCACTGACAGTCGATTTTTGAACGGGGTTCATGTTTGAATATCGATTGTTCCATTTGATTGCAGTTGAAAAAAAAACATATGCAGATTGAAATAAATAATGACCGAAAATTAATTTAACTGGCCATGAAATTGATTTAAGCTAAATTAATAACGATTGAAGTTTAATAAAGCGAGTGGGTCGAGGGTCTATTGAACAAAATACTGTATTTTCAGAATTTTGTACTCCGTAATTCGATATAGATGACACTCTAAAATACTAGTTTTTTTATATATATATACCTGTGGTCACAAGGAAAAACATAATAAGTCGACTAGTGTCGAAATTGAGTTTTTTACACCACCGGATGCGCAATATTCGATTCTATTTGCCATATTTTTTTCTTATTTTTATCTCTTACGGTTTTTGAATTATAGAGGAAAGAAAAACAACGTAAGTCATTTCCTATTCAGTTTGCACAAGGAAAGTAAACATTCAAAATGCTCTCCTGAAAAATTGAAAAAATGACTAATGCTGTTTTTCCTTGTGGCCACAGATGTAAGACAAAAAATGTCAAATCACTGCAAATGATATAATGTAAATTGGGCGACAACGTATTGTTATTTCATGAAGCAATAAAATGAGTGAGTGAGTAACTTTTTCAATTTTATACTTTCACACGCAAATGAACATGTTTCTTCAACACTTTTAACCAGATACATAAATTCATTCAACGAGACAGCCCACAAAAGAAAATATGCTCAACGAATGGCCATGCATCCCCGGTGTGTTGATCAACCGACTTAACTAAACCCTCTCAGGCAACACAACCCCGCAATATTTTTTGCATTACTTCAGTATAGTGCCCCTTTTTTAGCCTCCAATCTTCTAAGGCCGTGGCGAGTTTAAGTCCTGCTTTAAATGAATAAAACCCTAAGTATCTTGTTTTTTCTTAAATTCACGCTGTCTCTGTATCTTTGCTTTCAAATCCAAAGGTCTGAAATGTCAAAATGTTCATTTCAGGTTTATTCATTTTCTAACGAATTTTTAAATGCCTTTCCTTAGGTTGCAGAAAATATTTCGAACTTGTTTTGCTACAAGTACACACCTACCGAATTGTTGCTTGACTCTATACAATTTCTAAAATTATAAACGTCTTCACTAGACCTTTTACTTTAACAATTTACGTGCCTTAATGAAGCGTTAATTGTACAGTATCTCTCACAATTCGCTTTCAAATACATACATTCACATAAAGAAAAACCTTAACCTTCGAAACTTGAATTCGATCACTAATTGTTTCCTAAATATTTGCGAAACATTCAAGATTTTAAGTAGAAAGTAGTTCCTGTTCACCTACTTTTAATTCATTCATAATTCATTGCGTTTTTATTATAAATACAAAAGATAGTACCTATTCAATCAGCTACACCAAGAAAGACGTAGGTAACAAATGCTTTTCGAATTTTAACACATTTATACAAGAAAAAGCTGCATGTTTCTTTAACACACAGGTGCTACGAAAGTCTCTGCAACATTAAAAGTGCTAAAAAGTTTGAAATGAAATATTAAAATCGACCATATGGTGTTACATGTACCAGTACCTTTCAGATATTTCTGCTAACACGAGTTGAATTTTGAGTTTAATTAACTGAAGTTGCTTGTGGCCCGATAAAGATCTGGTGTTATTAAATTAAGTTGTAGGCAAAAGTTACTTGATTTATTACTTTGTCACAACAGCATTTCTGAAACTTTAAGTAGCCCATTAATCCCAAAGAAATAGACTAAGGCATGGATTCCTTTTTGGGGAACAAATGAAATTTGTACTCGCGGTTTGACGCAAACAAAAACGCAAAAATACTTAAGTCAAAGATGGCAGAGGAGCGTTAAGCGTTACCAGAAGGGAGGTTACAGGACCACAAACAGTCAATAAAATACAACGATTTTTCAAAAATAATGGAATAAACAACACAGAAGGAAGATACACCAAAGTGAATTCAAAATTCAGGTGAAAATCTGCAGAAGGACTTCTGTATTTTTCCCACTCATATAAAGAGTGTTGAGCACAACTTTCCAACGAAGATATTTACACCCCATTAAGGAAAACTTTTTTCAGCGTTTTATGGGTTTTTCCATTCCTCCAGGCAGAGAATTTGCATAATTTGAAAATAAAAAGAATGGTACCAATATCATGCCCCGAGAGTTTTATTCTTTTTTTTTTGCATTTTCATTTTCTTTCTTTGGTAGAACTTAAAGACTCCATTTCTTAGGAGTATATATATATGCCCTTTGGCAATGTGCTCCTCACACAAAGGGGAATTTTGAGTTATTTTTTATCAAACATCTGAGAATTTTCTCTTGCATGCATCCTATTGAATAAGTTATTTACCACTTTATCGGTTATTACTTGTGTGGAAGTTAGAAGGTACAACAATACAAGCAAAATGAAATGAAGTTATAAAGTGGTGAAAGTATTTTAAATTCAAGTGAAAATAGTAACTTTGTAGCTCAAAAGTCACCGATCCAAAAACAATTTTTGAAAACACATTAAATTTTTAGAAGAAATATCGTTCGCCTACGCAACATCCTACACACTCCCTTATAAAAATCCTACCCATCCTATTAGGAAATATCTACAATGTATCCAATCGAGCGTAGCAAGTTTTTAATGAAAGAACATCGGAAATTGGATGAAAACTGTGCAAAGAATCTATTCAAGCAATCTGACGGGGCAAGATTGTATGCAAATCAAAGTCAAGGCAAAGCAAAGCGACTACTTTAATGACGGATAGGAATAAGAAGAATAGCTGAATAGCAAACTTTACGGCCTTCCCTGGAGGAAGGACACCGTTCTATCTTCTCACTCCATGGCTATGTGTATTCTTCTTTGAAAATGGAAATTTATCTATCATCAGTCATTAAATTTGATTATTCTTGGTACTGTATCAATGTGTTTCTATCTTTGACAGCAAATTCAGGACCGCGTTAACAAAAGATAATTTGTTCAGCGTGGAATAAATGAAGGGCTTATCAGTACTATTAATTATAATATCGGAAGTTGTTTTCATTAAAGGACTCTTAATTTATTTTGGCTTTGAGGATATTATTATAGTTCTAAGAGGATTTCTACGACCTTCTCTGAAATTATTTGCAAAGAAGATGCTTACAAACTCATTGTCATAGGACTAGGTGCAAAATTGATTGTATTATGTAGGTACGAATTAACGAAAAGAAACACTTAGTGAATCTTTTCAAAGTTTCTCAAAAGCTTGTCGAGGCATAGGAACTTTTGAATTGTTACTTGCTTAGGTTTTGGATGGATTTTAACTTAAAAATTGTATCCCATTAATTTATGAACAATTAGAAGGAATAGTCGAAATAATTTTTTTTTTAATAGGACAATGAAAAAAAAATAAATACATAATCACTTTTCTTTGTAAAACATTTCTTTTCTTTTTGTAGTTCCGTGAGCTGTAACCAAAACTTACTGTATGGTAAGCGGCTGACGCCATTATACCATTTATCTAAGTATTTTTCTCTCATATGACCGAAATAAAATCTTAGTCGTTTGGATACAATTTACTAGTTTTCACTAATTCGCCGCTGATACTGACTACCATCATATGTATACAAAATAATGTTGTTGCGTTAATGTAAGTGCAAATGCTATGGAAAACGCTTGAATAAAATTTCAAAAATTAAATTTTTTTGATGTTTTATGGCAACATTCATGAGACCAGGGTAGTCATTTTTTTTTAAGGCAGTACCTATACTTTTTACTTCAATGTTTTTATTGATACGTATGTGATTGACTTATAGAAGTTTTATTGTATTTCAAGAATAAATTGCAAGCTTATAATTTATTTTCTTTGATGATTCAATCTTAAGTAGATAACTGCATCGGTATTGTAGCCCATTGGAGAAATATATTTATAGAGATCAATTGACTGATAACTGATGTGGAGTATATCCAGTAATTTTTAGTTTCTACTTTTAACACATCTATGAAATAATTTAAATAAGAGTTAATTATAACTCAATAAATGTAAATTAGTAAATTTACAATAAACAAAATGATTTTTATACATTAATTTGTGCTAATTTGTGGCATTATTATCTATTTTTTATTTTGCAATCATAGTAAGGTATTCAATCAGCTGATGCACATGCTCACCTTCAAATGGATTCATGAGAACATAATTTTTTCAAACCATCGCTCTATCAAAACCAGGCGCCAATGAGATGCGCGTGTTGTAAAGAGGTTATGCGAAATACTCACAAAAAATAATAGAAATTTCCAATGGTCCAAGCATTCATGCTGTGTTAATTATACATACGTATATATATGTATTTATATGAAGTGATATGCATACACTTTGTGGTAATTGCGTTACTGTTCTATCATTCGCAAACAAACAAGTAAAAATCACCAAACAGAATAGACCATTGAAAGAGCTCACGTGTTTATTTATTCACACTTTAATGTAAACATCACATAATGGCACATTAAATTAAATGTATAACTTAATAGAAATATTGTATTTGAAATGTGTTCTCTTTAACCTTACTTATTTTGTAAACGACTTGTAAATATGTACTTAGTTCCTTGGATAAAAAGTTTATCCACTTTGACCAAAGACATGAATTGCATACATACATGCATACGTATGTGATCATTTTTTTTTTTATTGACATGTATTTAAAACTAATAATAAAATTTAATTGCATGAGTTTTGCATTTAAAAATTTAAATAAATTCAACCTAATTCGCTTTAACATTTTCAAAACAAAAACTGCATGGGAGGGTCAGTAAGAAAAAGCATTTACATTCCTGTATGTACTTAAAAGCAGAATTTCGATTGAAAGGATTCCCTTACCAGTTGATACCTCACTGCTGCTTTCGCGAGATTATATTTTTCCGGCACGGGTTTTTTATTTTTTTGCTTTCTTTGACTAATTGTGCTTTTGAATTAACTTCAATATTATTCGTATAAAAAATATTTTTCTAAGCTTAGCCCATCTAGTGACCTTTGTAAAATGTAAAAGGGGAACATTTTGAGCTTCTCTACTATATTTTTAGTACACGCACATCTGTTGAATACTATTGTGTATATAGCTGAGAGAGAGAAACGATGTACTAAAATTACAAATTGTCAAGAAATAGAGTACCCCTTCCATGAAGTCGGGAGAGCTTTATGATAAGAGAGAGTTTGCAAAGGAATGAAGTTACATAATAACAAAAATTGCTTACATTAGAAGATTGATATAAATATTAGTACGCAAGATTGTCAAATAATTCTCTCTTAATTGTGTACACTACAAAGAGCAAAGAGCAAAAGTTTTATAATAACTGCGCACTACTCGTTATCTCCTTTGCTTTAACTTGGTGTTCAATCTGAATAAAGGAACTTTGAGTATGAGTTCAAATATAAACTGTTTCGAGTTTAACAAATTTAAAGCAGGTATTAAATTTAATTTATACAATGAACCATAGGCACAATGGTTTTGATATTGTAGGCAACTTTACACATTATGTATTATTAAAATTAAATTTTGTGTGCGTATAATTTGTTATACTATTTTATACATTTTATAAAAACTGACTGACTACCTTTAAAAGGAAAAGGCCAAACTGCTTTTTTTTTACAGAATACACTAGCCGATTACCATTGTATTGTTGGTCGGATTTTACCATCCTTATAAAATGAATGAAAATGAATTTAAAAGCGTTAATTTCCGAAGCAACAAACAATTTAATTCACAAAAGGACATTTTCCAAGACGTCCTTGTCGAACTCGAATGAACAACGAATAGTCATATGCCAAGCTAAATAAATAAATTTTAAGTCGAAGTATAAATACATATTTGTTCTCTGTTCTATATATTATTACTCATCATTTTATACGTAATGTATAATACGCATTTTCAATTTGAATTACATTTTAACAAACTTGTATTGAAAATCACTTCTTCAATTCATGCCCCTGATATTTTCTTTTGTTTTTGTAGCAGACTTTCAAACTTTCTTAAATATTTAGTGCATGAATATATTTTAATATGCATTTCAATATGCATTTCCCACTACAATATCATTTGGCTAATGAATAAATTATCAAAAAGAAGGGAGAACTTTTAAGATAAATTCTCTAACACATAATTGAAGTTTGGTTGTAGTGTCAGGTATCTAAACCGAAATTCTCAATATACCAATGAATTTATTCAACTTTTATTCATGGTTGAACTTTTAAATGGCAGTATCCTCAAGAAGTTGTACATACAGATATGTATGTAGGTACTGACAAAAAATGAGAAAGGAAATGTGCAGAATGCCATCGAGAAATTTTAAACAATTATTTTATTTTTTTTTTTTTGAGAATTACGTAAGTAGTGTCACTCTAGTTTTGGTTTTGAATAATAAGAGAGTAAGGAAATAGTGTAACTGGTGCTTTTTTTTAATTTACTTGATTTTGTAACACTATACAACATAAGTTTTTGATGTTAAAGATGTAATTGATTTTTTACAATGAATTAACTATATGAATAAACCCAAGTAAAGGAGAAAACAAGACAATGTGCGTAAATCAAACCTCTCTAACTGCAATATATGAATGCATGTAGTACACATCTTCTTCATTCTGTTGTGCTGTTCTGCTGCGACACACAATCTTTAAAATCGTTTCACAAATTGTTTTAGAATTTGGTTTGGAAGAATACTTTAAAATAGTCTGCCTTCTCGTAACAAGCCATTGTTCAGTTTGACAAACTTCACTTCTTGATAAGTCGATTAAATTCTATTAATACTCCTGCTGTAACCTGATTTCAGAAAAGTACTTCCCTTTTAGAAACCATAATTATAATCTCTTAAATATTGATGTATGTATGCACATCAGCACACATGCTGCTGAGATGAGACTTACAGAAACTCTAAAAGTATTTTGTAAATGCAACCGCTAAGTAAAATTCAAAATTTGGCAAACAATTTGTGAGAAGGAGATTGATATGGAGGCTTTCCAGACAAGTCTATCAAACATTTCTTTACTCATGTTTACAATTATGGCTACATATATCTGAACGAGCACTTCAGAGCTCCCTACATATAGGTATATGAATATATACCTATGTAAACAAGCTCGAAGAGAACCAAGGTCTGCTTCTTGTATCCATTCCTGTTTTACTTTTCATACGAAAATAAGCAAATAAAACTACTGACTATCGAACATTATCTGCCACCGTTCGGTGCCATGGTTGTTTTGCTGAAAATCGATGACATTTTTCTGCCATAATCCCCTAATGCATATGTATACATGTGCATGTTTGCGATGTTCTTATTATGATCGCGACTATGTATATGCATATCTACTTACATACACATGTACTTATATAGATTTCCTTAAAACTACATCAAAGTTTAGTACCAATTACAGTTAATGAAAAGATCACCCAGCTCACTTCTGTTATAGCTGATACAGAAAAGTCAGTTTTTCATAGCTTTGTTTTTCTAAAAATAAAAACACTAACACGTTACAGTGTGGATATCTCTGTACCTATTTGTCATTTAATTTCACACTTATTAGAAACAGCAAATAATGTCCAATCCCCCATGCTTTTAGTTCAGATACACTGACCTACCTATATACATGCATCTATTGATTGGGTCCTTTTTTTGTGCAATAATTTTCAACCCTCTTCCCCTGCCCATACTAATCTCTCCCACGTACTCACTAACCATTTGCTCTGCCAAGTAAATAGCGTCACAACACAATGCGGAAATTGCAACATCCGGTGGCAATATGGGCTTTCAAACATTCTCGTAAGCGAGTTAAATTTTTTGCCATTCGGAATTTCGCTGCTTTAATTGAATGAGGATAGCAATGGGCCGCTCTGTGATGATTTAGCACGTGACTACATTCAATGTGCACCATCGTGTTGTAATTCTTTTTTTAATTTTTATTGCAGGAAATAACTACAAGCACACCAATATGGTGATCAATAGCATGTTAGTTGAAAATCAATATTTCACTGATTACTAATCTCGTTGCTTAAATTTATGCACATGTATATATTTTAGTGGATTTCATTGCAACAAATATGCCTGTGTGAACCAGTTGAAGCCATACGAAATATATTGTTCCATTATCTCAGTGAAGAAACACTAAATGTATTTCAAATAAATAAAGTCAATTAACGTAGGAAAAAATAGAAAAAATAAAATAAATCTAATCTTCGGAAAATGCAAAATAATGAAGTCCGTGTGAAGCACCTGTCCCGAGTAAATATTTTCTGATAAGTTTCATTGAGTTGACAAAACCTTGGAGAACAATTACCAAGAAACCATTGTACGTATCTCTCTCGCTATTAGTAAAAATAGAAAGATCCCCTCGAGCAACCAGAAATGAAAATACATAGAACTGGAATTAGAAAAATGTAGACTGACTATGCAAAGAGAATTATACAAACCATGAAACCATGTGCAGGGAACAAGAACAAATGCATACATAGTTTAAATTTATTATTTAATTCTTATTGACAGTTATATAAGCTGTCAAATCTTAACATTAGCTTATTTGTTCTAGGCTTTTTTTGTGACCTTATGCTTCTATAACCGCTTTCGTTATACTACTTATTACCATCTTGAACAAAAGTGCTGAGATTGAAATATGAACTTTCATATTTGAACACTTGTGCCAATTTGATTTAAGCATACATACCTTTTACAAAAGTGTTAAAATTGTTATTAACGAAGTTAACAAAGAGGTTAACGATTTAACTTGAAAATTATGAATTAAATCATTAACTTTCTTTAATTTTCCTTCCATTTTCCTTTCGCTTACGTCTCACAGACCCCGACAAATCTTTAGGCGTGAATATTATTGCGCCCGAGCTTCGTATAAACCTGTTCCTTCTTGAACGTTTTCCTCGCAACGCTCTGTGCCACGCAACCGCTCGTCGCAGTCGGACGTGAGCGCGTTTGTCTCTAGTAAGTAAAAAAGAACAAAGAAGTACCTACTTTATGTGATTTTTACTATGGATCGAATTTTCTAAATGTGTTAGTTTATAAGTATAAAAAAAGAGACGTTGACTTCTTAATTGAGATTTAAAACAAAACTGTTGATTTTAACGTGCCTTTCTTATTCTAATAAATAATTTAATATGTTCCTAAACTGATTTTAATTAAAAACTAACTTAATTCACACAATGTTACAAACGCGAATGATTTTGTTCCGGGGTCTCACAGACGTATGTTAGGTGGTAGTGTGACCAAAACTGGTGCTAGGTGGTTAAGGGTTAATACACCTAACAGTTTTTGTTGTTGTATTATTAATATGTAGCTTCTTTTAAGGTCAGCTTTCAAGGAATCTCAACAAAAAAAAGAAGTTATTTGAGGCAAGAATTCAATAAATTAAGGTTGTTTGGGCAAATCATTATTTTATGAACCCATATATGCAGTTGTAATAAAAAAAATTTGCACAAAGTGGATACTGGTTTTACGTCGCATTATACTCACTGCCTTACCGCGTCAACTAAAAGCTCGGGGGCATTCATAATCATAATCATATTTCTTTTTGATCAGATTAAGTATTCTCTAATCCAATTTATAAATCTTTGAGGTAAAAGTCCATTAAATGCAGTCCAAATTAAAAAGACACGGAGATTTGCCCTTTCATTTTCAAACCATTCGTTAATGAAATCCAAAGTATCAGTTGACAGTTGTAAATAAAGTCATCTACAGTGTTGCGTAAAATTCATTCACTCATGTGCAGTTCAACTTAATAAATGGATCCCTCCTTCTTCAAATAAGCACATACACATGACCCGTTGGTCGTCATGCGGATGACACATTATGAAATTCTTGTGTTGAAAATTCTTCAGGAAGAAATCCAATTAAGCATTTGCAAAGCATTCTGCAAACGACTCCTGTCAACAAATATCACTGAGCAATTTTCAATTTATTTTCCTATTTGTATGTTTTACGGCACAGAATCCTCATAATGTCATTTGTACGGCCAATGAATGTGTGTGGAATAGAAGACAACAATACATAGTATGTAGGTTTTAATCGTAGGATATTGTGCTAAGCACTGCATAACTAAATCTGTCCATGATAAACGATTAAAGGACATTTCGAAATAATCCTGTATTATTTCCACTATCTGAACGCATTTACCCGAATGCATACAAGTTTTGGTGTGTTTGTAACTTTAAATTGTAAGCCTTTGCCTTTGGACAGTGTTGATATGCCAAGCTTTGCAAAAGTTTTGTTCAACGAATATTTAATTTTTTTTTGTTTTTTTTTTAAGGAGACCTTGATTTTCTACTTGTTCACTTATCAAAAATTCTCGATTATTTTGACCAACAAAGTCCTTTAAGGAAACACTGACTTTAGTAAAACCTTTCATAAACAGCAGTATTTTATTGAATCGTGGAACATTTCATTATAAATTCCCACGCTTGCGCTTTACAAATGTTAAACGACAACTGATAAACAATAATCAAAGCCAAAAGGGATGCAAGTGTAAAGCTTTATTTACGTTTCCTTACATATATCAGACTACGCAGATTTTTTTTTTTTCAATAATCGTTGATTATTTAAGTTAAACATTTCTAAAGGATTTCTTATGAAATTTTTCTTCTGCGAAATCAGTTCAAGTACATAATTTTGTTTCCAAGATTAATATTCTTCCGCCACAAGGACAGAAAAATCAATTTATCTTTTCTTAGCAACAGGTAACTGGAATTGTTTTGGGTATAATAGCGCTAATTCAATTGTGGTTACCATTGTTCGATTGATTGATCATGTTTAATTAAAATAAATGTGAGCAGAAAAATCATAATAAATGGATGATACGTACAATACATACTTAAAAGATGTACATTTTAATTGACTAAAATAAACTTTAAGATAAAATTTAAGAATCTTATCTAGATTAAGGTTGTTTCATTATGCAAGTTCTTTTATCTCTTCTGAATACTGTTGAAGTACTTGAAGTGATAGTTCTTGTTTTATGTTTTTTTAAACACTTTTCATTAATTCTTAAAATAAATTTCAGTTACTTTTCGCCCTAAGAATACTAGAGATAATTTTCGTTGTATACCTCTGGGTGAAAGCAGTCAATTCTGAATGCTAAATAAGGAAATCTACTGGAACTTGGAAAATGTAGCTTTCGTTGTACGAGTATACCTACTTACCAAAAAAGATCAAATTACAAACTGGAATTCTTTTTAATTGAATTCTGTAATTGCCATATCCACCAAGAATGACCGAAATCTGTAGTTTGAAAATGTCCACACAATCAACTTTCTTCTTAGAAGAACTCTATTGATCTAAAATATTGTAACAAATATCCAATCAAAAACACACCTATACCACTTTTTCGCAGAGCCCCAAGCTGGTTATCAAGGTAACAATAGCAATATACATCTTCCCTGGCTCGCTCTCAGATCACATTATTTATTATTTTCTTCCAGAAAACACCACTCACTCCAGTTGAAATCCAAAATTCACAATGGAATCAAGGAAACTATGCACTTAAGCAAGTTTCTTAACTTCTTCGAAACCTTCACACAAAGCTGTTCTGGTTGTATTGTGTGTAAGAAGAACATGTTTATGTATGTAAGAAACAAAAGTATGAGTTCATTGATAAAATTGCAAGATTAATGTAGGAATAATTTTCACATATAAATGAAATACCCCATACATATGCCTGTTAATTTCCTGGAAATAGTGCACCGTAATACACACAATGTTGTTTCACCGTGTTCTCGTCAGATATCATTTCATTCCATAGAGAAAGGGCTTTAAGATGGCAGTCACGTACTGCCAGCATGAAAGGTCGACAGATTTTTAATAGGATGGTGACTAGAAATGTGAATAGAAATTCCTTCCTTTATTTTCTAGCTTTTGCCATATTTTATATTAAGAAATTGTAGCATGTATAATATTACGTTTTTTTTTTTATCGCGTGGGATAGTAAACAATATAAGTAAGATATAGGTATGTCCACTGTACATAAAACCTCTACTTGTCCATTTTAAAGGTTCAATTTTAAAATAAATTTGGCAAAACTGACCTTTTTTTTCAGTAAAATGAAACCAATTACGTAGTTACACAGTTCAACATAAAATTATAGTCATTTTATCCACATTCCACACAAAATAGCTATTTGGTATTTTATTATGTCGCTTTGTATTGTTCCCACTCTTCGTCGACAAAGAGCGGAAGAAAAATTAAAGTTACATAAAGACCTAATTTAAGGAAGTCCAATACGCTACTACCACACTCGATTATTTTTCTCCTCATAGAAAAACGTAATAGCGTATCCTGTATCGATGAATACGTATAGAGGTGCGTGTAGGTGTAAAGCTCCTTATATCTTAATAATTTTCCAATCAATTTTATTGATATTGCTTTGCCATGGCTTTTTTCTTTCTATGTGAACATAATTTGAAGTTTCAAGAAATAAGCGTGTGAGGTGACATACAATGGAAAAGAAATTGAAATGTGATTTCAATGTTTGAACTTTTTTATAGGCAATAAAAATAACAGACTTTTAAGTTTAGTGATAAGATAGATATGTTGTTTATACCAAGAGAATAAAATACTATTTAACGGTAGGAGTTTCCAAACCTAGAGTTTTGCCGTTGCGTAAAAAAACACTTAGTAATAGAAATTACAGAAAGTTCACTCGTAGATGTGCAACGTGCATTACCTTTAATGGAGAACTCAACGGATTTTGTATGTACACACATATATGCATATATTATATACAGTCAGTAGTCACTGAAACATTGCAATAAAACAATCAGTATCAGTAGGAAATACCATATTATTACACACAATTTAAAACTCTGTGACAATTCATTGGGGTTCACTGCCGTCGGCGTAGGTGAATTTTATTTCATTTTTTTAATTTTTTTTTTCTGCATCCTGTGATGTATTAAATTAGATAATTTCCCTAATGCAAGAGCAAACGCAACAGCGATATTTGACAATATGTACAGAAGTACAGATATATGTACAGAAGTTTCCCTTTAGGTTTCTTAATTTTCAATAAATAATTTTCCTTAGTTTTTCAGTAGTTTACTCCTTAGACTGTATAAGTAAATTAAGAAAGGTTACGTCGAAAGACATAGAATAAGTATTGAGTTAAAGTTAGAGTGCTCGTGTAGGGCACTAACTAAGTAAGAATTACATAGTTAAGTTAATTAAGTTAGTTTTAAGCGTTTTTAGGGAGCTTTTTCATGACAGACTTTAGTCTTGGAGGTTTAACGTTACCTATCAAAAAATAATGCCACGAAAATCGTTTGGCTACTTGGCCGAGGCTCGAACTTTGTGTCCTCTCGCTAAGCAGTCCAATGACCACATACATACCTACTTATTTAAGTAAAAATCATAAAACTTGGATCGCAATCCTCTCTATTCAGTCAAATGTCAGACAATGGGTCGGTCACTCAGAAATTGATGATTTCAAATAGTTTACAATTCGATATAAAATATTGAAAGTTATACAAGTGAAAACAAAAGGCTGTTAGGGAAAAGTAATAGGGTACCACTTTCGTAGTTTGGAATCGAAGTCCATCATTCAGTAGTTCGGCGATAGAAAACGCTAGTTGTGAATCACTAAGCTTATTGTTCTTGGCAAAAGCCAAACACTTTATGTACTTGATCCACTTTTAAATTGAACGATTTTCATATTTTCATGATTTACAGGTTTAAAACGATATTAACCTTCCTATACCCGCGTCAAAAAAAATAACACGTATACCCGCGCACGGTCTCTGGGACCAAAACTCAAGAGCCCGTAGTTTCTCTTCTACTTCGAATATTTTTATGAAATTTGTTTTAATCAGTAGAGTGATATATTGTTAACGAAATAAAATAAGTTTATATTAGTTATTGTAAGCCACCATAAAGTACATGGCGCTAAATTGCACCGTTACTAAAATATTTGCGAAAAAGTAAAATTTGGCGGTCTCACAGACCGTGCGCCGGTATAGGAAGGTTAATGCATGTGAACACAGGGTCAGAGGCAAAGGTTGATAAATTGTTTCCATCAATGTTTACTGTTATGTTTACTGTTATGCATATAAACATATAACTTTATATTATATGCATATAACTTTATATTATAAAGTTACAAAACAATACGACTCCTATAGTTATTTATAAAACAATGTTCATGGACATAAAATTTCAATAACATTACAATCAATGCTGCCAGAACTTAAACTTTTTTTTTTGTTTAACGCGAACAGAAATAGTCAATAAATGAAAACAAAATGTTTCAGCAAAGTACACAATGAGAATGGAAACAAAATATCAATTTCGTTCAGATATGTTAGCATTTTTTATGGATGTGAGATACTAACTTTTATTTAATTATTGGATGTTATGAGTTAATGGCAGCATCGTCTGTCAAAAATCAGGCACACGAATATAATGAAATCTATTAAAACAGCACCGCATTGAAATCGAATGTACGTGAGTTCAATACATATTATGTCATATTTCAAGGTGGCTACAATGCATTTGAGAGCAATATAGTTTCAATGAAACTTTATGACATGCTGGAATTTATCGAGCAGGCTGTTGACAATGGTTTATGTGTAATATTTTGTGAAAAAATCCCCGTGTAAGAGCAGCAATTATCAATTTTGATTTATTTTCACATGTATTACTGCTACGATGTAATTAATCCATAAAAAGGATCCTGTCGTGAAATATTATTTAAGTTTAATAATTTTATAGCTATCATGGACCATTTTCTTAATTATCATCAATTGATGGTACTATAAAAGGCACGTTTGCGGACTTTTTTAGAATCAAAATTAAGAGAAATGCCCAAACATGAAACTTTTTAAATAATTTTGTACAATACTTGGAAAAGTTAGTTTAATAAATTACAAATCAAAAAATTTCCAAACAGCAGACTTCCATAGTTTAGGTAATTTTTACCTATATACAAAAGAAATTTTAAAATATTTTCGAAAATAATTTTCAAACTAAAAAGAAATGTTCATTAATGTCAAACTATTTTTACAATTTTTATATATAATTCAAAACAATTTTTTTTTTATGTAGTAGGTACTCTCTCAATTTGCATATATTATTCTCATTAACCGAAAGTTTTCGAAAATTGTCAGATGAAATATTTTTCTAATATCTACCAAATTTACATTGAATTTCTTAAATGACCCTCATTATTAACTTTGGAATGAACAAAACTTTCAAAGCAAACTGCAGTTTGCATAAATATAGTAGGGCTTTGGTACCTGCAATATTGCGTCTCTTCTCGAAAACAAAGGAATTACTCCCATCAATATTTCCCATTCAATTCGTGTCTGTATGTGTATAAGATTCCAATATCATGCATCAAAAATGAAAACGCATTCATTAAGAAAATGCCAGCAGCGCTCACAAATATCTTGAACACTTCTCCGACGGAAAGTATTCTATCGGCATTCATAGAAGGCTGTAACATTTTCTTTTCAATGAACATTTTTATTCCTAGTTCTTATAGGCTGTCATATTTGGATTCAACTTTGCTAGTAGTACTTGCCTAAGGGCTCAATTTGCCGATAACAGTTTCTTGTTGTTTTTTTTTTTTGATTGCAGTCTTCGTTTATCTTCACAACAAAATTGGATTTGTGTTCTAAACACACATTTTGAATGTAATTAATCAATATAAGTACTTGCAGCACTTGCAGCAATTTTAAATTCGTTTAAAGACTATGCATTTCTGTAATGCTTTTTTAAAAAAAAGCGAGTCCAGTCAAAACTCTCCTAACGTAACAGGATACAAAATAAAGATACCGACGACCTATACATAAGCGATAGGCGACATCCGCCTTTATTAAAACCTACATGCATTTGGTGTAGTCCGCTCGGGATATTATCACTTTCCACGCATTTTCTCTACAGAAAAAGTCATACAGCGCCGGGGGCGCATTTATCACTATTTTTATACATTAAAATAATAGTTCAATCAAACCCAATTCTAATATTGGTTTTGAAAAAAGATCTTTAAAACAGTCTTAGAACTCAGTTGGTTGAATCGGGACTAGTGAAAGTTTGTAGTAAATTATTTTAAAAACTCGAGTTAAATCACTATTCATGTTATCCAGCTTTTGATTACCGTCATATAATGTATACAAACGATCTGAAAATTACGCAAAAAATGTACAAACAATAAAACACGAAAACGAGCGCAATTCTTTAAAGATTTGAATGTATATTAAGGCCATTTTAAGAGAAGCCAAGGAAATGTAAGGACGTTTTTATCCCTGTCCTGCTGTATGACGCAGAAGCATGGACTTTTGTCAAAATCATAGAAATCAAATCGCCACGAAAATCTACGTTGTAAAGATCGAAAAGTTAGTGAAAGCATATGAGAGGGAAAGAGGCAGGCAGGGTAACTAGGTACCTTTTGTATTTTCAAAGTAAATATTCTTTGTGTTCTAAAATCGTAGGAAAATCTTACAACTCAGATCTCAGCCACTTTCACATATCCCAACTTGAAAATTGGCACGCGTACATGGTTCCCGTGGCACTTCAATGTAACACTATCACATCATGAAAAATGTAAGATACCGGACAAATTTTATCATTTATATTTATATATTTTCGATTCGACTCAAAATCCATGTGTGGGGATTATGTCATCTTGGTCAAAATTTGGAAATTCTGGATGGCGGATGAATCGGACTGTAATTTGGCAATTAAATTCATTTCATATGTACATTTTTGTAACAGAGGATATTGACATGTTAAAATCAACATCCTTAACCATTTTAAGGGTTAAGAATTTTGGGACTGATCGTTTTTTATTTCCTTTGAATTGCTTAAAAACCTCAATACCGATTGTTGAGATTTCCTTCGCAGCTTATGGCATTTTCATATTCTTAAATACAGTGGTGGTCCAGTATAACGAATGATATAATGTCCAGGTCTATTCGATATATTGAAAAATTCGTAATATCGCATACATTTTCCTTATACGAGGCATTAAATAAATGTACAAACATTATTTCTATTTATAACATAACTTGAATAGTTTAATTCCAGTTAGGAATACGAACAAGAAGTCTTAGTTGTAATTTTTCGTTATATCGAATGTCAATATTTTTTTCGCTCGTTATTAGATACTTATTCATTTAAAAAAAGGTGTTCATTATATCGATCATTTGTATATTGGACCACCACTGTATATACGAATCTATATATATAAAGCAGTAAGTCCTGACTTACTCATCACCGCCAGGCCTAAACGGCTAATGCTAGAATCTTCAAATTTAGACAGTTGTTTCCTTTTGTGACGTAGACATCCACTATGAAACTTTTTATCGAAATTCAGCTCCAAAAGGGGAGATAAAGGGTGTTCAAGTTTGTATGGAATCAAAAATTTAAATTGGAATTTAGAATTGAAATTCGTTAATAAAGAAACACGTGTTTCACCGTTTTTCAAAATTATATCCACGGGCCAAGATACGGTGTTATGCAGACCATACACTATTCAATTCAATCGTCAACTCAGTCAAATCACAGTGAAATCAACCCGTGTAGGTCGGCGTCGCTCTCGACCGCATGCTCCGTGATCGTCTGATCTGTGGCCTTCGAGATGAACCACTTCAACGGAGTTTACTTGCTGAAACGGACCTTAAGTTGCAGAAGGTAATCGAGCGCGCCACAACTGCCGAAGCAGCCACCAGGGAAGCATTGGAAATGCGTCAAACAGACTCAGTACATCTGATAAAACACCATAACACTCAACGATATCGGAATAGTACAGCAAACTTCTCATTCAGCGATGGACAAACCGTGCAATGGCTGCGGAGCTAATCATCCTTGGTCGCAATGCCCACACAAGGACACCATTTGTGTAACGTGCGGCATTGAAGGGCACTTGCAGCGCGTTTGCCGTTCCTCAACACCTACTGGTTCTCATGGCAATGGAACAAGGAAATTTTATCGTAAGAAGAGCAGGGGCCATGAAGTAAACCAGATATTACCACTAGTTAATCTCAAAAAATCCACCACCATCATCATAAATGGTCATCAATGTGAATTTGAGGTTGACACTGGATCTAACTACACAATCATGTCAGCTCGAACGTTTGAGTCACTGTGGTTAGACAAAAAACCACCCGTTCACAAGTGCGATCTACAATTGATGGATTTTCAAAGAAATCACATTCCCATCAGAGGCATAGCAGACGTAAACATAACCTATAGCGAACGGATAATCTCGGACCTTCCATTGCTAGTCGTCGAGGGAGATCGAACGAATGTTGTAGGTTGCAATTGGTTCAAACCGTTGGGCATCAGTATCCAGGGAGTGAACATCATACAGGAATCCGTAGAGGGGGTCCTCAAGAAATTCGAGCACCTCTTTTCCAAAGGCTTGGGCTGTTACTCTGGGAAATCAGTGGAACTACAAATCGATCCGGATGTTAAACCAATTCGTTACCCTCCACGGCGGATTCCGTTAGCATTTCGAGGACTGGTAGAAACTGAATTAGATCGACTCTGTGCACAGGGAATCTTGGAGCCCGTCGAATATTCTGACTGGGCTACTCCCATCGTGCCGGTTCGAAAGAGCGATGGCTCTATACGTATCTGTGGTGACTACAAATCGACGCTCAACAAGGCTCTCAAACCACACAACTACCAGATTCCAGCCATCAGTACACTGCTCTCATCGATTGAGGGTGGTAGCATCTTCGCTAAGCTGGATTTGGCTCAGGCTTACCAACAGCTGACAGTTGATGAGCAATCGTCCTTGCTGCAAACCATCGTCACCCACAAAGGAGCTTTTAAAGTAACCCGACTCCAATTTGGGATCTCATCAGCCCCTGGAATTTTTCAATGCTTTATTGAAAATCTACTTCGGAATATACCAGGCGTCTTTCCGTATTTCGACGACATCGTGCTGATGGCCAAATCAGAAACCGAGCTCGCCAGCCGTCTGCAAGAAGTACTCCCTCGTTTCGATAAGTCTGGTCTGTGATTAAGAAGGGACAAATGCTGTTTCGGGCTGCAGACGATTGAATTTCTTGGCTTCAAACTGGACTCTTTTAATCACTCGTTTTTGCCACACAAGGCGACAATAGCCGAGCCCTTGCACCGGCTTTTAGACAAAAACTCTCAATGGCAGTGGTCATCGAAACATCAGCAGGTATTCATCAGTCTCACGAAGTTAGTCACCTCCGATAGGGTTTTGGTCCACTACGAAGAGAAACTTCCACTTGTCGTCGTATGTGACGCTTCACCATATGGTATTGGCGCTGTCATCAATCATCGCATCCCTGACGGAAGCGAGAAGCCTGTCGCTTTCTGCTCCAGGACGCTGACGAAGGCGGAAAGGAATTACACCCAAATCGATCGGGAGGCTGTTGCGTTGGTCGGTGAAGTGAAAAAATTCCACGATTACCTGTACGGAAGGAAGTTCGAGCTCGTCACAGACCACCGACCTCTTTTGGGTATTTTCAACACATCAAAGCCAACACCAGCAGTCATCTCTAATCAAATGCTTCGTCGACGTATATTCCTTAATGCTGATGATCACTTGACATCACTTACCGTCCGGGCAACAAAGTGGCTCGTGCGGACTTTCTCAGTCGCTGCCCCATCACGGTACAAGAGTCAGAGGATGTTGAAAAGGATGTCGATCAGCCGGTTGTTTCCGCAAGACATATTGCATCACAAACAGCTAAAAATCCCGAGCTTGCTAAAGTACTCAGCTGGGCGTTAAGGGGATGGCCGGATAGTCTCGACCGTGCAAACAGTCTCTATCCTTTCTATTCAAGGCGAACCGAAATTACAGCACTGAAGGGTTGTCTATTATGGGGAAATCGAACCATTATTCCCCCCGTAAGTCGGCCGATGATCCTGAAGGCTCTACATACTGGACATTCAGGAATCGTGAAAATGAAGGCATTAGCAAGGAGTTATATCTGGTGGCCTGGCATCGACTCTGACATTGAGAATGTCGTAAAGCAGTGTCTACCGAGTCAGGAATCACGTCATGAAAACCCACGCGAACCAGTTCATCATTGGAAAGAAACGAGATATCCATGGTCTCGTCTACACATCGATTTCGCCGGGCCGTTTCAAGGCAAATATTTCTTCATCATAGTGGACTCGCACACAAAGTGGCTCGAGGTATTTGTGGTAAGATCCACTTCATCTATAATAATTTAATCCGTCATATCCGATGCGCTCCGTTCCATCCGTCTTCAAATGGACAAGCAGAGCGTATGGTTCAGACAACCAAAAGTTTCTTGAAGAAGATGCCAGAGAAATTGGACATCGATCTGAAGTTAAGTCGCTTCCTATTCCACCAACATATTACACCGCACGCAACAACTGGGCGTTCACCAGACGAACTGATCAATCGTCAGATAAAAACGTATTTCGACAAGATCCATCCTCATGAACTATCGTCCAGTTTAGATCTTCCAATCGCATCCAGAAGTTTTCACATTGGGGAGCGAGTGTGGGTCAGGAACTACTCTACGGGACCAAAGTGGATTGAGGCAGTGATTGAATCACAAACTGGTCCTGTGTCATATGCAGTTAAGCTAAGCGACTCGAGAATCATCAAAAGGCATCTGGATCAACTTCGTAGTCGAGTTGTTGGAAGTTGTCCGGAGATCAGGCCAGCGGACGAGCACAGTGATCCAGCTTCTCCTGATACCACCAATGAGGCGGAACCAACAACGACCGAACTAATTCAGTCATCCAAATTGTCACCTACGTCTACATCACCGACACTGATAGTGAACTCACCAGGAGACGGACATACCACCGATCAGCCAGAGCTTCGCAGATCTGAGAGAAATAGACGTCCCCCGAATTTCTACACTGGGCGTTAAGGGGTGTTGTGTACTCTAAGCACGTCCCTGTTATAAATACCTCATAGGCCATCTCTGCGGTTAAACGTCAAATAAAAACGCATGCTGACATAAGTCAGTCTGTTAGTCTCTGCGATAGTAAAAGGCCGCTATTTTAAGGTTATCATAGTACACTTCGTAGTTTATTTACAATCCATTCGCAGTTCGTATTTATTCCACGGGGAACAGGTGAGAACGATGATTTGGTTGGATGGATCTTTAAGTATCTATGGAACTACTGAAGCGATTTCAAAATTTCAGTATTGGAATGAATTTGAATTTAAAAGTTCAATAGGAACAGACGATTTCTAACGACTAAGTATAAACCTTAGCACCTATGTATTTAACGGGTGCGAAGCCGCACGAGGACTGCTAGTCGTACATATGTTTGTATATTAATCAGTCATGTACGGGAATAGAAATCGTATAATCGTTTAACTATTCAAATATGATCGAACTCCCTTCATTTATTTAAATTTCTTTTCTTTTTCGCCAAACTCTCTAACTTAATTAACAAAGTAATCCGCCATCCAGATACTAAAGTTGTAAATTCGTTAAACGTCTATATCATCAGCTTATTGAAAAAAAGAGCAACAAAGCAAGGGATTACTTGCTGCTGGCCACGCTCAAACAGCATTTCGCAATAATTTTTTACGACTCTCTTACTCTCCGGCCCTTATAACAAAATCGATTTTGTCTTTAATGTGGCAATTATTTCGTAATTTTGGCAAACAATTTAATGAGTCATAACTACAGTTAAATGGCTGCATTAAGTGTGAAAAGAGAAGATGAAAATTGGAAACAATCGTAAAATGTTTACATGAAATGTTTGGCGCGGATAGATGTAGAATACGTCTAAGAAGATGGGATACCAATGATAATGACGCTAATGAGAAAGTGGAATATGAAACAAGCAGATGACAGGATAACAACAGACATGCAAATCGGTGACTTTCAGCAAAATCTTCTAGAAAATTTTGCTGATTATTTAACAGTGAATGAGTGACAATGAATGTAAACTGCCGCTTGCAATGGGTGATTCACATACCAAGCACTTAAAATGTACTGAACATCCATTAAATATACATGCTGTGATAAGTGGTGTTTAAATGTTGTGAGCTATTTGGTCTTACGGTTTTTGTTTATTGTGATTTAAATTAAATTTCAATAAAACCGCTGTTTTTCATTTTAATTCTTTTTTAAATTCGCGTACTTTAAGAAAATTCTTCTATGTCAACTAAAACGCTTAATCAAATCAGTCTATTATTCGAATAGGGCCTCCAACGATTCTGACCCCACTCAAGTAATCGATAAGCCATTTTGAAAACATCGTTTGGTCCATAATTGGCTTCGTTCACAATGCTATCAAAATGATTCTTATGGTTCGAGTATGATACTTGTGAAGAAAATTATAGAAATGTCAAGAAACCATTAGAGTCATGTCAAGAAACCATTTGTAGAATTTTATTGAGAGTTTAAACTTGTACACATATCCTGTATATAATATAAATATATGTACTTACATAGATTATACTGAATGTATAGTACGTAAGTGGTTTTAAAGTGTTAACTTAAAGTTTTTTTTTTTTTTTGCCCGAATTGAAGAAACTAAAATGGAAATTTCTTTTTAATTTTTTTTAGTTGCGAGCTGATGCATTAACATTATTTTAGGTATCGGCAGCAGTAATACCAAGACAAGACTATATGCCAAGTAGTCAAATGTATGTATAAGCGAACAATTTTGATCGCATTATCTATGACAAGAAAATTTAACCAGATATTTATTATGTTTTATTAGACTAGATTCATTTGACCAAGATGGTCACATTGGTCACATATTGAATCAGTGCGGCAAGCTACATTAAACGCGCTGCATATTGTTGTTTGCCTACGTCTAACCATAGTTTTAAATAATATGCCATCAGCAAATTTCAATAAATGACATATGATCAGGTCATATTGGTATTTCTGATATATCTTAATTATTTGTCAATATTGGCCTGATCATATAGGATTCGACTTGGTGTCAGCATGTAAATCTTGCACACAATTTTATTAATACACTTGATCTACTATGGAGTAATAATAGTCAGGTGGAATTATAACAGGTGTTAGATTCTCTATTTCTCAATTCTTACATGTTTACCTGAAGCCACTTCCGAATTCACATCCATTCTTTTAAATTCTAGAAATGATGATGTGGTGATGACATTTATATGCACATAAAAAAAAACAAAAAAACCAAAATAATACATTTGCCATTTTTATTTATTCACATTTCATTTAAAAATTATATTTCTACTTAAATACATAAATCACTCTGTTACACCATATCCATACTTAATGGATAGTTTGATTAGCCACCTTTTTTATGATGATTGTGAATATTAATACATATCAGGTCGACTTCCCATTGGTTTATTATTTCACTCAACCATTTGCGGCGTGTTTGTACTTCTTAATAATATACCAAATAATATACCATAAAATGAAGCCATTTTTATTGATTTTACGAGGCCAATATAAAGGAGGTTTCTACAAACGAAATCACCTTTTTTTTTTTTGAAGGTCGAGTGTAGGTATGAACCCCTCTATGTCAAGTTATTATCTTTATTTCACAGTTCATTTGCAACCAACGATAAGTCTAGGCCAAAAATGTCTTTATAATAAAAATGCCATCATATGGAAACGTACGTGACTGGCTTTGAGCATCATTCGCATAAAAAAAAATCACCGGAAAAAGGAGTATGGTTTGCTTTGCTTTTTTTTGTATTAAATCGTTATAGCCTTATCTTGTTGAGCAAGCTAATAAATAAATAAATAAACGTGGATAGAAGAAAACTTTTTAATATGGTAACTAGAAGTTAATGAGAAAGAAGTTGGCTTTAGAGAAGGAAAATAAGAAAAGGATAGGGTGGCAAATTTCTCGCAATACTAACAGAATTTTCTTTATAGCAAGGCATAGGATAAAAAAAAGTTTTTGTTTTTATGTTTATTGCAAAATATTAATGATGATTTTTTTTTATTCAATACTAAAGTTGTTGTCACTCATGGCGCGATAGAAGACGTTCGATTCCTGAATGGGAATTACAATTTGAATAGAGCTGTGTGGATGCCTGTCAGCATATCTATTATTTCCTGTACCATAAACTAATGCACACAAACAGGCGCATACATTTTTCAACTGAAAACAATTTTCTATATACTTTTAAGTGTACTTTAAACCCTATTTTTTAAGACTGCATAACATTTTTTAATACGGAGTTCTTCAGCCAGCTCTATCCTTAACCAGCTGCCTTCAGTTTTGCACTCCAAATTGGTAAAGAATTTCAGTTCTTTTCAACTGCAGTAGTATTTTACCACGTCGTTCCTCTAAAGTGCATTTCAAAAGAGTTTCCGGGCCAGAACGCTGCTGTGCCCCACATATTTAAGTCATATTAACTGATGAGCTCAAACATTTCTAACTAGATAATTCTTTATTGCTCCTTATTATTTATACTATTTCGGCGCAAACAAGCTCGAAGATCACTCGAAGTTTTTTTCTTTTTTATTTTTTATTTTCCACTGAACAGAAAAACTCTCTAGCCTCTAGGGTGCTGTGATTAGATAGGTGGGTTTGCCATCCTTTCAAACTATTAAAATTTAACAACCTTATTAGAAAGGAAGGACATATGTACATTGTACATACATATGTACATTGAAATTATAAAAATCAAAAATATTTCCGTGGATATTCACTCCCGCTCTTTAAGGAAGAATTGAAGAACAAAACATTGGTTCGGATGAAAGCGGACTGAAAAGAAAGTGAAAGCCTTCTCAGACAATGATTTTACCCATATTGGGTGCACGTAAAGTAAATACATAAGTAAGTACTTAGCATGGCCACATCAATATTATCTTGATGTTTTTAAAAAATTATGTAACAACGCAAAATTATCCTTTTCAAAACCCGTAATCTTCATGGTATTCCCCAAAAAGACGAATCTCCACATTTGGGAATAAAAAATACCGAAGTAATCAACCCATTGGAATCATGATTAGTTTATAAGTGTCACACAAGAGTTTATCTATGTACATATATATAATGTATGTATGTATGTGCCTGTTGATATTAAGATTTCATTTATCTTAACACAACAGCATCGAGTTATTAGGCATTCTCCTGTGAGATGGAATGGGAAGATTAAGGCGACGGATTGTATTGATGCAAATGAATGTCTCTACAAATGGTCGTGGAAACAACTATATTAATATAGGTTTGAGGAAATTGTAAGTGAATGAGGAAATGCGAACATATGTAAGGTGCAAGGATTACCCTTGCATGCAGTATCTTGACTTTTGCATCCCAAGAAGGAGAAGGACGTTTCTAATTCCACAGAAGATTGGCATTCATTTGTATCTTTCCCATGAGAGAAAATCTGTTAGTTATGAGTTGCAAACATTGGCAACAATACAGAAGCAATGATCTTACTCTCTTGCAAATGTTACAATATGCTTTGCATACGAATTTATGGATATACATACGAGTATGTTTCTTTGACAACCCGAAACAATGAAGAACCAAGGGACGATGCGAAAATAGATTGAAAGGAGTTTAGCTTTGTCCGGATAAATTTTAAATATTTCCCTAGGGAAAAAGGAAAATAGTTAGCGTTCATTTATTCGTATGTATATTGTACATATCTATATGTACTATATGTATGTACGTACGTGCGTGTCTCATCGCATATGATGTTTATTCTACTAAACAGTCTTTGTAATTATTTTCAGCAGTAAATAGAGTACTTTTGTGAATCATTTACATTTCAAATATATTTTACAATATAAAATACAATTTCAGACGAAAACCTAAGGAAATCAGAAACTTAGTAGAAAAATGAATTAACCGAAGAGTGCAAAGTGAAGCTTGTAGTGTGGTTCCTCTTCTTAAACAATATATGAAACTTAATCCGTCTACTAAAAAAACATACATATAAATTGCTTTATAAGTAATGATTAGTACTTTGAACTGCTGACTATTTCTTAATCCCACTTCTGAATTAAGTAGATTCTAATACAACAAAAGTTGATAGCTAGTTTTATGTTACTTAATTTCACATAAACAGTCCCAATGTTATCCTTAAGCAACTGTTTTTCTTTATATTTAAAGGAAGGTTAAACCAACATGTTATTATAGTCAAAAAGCGACAGAAGGCTATCTCAGTTTACAATATGTCAAGCCATAATTGCAATACACCCTCATGTCTAGTTTAGCACAACGCGTTTTACTGGGATTACACTTCGGGGATGCACACGTTTCATATGGCATTCAAGTGGATTATTCATATTTCATGAGAGCCCTTTCACAAAATGTCAGCAAATATCCCCAAAACATTATGAAAGCAGAAGCTTAAGATCTATGTATTTCCCCAAAACACAAAAGCAGTGCCAACACAAATCAATCCTTGAAAGCTTTATATAGACTTCACTTTGGTCTGGCCTATAGCCTTACCACACAATATATTTTTCTACACCCCCTAAAAGACTGTGTAAATTAATTACATGGGTCGTTTTCATTTCCATCTTATAAAGAGGGAAGCGCATTATTATTATTATTATTTTTATTTTTATTTTTTTTTTTTTGTCATTTATCAAGGAGAAGCCCATATAAACACTCCAACACTAATGCCATATTTTGCAAATAGGTAGTAAATTATCTCCGCCCTGTCTGTTATGCTGGGAATCATTAAATTTTATTTGATATCATTCGACTAATATTGAGTGCTTACCACTCTACGGAATAATATTTTTCCCACGACTTACTCTGCACAACCATTAAATTCTATAAAATATTACTAATATGCAAATGAAGAAGCAAGTCAACAATAATCCCTCTTATGTTATAAATATTTTTCTTATCACATTTCATCAAATCGTAACACCATATCATACTCTACTGGTGACAATAAATTAAGTCGGTCCTATACATCTCTCCTAGCGTTGGGGATCTACAAATTACCAGTCATGATGACAGTTTTTAATCACTGCTATTTAAAAGGACTTCAACGCCTTGTACGATGAGAGTATTCGAATTTGAAGCCTAAATTTAAATTGGGGTTGTTAGCTGTCACTAAATTAATGCTTCATATATTTATTTATTTTACTCTGTTGTTAGTTCTGAACTGACAAATAAAAACTTTAACGTCTTGGTCTTGTGTCGCAGCATATTCCAAGGAACACAGATTCTAATTGAAAACAATCTTTCTTGTCCACAGGAATTTAATTATATTTTACGACACACTGGAGTGTTGTTAGAAATACATTGACAACTTTTCGAAATTGCCTTTGGGGCGTTAATTTAGCTGGTTTTGTCCTAATATAAATTCCCTAAAGTCCGCCGGGTGACCAATACGGAGAGTTCACAACTGGAACGTGCAGTAAATCAATGGATTGTATTTGTAAAGCAAACAAACGGGTACATAGATAAGATATGTATGGGCATATGTTTATGAATAAAGTGTGGAGTGAGGTTAAATGTATGCAATCCTTAAGAAATTGTTCAAATTGGGTCAATAACCCTATGAGGATTATATATCGAACTAGAACTTGGATACCCATGAAATAAGTGGATAGCTTCACTTGTACATACACTATGCGCATAGAAATTGGTCCCAATAAAAAAAAACAAAAAATTAATGCTAGGTATTTATCGGTGATAATTATGCCATAACAACCAAATACATGCAACTCTCTCTTATTCGTTTTTTACATTTTATATACCCCTATGATATTATTTCGTTGCATTAAAGCGAGTTCTTCAAATGTTTGGTTCAGTCTCGGTGCTCATCCTTGTTTAACAGAAAATGCGGAAGAAATTCACATACTTACCCGTTCTAAAAACTAAAAATAAACCCCACCGTCATTAAGTACTTCACGATATATGCACATAGATGTGTATGTAATTGCGATCAAACAAAATAATTAAAAGACAACTGCTAGAATCGAGCTTCTGTGTATATGACAAAAGACTTCATAATTACCCTAGAGGTTGCTCAGTAAATTAAAGCTCATTTATAAGCATTCAGGCACTCAGTCATCACAGCCACTGGCTTTAAAAGAAGAATGCTAATCCCTCTTGCTTTTTATGAAAAATTATAACGCCAGCAACTGGACCTAAAAAGGCACCGAGCCTAGTACAGTATGTACCAACAAAAGAGTAGTTTGAAAATATGATTTTTGATAAATTGATCCAAAATGTTAAATTAAGTATCAATAATATATTATGAATTCGTTTTATTTACTCTATTCATTGTCTTTAGTAAAAAGATTAACAAGTACTACTCGTGTAAGGTCATTGAGCGAAGATTTACTCGCAGTCGATTTGGAAATGACTAATTCTTTATCCTTAAGTATTTTTTTTTTTTTTTTCGTATAAAAATGACGCCTTCAATCATCACCCACTTAGTCATCATCCAGTCACATACTTAGGATGAATTTCTATCCTTGTCATGATAAACATGAAGGTTTTCGTCCTTGCATTCGCTTATTCTCAACAGGCAGGGTTTTATGATCCAAATTTGCATAAATTCAAGTAGGATGATAAAAACCTGAAAAGCGCGTCCTAAAGCGAACTATTTTCCCTTTTTTTTTTTGTCTTAATTTCGGAGAACCCATATCGCTGCATGAGTACGTACATTCATGACACCCCTTGTCATCAAAATTCTCAAGAACAGAAGGGTACACAGTAGAAGTCTGAAGTATTACGACATCAACCATGAAGTTTCATATGCGCAAATACTTACATAGTAAGAGGCTTTTAGCTTCAAGTACACTTCTGAATATAACGCTTTCTCCTAGGTACTGAAATCATTCATGTCTTTATAAGAACCCCTTATGAACATATTTCAAATACTATTTGAAAGTCATTAATGGATCTTGGAAGTTTAGATCGCAGAGTTTTATTTTTTTGGCTTAACGTTTGGAATTTTTTTATTTTAAGTCTTCTTCAAGTATTTATCTCAGACTCAACTGAATGTCTATTGTTTCAATTATGTGTATTTTTCATAAGCTTAAGCTAGATAATTTACAGGGAGTAAAAAGAAGACATTTCACACCACACATCTTTGATTCGTAAGAATAAGACCAATGCGTCTGTCTTCCAAGCGGAAATATTTGCAATACTTATGGCTGCGAACTGCATTGCGAAAAACAAGTAGTGGGGACGGAGTATCTGCGTCTGCAGCGATAACTAGGCTGCAAACACAACTGACTCTCTAGGATGCAGGCAGACTAAACGACTACTTTCCGACGTCTAAACGAAGTCCTCGGCATACTTGATGTCTTTAATCAAAAAAGACTTATTGGCGTTATTACGGGAAACTAAGGGTTTGCCCAACACCTCAACGTGTTTGGTTTAAGTGACACCACTATCTGTGACGCTTGTGCAAAGGGTGGCGACATGCGGAACACTTCATATGTGATTGTCCTACCTTTGCTCATATCATGTCTGATGTAATGAGTGCTGGTAACCTAAACTCTTTATCACTGAAGCTCTTACTCGACTTTTTTGGAAATACAATGAAAACACAGTTAACTGCCCGAACACAATGCACGGCCGCTGTGGTGTAGCAGTAGCAGTAGTACCGCTGTTGTAACGCTGTGGCGCTGAGCTCACAAAATTCGCCCACAATGGTGTAGCGCGTTTATGTCAAATTAATTGTCATTTGAAACTCACCTGCTTGGAATTGTTTCCCTTTTCCCTTTTTTCCTACGCATTCAACAAATTTTTCAATGTCCTCGCCTTCCATTTATTTGTTTTGTAATTATCACCCATTTCTTTTGTCTCGCAGGTAGCTTCCATTTTCTTTGTTTTTAGCGATCCGCCATATGTTGTTCTGCATGTATAGAAAAACATACACATACATAATGTATGCATGTGTGTTTTCTTCTCTGCCTGTCACTTGCCGCGCAGCAAAAGTTAAAAGTTGACCAACTTCGTACTACGCGGCTGCTACAGCTACACCACAGCGGCCGCATTGTAGGCACATTAGTGAGATTGTATACATTTCTACTTTTTGACAGCGAATATTACTACTACTACTACACCACAGCGGCCTCATTGTGTTCGGGCAGTAACGCGATGTACTCTCTCTGGTAGTACAATGGACCTGATTTGTGTCTGAGTCACAGTTTTTATTGTCGATTTCGAAAGTTGAATCAGGACAGTTTTACGTAACAGATATACTCTCAGAGGTTTCTTATTGCCTGCCGAGCGGTATTGCTGCAAAAAGCGTTTAGTTATTTTTTTACTCGTGCCTGTATCAGCACTCACCCCTAACTGCCCGAACACAATGCACGACCGCTGTAGTGTAGCAGTAGCAGTAGTAACGCTGTGGCGCTGAACTCAAAAAATTCGCCCAAAATGGTGTAGCGCGTTTATGTCAAATTAATTGTCATTTCAAACTCAGCTGCTTGGAATTGTTTCCCTTTTCCCTTTTTCTTACGCATTCAACAAGTTTTCCAATGTCCTCGCCTTCCATTTCTTTTGTTTTGTGATTATCATCCATTTCTTTTGTCTCGCAGGTAGCTTCCATTTCCTTTGTTTTTAGCGATCTGCCATATGTTGTTCTACATGTAATGTATGCATGTCTGTTTTCTTCTCTGCCTGTCACTTGCCGCACTGCAAAAGTTAAAAGTTGACCAACTTCGTACTACGCGGCTGCTACTGCTACACCACAGCGGCCGCATTGTGGGCACGCTAGTGAGATTGTATACATTTCTACTTTTTGACAGCGAATACTACTACTACTGCTACACTACAGCGGCCGCATTGTGTTCGGGCAGTAAGCCACGGGGACCACCATCAAAATAAACTCCGATTTCGAATTTGAATTGATGACAACACACGGACAGCGAACGAATAAACATGACATTACCAATTAAAATGTGTGTCAGTAGACCGTTTAAATGAAACAATCTCTTTTTAAAAAACAACGCACTTACTCATTTCTAATTATTCTTAAGGCGACTGCAACAGCCGACGTGCTAACAACAACTGATCTTTAAATGTGGGAGAAGGATAAAGGAAAGGAAGGGATCGAAATGTGACGATGAGGGATGAGTGTATCTGGTTGTGTGTTGATACACTCACACATAACATGTGTTGGTGACATGTGTAAGAACATCTCATTTTAATTCACAAAATAAAGCTGCATGCATGAAATATGACCCTATTTTAATGAACTCTATTGAAGTTGTTAACTTTTAAATTAATGAGTGAACATATGTATGTTGTATATACCTATGTGGTAGACGTTTGAACTATCGTTTTACTGAGGTGAAGAAAATGATAATTTTTCCCGAAGAATCTTCATTTACAACAGCAGAATAAATCATAAAAGAAACAAATAATTAAAACCAGTAGGAAGTTAAAAGTCAACGGATCCGTTCTTAAAGCAATATCTACACCTAATTCTGTTTTTGCGCGATAGATACGTTCTCAAAAATTCGCGTACACTATCCTATTCACTATTTACACTATTTTTCTACAGATACACACATTTTGAAAAATTGGGGAATTCCCCTAAAGGAGTTATAAACACCCTTATGATGCTATTCACACAGCGCTAGTGTTTATTCATTCACTATACGTTTTTAGTAAGAGTTTATTCAAGCATGCATGTCAATACGACTTGAACATGTTGTATAAAATTAAACTTAACAGAATCCAGTGATTTATAAGAAAACACAAACCAAAGTGAAAAGTCAGTGTCAAAAAAGTAAAATGATAAATGAGAAATTAACTTTGTGCAATATGGCTCCAAAATATAATAATTGGTTCGAAGGCGCATTTAAACTATTACAAAATGTTGACCACTTATTATTCAGATGCTACATAGGTACAATACATATTTGTAAACCTAGTTCTAAGAGAGCACTAAGTCAAGTTCTTAAGATTAATTGTTTTCGACCAATAGCAACAAAGTTCTGCTAATTATAACAAAAAAGTTTTAATAATAGCAAAGTGTCCTCTATAAAAGGCTTTATTCTTCTATTCTATTCTTCAACTCCCCCACTTGACTATGCCGTCCAAGAACACGACTATAAAAGCAAAGGAAATCTAAATGACTACACTTATTTCGTCTCTCTATTGAATGGATATCTTATATAAATGTATTTTATTCCTTTAGGACGCAAGAGCTTGCGAAAATCTTTAAAGGAGAAGAAAATTTCTTTTCAGAAATAATTTATTTGCAGACAACAAAAAGTGTACAGCAGAACTTTGTTCGCTTCATACCACGTGAAAATCTAGGAATGATTTTTCATCCTGTCATCATCAGTCGGTTCCACTACATGATTTTTGGTTCAATATTGGGGTGGTTTTTGTATTTCACAAGGTCTCGCCAAACTCTTAAAAGGATTTATGACGATTTGTAGAGCAGGAGTTATTGCGTTGCATGGTTTCAATACTAGAAAAAATAATTTGTTCAAGAAGTACCCGTGGAATGTATTCATTTTCACTGTTGTTTTCTAGTGTCTAAATTTACTTTCTCATCAAAGAAACTTGTCGATCATCAGCTTAATAAATCTTGATATTTTATTTGGGATCGAATTGAAATATACGTACATAGTTGTTTTGTATTATTTTCTCGGTGGAAGTATCGATTATCCGACCATTATATTGATAAGAGCGATGGTCATAGGCTGGAGAATGATATCCACCTCTGACAGGGTATTTGTAACGATATCGTTGGCAAAATATGGTGTTTTATTACCTACTAAGTTTCCTACTAGTTTCCGATTTTATGCCAAAATCACTGTGCTTTAGCAGGAAGATTAACATCCCAAGCAATGAGAACTAGCCGCAAAAACCACATTGAAGGCAAGGAAATTGCTGATCAGCTACCTAAAAGGGGTTCTTCGGAGAATTACATAGAACGCGAACCCTTCTGAGGAATTTTGGACCTCTCATTCACACCAATTCTAAACAGAGTAACATGTGTTTATCGTATTGGGCAAACATTCAGGGTCTCAGGCAAGCTAAAAAAAAACGATCAGCTATAAACATGATTCAAGAAACTGAATACCGACTCTGCTTAGAGAAGTATGAAACCGTGGTGCAAGTACTATGTGAGTGCGTCTGTTCCAAATCTTTTTGCATCGTTTAACCTAAAAAAGAATTATCCAAATCCATTGGTTTGGGCAACATTCATTCAGATATCGTGACCACAACTCTACAAATGCCTTACAAATGTCAAGAAAAGCTGGTGTCAATAATAGGCGTGTTTTTTTGGTATCCCGTATGGGTTTGGCGAAAAAAATGACATCGAGGATAAGCAATTTGCGTGTTCAATGCAACAACAACTTATTCCATATAGCATTAGCTAAGACCACATAATTTTCTGGGCTTAACTTTATCCCCGATAAAAACGGTGCTACCAGACTCGAGTTTCTATGGAAACGTGACAACTGACGTGCGTTGATGTCAGTCGAGCGATTCTTTGTTATAAAAAAATGGTTGAGCTAAACAGAAAGTCCGTAAAAGCAGAAATGCAATAATATGCAAATAATTCGATAAATCTATATTTATTGAAATAATTCCATTTCCATGCAATAAATATTACTTATTTTTCTGTTGAATTTTCCATTACTTTTCTTAAGTATTACAAACTTTTAATATTTTTAATGTGTATTGTGGTTTGGATTGATAATTTATGTTTTAGTTGTTTATCTCACAGCTGTTGAGTTGAAATGTCAATCCATACGCAGTGCTGCCAATGTTCTGTGATGACATTATTAATCCCCGATGTCGTTTTTTTCGTCCAATCACCAAAAAAACACCGAATAACACATACGCAAATAAAGATTGCTTGCAGTCATCGTATTACTATACTACTCATGCATAGTTTATGAGATCATTTTTCCATTTCCTCGCAATTTAAAAAGAAAGAGAACTTGATACAGGAAGGGCATAATACAGCATGGAAGAAAATTTGATGCTTTTGTCGTGATCAAACTAGCTTGGATTACCAATTAGGAGTAAGAAATAAAGAAATTAATTGGATAGTTCAAAAACTGTGCAATTCTTATGCATCGATTCTTTTAAGATTCTATAAATATTAATTCATGTTTGTCAGTTTTAAATGGATTTTTTTTTCGTGATGTATCAGAAAACGAAACAAATTTAAATAATGAATCTTTAATGAAACGAATATGTGTAGCAACATTATCTGGAGTTGTTCTTAACTAATTAGGCACGGCAAGTAGCTAACAGCAAATTAATTTTTCAAATTGTTGATTATAACAGAACATTTTATAATCAATGGAATACACATATAATGGTATCTGCTATCAATCATCACCTAAGAAATTTTTCACAAAAAGTATTATTTCTTCATACATTTTGAGATAACTTTTAATTGTTGTATCAAAAGTGCAGTATTAAATACCTACTATTAATTAATATTTAAACGAAAATCTAATTCAAAAAAGGATGTTTATATCCAAACTAAGGTTGGAAGCTTGATTAAAATGTAATCCAATTCTCTGCACAGAGATGGTAGATATGGATAAAAAAAATAAGAACCCTTTGACATTTCCAAGCACATCCATATAAATACATGAATTTATATGAGCATGCCCTGAATACTACCTATACATAAACCTATATTTCCGTTTGTTTTCTTAACATTAAGGTACATTAAGATTTCTTTCAGTTCTAACCTTAATCAAGGACAATTGCTAATTGATTCGATAGCATAGTAGAAAAGAAACACTGAACCAAGTAAATCCAACCTAATCAAAGAAAGTCATAAGTTGTGACGTATTTTAAAGAAAAGATATTCCTCCCTACTGCAAGTAATCGAAATCGGTTTTCGACGAAATGAATTATATGTATTTGATATGAAATGGCTTTTCCCTGAAGGGTGTATATATTATATTCATGAATACTCTCTATAAAGACCATTACATACCCTTTCTTGAGCATAAATAAGTGGCCAGCAGTTGGAATCTGAAATCTAATTTCATGGAAGTGAGTGAACATCGGAAATATTTTCAATAAATTTGCATGTCAGCATCCATACAGAGATACACACATACGAGTATACCTCCATCCATGGATTCAATGTCTTCATTGTGATACTTTCCGTATTTGCTATGACCATTCATATGGATGAGCATGTAGGAGTACACATCCATACGAGTATAAGATTATTTATTTCGCCCATTTTTCTTGTCTTCTTGTTTTCTGATTTCCATGAGTCTGTAGTAGACTTTGTTTTCAAGAGACTCTGGAAATTGGAGTACCACTTTTGTTCCTTTTCGTATTTTCTTCACTGTGCGTAGCAGTTTAAGAAGTTACTTTGGCTTAGGATTATGTTTGGCAGTCCTAAATTATTATTGGAAAACTCAATTATTGTTGGCTTAGTGAAGTTTTTATTTTTCTAAATTACATACATATGTATTTTGATTTTGCTTTTCCTCACATAAATTCTAAACTTTGCTTGAAGTTTCAGTTTTTCTGAGTTTTTATAAGTTAAAAAAAATATTTTAATTTCAATTTGTTTATCCATGATACATCAGTCAGTAGATAAACATAAAAAATAGATGATTTCGTAGAAGAATCAGGAAAGATTGGATTACAAAAAAGACCGTCCAAAACCAAAAGCATGAAAATAAATGCAGCCAGTCTCAACATCAGCTATAACACTGGAGCCTCCACGTTCGAAAATATGAACAATATTTTAACATATTTACGAAAGTATTATTTCCACTGATTGCATCCGCAGAGCTCAACAAGATCTGGAGATTATCCGTCATCAGCAATACGGCGATAAGGCCAATGTCAAATCGGTCCAACTAGAATGAAGAATAAACTAACATTTTAAAGATGTTATGGCAAAATATCATTTCCAATGCCGACATGTATCAAATATGTAATTGTTACAAACGAAATACAGTTGCGAAAGGGAAGCAGGGAGATCTTGAAGCCACAAGAAATGTATTCCAAAACATGCATAGCCACAGTTAAATAAAAATACCTTATCCGAAAATTCTGCCTTCAAATATTCGAGGGTACTATTTAATTCGTCAAGGTAACTTCTTATTTTCACTATCTTTTCGTAAGTAGTCCAAGTTGAAGTAGGCTGGCTTTCTAAGAATATCAAATTCATTTCTGAATCTGATTTAGATTTAATAATTCATCACGAATATGTATTTAACATTACAAGTAAAATGTATTCCATATTTTTATTTAAATTTAATTAGGTAATCCCCCACATTATGCAGCATGATTAAAATAAGTTTTTTTCTCCTCGAAAAAGGTATAATTAAAACTGTAAGGGAGTGTTATGTATAAATTTAAACTAGCACATTTCGGTACATAAAGTGAATACGCAGCTTCTTACACCATGATGGGGGTCATAGGCTTTTTCCTTTTGGTTTGTTCATAAAAAAAACCAAAAGAGATAATGTCTCGTAACTTGTGCTATAATTGCTAGGTCCTATATTTTATGGGGGACTTAAGAGATCTTAAAGCAAAGATTTACTGAAAAAAAAATCGAAACAAAAAAAGTGAAATTAATGCAACCCACAAGAAAATGAAAGGAAAGAGAAGAAAAAAGGTGAAATAGCCTTATCTGATTTATAAGGGTGGAATCTACCGAATTCTTCCTTTTAGGATTTTCATATCTACTAAGCTTTTATCCTCACAAATTTTGCCGCTCTTACAGTAGGATACCGTAAAGGGAAATTTGATAATTACGCTTGACGGTCAAAGGGATTCTCTTCTTCAAACATCTTATTGCATGGATAGGAAATAGTGGTAGCTATTTATTACCTCCAAGGTGCTCCTTCTTCGTAAATGTTCAGATCTATCTTTATCCAATTGTGCTACTGCTGAACTTTCGTAAAATGAATAGCGTATAACATAATACATTATCCTGCTGGTAATGAGCTGTAAAATCAAAGGATAGTGCTTTGCACTTCGGTCAATTAAATACACCAAAGCATGTTTCAATTTCTACTTTTAACATTTTATTTGATTATGACATAGAAGATGTATTGATTATAAATCAAGGCCAATCTGCTTGCTGCACACTTTGCAGCTAGCTCAACGCTCCCAGATTGTGCGTTGTCTCCACCTGTACTCGAGAGCGTCCAATTCTCCATGGGACAAGTCCACTTTCGCACTCGTACAGTTGCAGGAGTACTTAGAGGTCTCAACATACACAAATCCGCTGGTCCAGATGGTATTCCACCCAAAGTTCTGAGAGGTGTTCTTCCACCCTGGCAAAACCACTGCGTAAGCTTTTCCATCTGTCCTACTCCTCAGGTCTCTTTCCGATTCTTCTTCTCCCTCCAACTACCGACCCATTGCACTTACGTCCCTTCTTTCCAAGGTCATGGAAACGCTGATAAATCGTCAGCTTATGAAATATCTCGACTCACGGAAACTCCTCAATGACGAGCAGTACGGTTTCCGTAGCAACAGGTCCACTGGTGACTTGATGGCTTATCTCACCGAGAAGTGGAACGAATCTTTACATCACCTTGGTGAAAGTAAGATTGTTGCGCTTGATATTTCAAAAGCATTTGACAGAGTTTGGCACCAAGCTCTTTTGTCGAAAATGCGTGCATACGGGATCGATGTATCTCTTCTTCAATGGATTAGAAACTACCTTTCGGGCCGTTCAATTCAAGTTGTTTTGGACGGTTTCAAGTCTGCAATTCACAATATAAATGCTGGTGTCCCCCAAGGCTCTGTTTTGTCTCCGACTCTCTTTCTCATTTTTATAAATGATCTCTTGTCTGCAACTTCTTATCCAATTCATTCCTTCGCCGATGACAGTACTCTCAGTTTTTCATATTCGTTCCCTAGCTCACGTCCCTGCTCTTCGGATGTAGTAGTGGAACGGCAACGTATGTTAAACTCATTAAATTCCGACCTTGACAGCATATTAAAATGGGGTTCTATAAATAGAGTGGAATTTAATGCTTCGAAAACTCAATGCTGCCTTCTGTCTCTCAAGCGAAACCCAAACTTACAACCATTATCCATGAATGGTACCTGCATCGCCGAAGCCGAAAAACTTTCCATCCTCGGTATGTGTGTTAACAACGATCTTCGTTGGAATGACCATATATTCGATGTCGCCAAAAATGCTGCGAAATGTCTAGGTTTCCTTAAACGATGCAAAAAATACTTTACCTCTTCTGATCTGGCTACAATCTATAAAGCGTTTATTCGCCCAAAGCTTGAGTACAACGCTCACATCTGGTCTGGTGCGCCAAAAACCGTCTTGCACATTCTAGATCGAATTCAAAAACGCGCGATAAAACTTATAGGTGACAGAAACATTGCAAAGTCAATAGACTCGCTTGAACACCGAAGAAATGTTTCCTGTCTCTCACTGTTTTATCGATTCTTTTACAAAAAGTGCTCTAGCGAAATAGCCAGCTGCATTCCGCCCCTGCAAAATTTCACCCGCAATACTCGTCATGCTTTGAATGCACATCAGTTTACCCTTAAGCCTACTTTCGGACGTACTGTCAAATATAGAGATTCTTTCTTTAGCCGTACCACACGAATGTGGGATAATCTACATAGTTCTGTATTTCCTCATCACTATAACCCTCAAGCATTTAAAACCAACGTGCATCGGTACCTCCTTCGTCTTTCCTCTAATTTTCCCTAATGCCCGTGCTCTTGGTTAAGGGTATTCATAACCCCTTTAGCGCGCTAATTATAAAAAAATAAATAAAAATAATCGATAATCATCACCTAAGAAGAGAATGACGGCCGACTTAGACCGAATTAGTCTCAAGCAAAAAGCTTCTTCAATTTATTTCGTTTGATATTTCATTAAAATTGAAAATATTTTGAATTTGAAATTTGGAAAATTTTTCAGACTCAAAGTTGCTTATGAAATGAACACGTAAAAATTATTCTTTGCTTCTATTTTAAAATTCTTTTGATGAATAATTATATTATCAAGGTTAAAATGAAAACATGAAAATTGCACACGTAAATTATTAATACTTAAAATTTGCATAATTTCAACAGTTTTTCGTGCAATGAAAAATATTTTTTTTACATTTTTTATTTTCAATTCCAAATTATTCATAGTTTTTCGCGGAGATGAACATACATATACATATATAATAAAATTAAAAAGTTTCAAGACAGTATACATTATGGACTTTTAAATGCAATTAACCTTCCAAACAGAGAACATTTTACTGAAAAAAGTTTGCGATATAAAGAAAACTTTGAGAATCGAACGAACAGAACAACAGCAACATTTTATTGACTGGACATTTATCTAAATCTGAATCTAAAACAGATTTCGTGCAGAAAACCTTTGAAATCTTGAGACGCTAAGCCGAGATAAAACTTGGAATCAAATGAGTTCAAATAGTACAATTTACTTATTTTTTTCCGTTTAAACTTTAAAGCATGGACTAATTTGATCAATGGTCACATAATTTAAAAGCGGATTTATGTTTTCCTGCAATACCAACATAACAATCCTTAATCTAAAAGTAAACAAAATAATCCAATTTCGAAAATCATTTTGTAACCGAATGTTAGCTGTAGGATTTCAGTCCAAATTACATCTTTAATGGATTATTGGTTGAATGTTAAACAGGTATTTCGTAACGTTTTAGAAATTGATAGGATAAACTGTTCCTCGAACGGGCAGCCAGAAATATCCAGGGTAAGGATACAATAAAACTCAAAACATGCTCTGCTCTCCATGTTCGCTGAAAAAGAAAAAAAATTCCTCACAAGATCAAGATTGTTGATTCTGTTCACACCAAAAATATCCAGTAGTGTCTCATTAAAGACGTTATGCTGAAAGTCGGAGTGTGCTTAAGAAACTTTCTCTCGAACAGTCAAAGTTTTCCATGTAAAACAGACTTATACTGAAATCATATAAGTCAGAATTGCATGAGCGAAGGCTTGGTAACATATGACATTTACATTGGGCATCACAGTTGGAGTAGAAAAGGCTTTTGAGCGACATAAATGCAGTTTTCGCTTTTGCAGTTGCGTCTTATTCATTCATTTAATCTGATCCAGAAATGGAGTAAAGAACAACAATAAGAATTGAAATACCATACAACATTCAGTTGCTGATATCAATAGCAATTAATAGAGCGGAATTCTCTCCCACCAACCTGAAATCAAAATTTAAATTTAACAAAAGTAGTTCATTGCATCTAACCATTGTATTGCAGTCAATTAAAGGTTCTAATTCTAATAATACGAAACTTTACGTCGTACACAAATAAGCCAATAATGAGTAAGGATAACGATATCTCTTTTTCCTTAAATCGAATTAAATTAGGGGCTATTCAATTTTGTCATCACAATCAAATGTCTGAGTGCAAATTGAATTTCGTATTGAGTACAAATTGGGCATTTTCTCATGCTCTTGAAAAAAAAAAACCGAAAAGGTCGATATTAAGTTAGTATGGACAGTGCTTGTACTGATGTAGTATTCTTACGTATTTACTCTTAGCTTTAAGCAATTCGTTCCTTCCATTTCTGTTTGGCAACATTTCATAGTAGTACCTACATATTAGAATAGCTATTTTGGATTTTTTTAATCTAAATAAAGATACAATTTGAACAACATTCCCACGACAGTTTGGATGTATTATGGAGAAGAAAAAGCTTTAAAAATTGAATGCAATACTCTACTTTTTTGGTAATACTAAAGCGGGTTTATTTAAAATATGTAAAACTAATGCATTTTTGTGTCGTGTGCTGTAATAAAACAATTAAAATCAATATTTGCAGTATCGTTTATCGAATGACTGACATTGACACAATTGTCATCAATTGAAGTTAGTTACTAATTGCAGCAATAGATGATCTGGTAGATTTTTTTTTCTTTAATTTGTGTAATTTCTATTGGGAAACCCTTGTCAGCAAAAGATTCTAAAGATGCTTTAAAAGCATTAAAAATCAAATATTTGAACGGAGATAAGCGTTACCTAAATATTTATCATAATAAAAACAAATTGAAAATTTGCCAAGAGTATTAAATGTTGTATCTTCCCACAAAAGTATGCCAAAAATTCGCTCTAGTGAGTAGGATAGTTTATTATAACATCCACCTCATAAGATCTGGAATGAAAAGAATATCAAACCCTGTAGAAAGTTCGTCGACTCATTTATATAAAAAAAAAAATTGGGATGATTGCCAGGTCGTGTGGCTTTCGAATAGTAAAGGCAAACTACAGCATACAGAAAGTATATATGTGCAATGATTTGTTTTCTCTTAACAAATATAGGAAATAGAAGTGAAGATTGTTTAACAATGTAGTAGTAAACTTTGTTTCTTAAACTATGTCGTCAGATGTCATCATCATAAGCCTCTAATTTGTACAATGCATAAAGTCCACTTATTGTTTACATTGCATGCTTCTTTCCATATATGTATAAAAAAGGTAACATAAAGTAAAGATGGTACCTATGTTTATCCATTGCTATAGTTTAAAAGTAAGACATCTTGGCCCCAATTACGTTAAACATATACCCAAGGTCGCAAAAAGTTATAACATATGTATGTATAGGTATTGATAGGAAAAATCATTAGCAAATTAATCTTGGAGGAAAACAATGTATGAACGTGCATAGATAGATACTTATTTAAGTATATAAGAGATTTAATGTCGTTTTGATGAGTGTTTTGCTTTCAACAACAAGTTCGAAAGAGAGTTAAGAGCCGAGGCCGACATTTAACACATATTGTAATCATAGGGCTTCTAAATACTTTAAACTGAAATGAATGAATTTGTTGCAAACCCTATACAAACTTATTTAATCTAGTTTTATTAATCCGAAAACATTGTAACATGTTTGAATACAAATAAATATAAATATTTGGCGCCACAGCTCATCGAGAGCCAAGGCCTAGCTTCTCACAACCACGAATGGAAAAGACCAGTTTTATTGCCGACTCCGAACGGCGGATTGCAAAGCCTTTTCTTGACAGATTATTACATTTTAACGAAATACATTCTTAGTGTTCGTACACAAATAAAAATTATTGTTTTCTCACAAAATTCACTTCAAATTTCTTAGCTTGACATATCCAAAACTAAGTGCAAACTAAGAAAGACACATGATAATAATACTTCTAGGCAAAAAACAAGGCTTTCGTATATCACAATTTACTAACTTTTAGGCAACAGCGAGAGATTTAATTACATTTATTGAGTGCCTTTGCCTTGCTTTATTACTTTATCAATTTTAAATACTATGGAAGAGGACACAGTCTGTGACATGAAATGGGGAAAGTGCAACGTAAGACAATCGTGCGTAACTTAAGTACAGAGTGTTTTGTAAAAGATAGTTTTAAATAGATAAATTGTTAAATGGGACGCCTCTCCAATTACAGGAAAGTTTGAATAAAACACTTTCATTAGCTGCGAAAAAGAAACATAACTTGTTTTTGAACATTGCAACTCTCCAAAAAAAATCACATAATTTTTCTCCACAAAAGCCACACAACCACACGAAGGGGTAAAGGATTTTTAATTTATTTACAAATTTGATCAACTTCGTTTTTAGAAATAGTTTCTTTTACCGAAAAATGAACATTGCTTTAACGTGGAAATGGAAAATATCCACTATAAAGTGAATACTTAACAACAAAAAAATCTTTTTTGGGGCACAAAAAAAAGGAAACTTATCATTTATTAGAATACTTGAAGCTGGTATCTAACCTCAATGAAATACCCTTTGTGGGAAATATAATAAAAAAAAACAATAACCCTTAACTTTTGCATCTTTCTACGATTTCCACCACATTTTTTGTTGAAGAAATGTTCACAAAACTTAGAAAACTAAAAAACTGTAAAGCAAAATTATATTGCTCTTGTGCAATTTTCTTCCATGCATTTGCATTTAGAGGAACAACTTTTTTAATATTCTTTTTAACTAAAATATATTGAATTCCAGGCGTTGTAAGACTTAAGCACGTGAATTTGATTTATTGAAAAAAAAATTGCTATTGACTGCATTTTTACAGTCAGCAAACATTTTTTAATGACGCCCCGAAAAAGGAAACTTATTAGCAGAATATGACAGCAGCATAGAAGTGTAGTTGACCGATGTAAACACCTCAACTTAATAACACGTGTCAGCAGTCTGCTTGCCTCCTTTCATTACCTTCATTTGACACCTTTAACCGCTGAGATAATAGGGTTTAAAAAGCCCTTCACCTTTGATTACACAGAAGCCTACAACTTTTCTAAGTGAATTAAAAGCTAAAACTTTGCCAAAAGGTACTTTTTATTTGGAGTTATGTCAGATTCAACAGGCGTTCTATCCTGTGATTTTAGTAATCTCACTGAGAGTTGTTTCCTGAAATTAGCCCTTCTGCCGATTATACCTATAGAGAGCGTAGTTAAAAAAGAGAAATGCCCATTAAATTATGTAAGTAGTTGGGATCAGAATAGTGTGCCCTAGTTTCTTCACCCTTCAATTTGGTTCGTTCACCTTTTATTCAAGTCGAAATATGTGGCAGGAAAGGGTTTGTATCTGCAATTGTAATTAAACGAACTCTATTTCAATAAAACATTTTTTTTTTATCCACGCAACTCAAGATTTTTCACTGGGTTTTGAATTAAAGGATAACTCAGCTGAGATTGAAGTTATAGCATGCGAACAGTAAAAAAGCGCATACATATGTATACACAAATGGCTGTAAATTAAAATGTTCACTCATGCGATATACACAGAGATAATCGCAGGAAAAGGGTTATTTTCTTTTGAAAAGCAATATGCAGTTGCATTTCTCGTTGTCTCCTTTCCGCTCCATTCTGTGTCGGAACACATCTGCATCTGTATGCAAGGATATCCAAGCATTGTTTAGATCATGCGCTTATTATTCTCGATGTTATCTGATTGCATGTTGTAATCTCATTCGCACATTGTCATATTGAGAACATCGACAAAAAATATCAAAGATTTGCAGTAATGTTTGCCAAATGAACGAAATTGAAAACGACCTTAGTCCAGCATGCCAGAGGACGCTAGCAGCTTGTAATTTATTTTTCCTTTGATACTGATTAAAATGATTCTCCAAAATTTGACACAGAATGAGTTGATGAAAAGTGTTATTTTAGAACATCCGTTTGGAAAAGTTTTGCATTCAATGAAAAGCAATCGTAATGCTATCCTTTTTGTTTAATAAATCAGTTTCTTTATCACATCACATTCATTAGTTCAGATTTTTAAACAAGTATATTTTGTTGCAGGGTCCAATCCTAAATATATAAACATCAGGCAGTGAACTTTGGAAAGTAATTGAAGGTAAATGGAATTTTTTTAATTTCAATTTCGATAATAGGTATTATTTATATATACTATTTTATAAAATCAAAAATAAATTTTGGAGCTGAAGCTGCTAAAATATATAAATATACTTCTTTCGATGATGCTTCCGAAAGTGTTTTTGAAGGCTTCAATGATCTCGTTTAATAAAACGCGATTCAAAGGCTTCTATGAGCAGTTTTTGACATCGTTGAAATTACCGAAACCGGCAGCAACATATGATTAAACTGGTCATCATTACCATATGTTATGGAAAACCAAACTACTAATTTCGTCCTGATTTACGTAAGCTCTACGCAAAACAATGGCTTCACATAATTATACTGTTGAAAATAAAAATACAAATAAAATCGATAACAGTGGTCCAACGCAAACAACACTTTGTACAAATGCTCTATGTATCCTGGAAAAAATGCCAGCATTTTGGACATCCCTTCAGATGGATAACTTAAAAAAATTCTACATTTCGATTCTTGTTTTCGTATTAAAGCCTGTTCGTTATCGAACCTAAAGAAAGAAAGTGTTTGTTTTTCTCACATACGATTTAAAGATTTATTTCTTCAACTAATTGGTTCCAAGTCCTTGTCCATTAACCAATTATTTTCTTTCCCTCTTTCCAGAGAAGACTACCTTAGAGTTTGTCCTCAAAGAGAGCCGTTGAATATAACTTAATTTGCTGTGTAAATTATCCACAAGAGGTGACACTGTGAGCTCTGAAGTGAAACGTAAAATACTTCAAAATCAGATAAACATTTCAAGGTCGTTCCCCTTAGGTACACTTTTTGAAGAATAAATTAAACTTTTCTGGAAACTAATAGAAATTCCTACTATCCACAAATCCATACATATCTAAATACATGAGTATAAATGTACGTGCACTCAGAAGCTTGAAAATGTCTTTCAGTCTGTAATTTAAAATCTTGAGAGAATGTCCAAAAACGTCGTCATACACATGATAAAGAAATTGAGGAAATAACTTCTGTTCGCGGAAAAGGGCTAATAAGTCTTTCTAACGCTGTTTCATAAATGAGGAAATTAAATTCATAGTTTATTTCCGAGGCGATTATTTGAATATGAAATGCAAAATCCTTTCATTAGGAAATGGAATTTGAATAAATTGTTCACAAAAGAAGATTACGCAATTTGTAGATGATTTATTGAGCGGAACAATGAAAATTGTTTGTATGATATGTAAATATTCCGTTAAATTGCACTAAAATATTACTACATATCACAAATATTTCATAAAATGTTGGCGAAACAAAGTAACCACGAGACTTATATACGTTATAGGCAGAGATAGGGCTTTAGCATTAGCATTGCATTTTTTTCTTATTTTTTCTACCAATAAAAATTCAATTCCAATAAAAGAGTAGTAAATAATAAAAGAATTATTTCCATTGAATCCGTAAGGCATTACAAAATATATCGGATATAAGAAAGTCGTATGTAAGAAAGAATCGCTTATAAGAAACGCGAGCAAATAAACCGTACACCAAAAATGTTTATAAGAAAGATATTCTTGGCATTTCTCAACATTTTTATATCCGATATAAACTGTAACAGATTTCATAAAATGAATCTTCTTTACTGTAGAGTAAACTGCATTTATGCGGCTGAAGCTATGACGAACCCCAATTAATCTGCGCTGACAAGCTACAATGGGTGATATTCAATCTGTAATGAAAATGTGTTTTTTTTTCTTCATACTCTTCATTCGTAATGCAAATTAACTTCACTGAAATTTGTCAATATTAAAGAAGAATATTTTAGTTAGCATTGGAATTTTGTATGCCAATGAAATATGCTTTCATTAGCATTAAATGCTAATGTTGTTTATGATTTCACTAGAAAAGTAATGCATTACTCCTATGTATGTCAAGTTATAGGCCAATAATTTCCCAAAAAGTAAGTACCTACGATGTTTTCCAGCTTTAAACTTTTTTTTTTCGTAACAAAACATATTTTATTTTATGAAATTGCAGTGGGTTGTGACAAATTATCAATAAAATATTATTGGCAACCGCAATGACAGCAGAAACCTCAGGTTACAAATCTTCATGTCTGATTATGAAACAGACCTGATTGGTTAAAGAAAATTAATTGCATGTCAATCAAGCACGCCTTGCAACAGATGATATTGCATCAAAATCGTACAATCTCAAAAAAATACCCACCGCATGGAATTGGGGTATCTCACTTATATTTTTATTTTTATTTTTTTTGTTTGTTTTGTGAATCATGTCACCTTTGTTTTTATTCGTATAATATCGTTTCATCAAAAGAAATATACCCACATATGTATTCATACATACCGCAGCAATATTAACTGATCTCAATCATCACCTTGAAATACATATATCATTGCTAATGTCTTATGCAAATCTTTTCCTCATTATTTCATTCTGATTGTACTTAGACTTTTTGTATAAGTGAAGGTTCGCAGACTTAAAAATGTATTTTACTGAAAATAACATGAAATACAATTCTACTCAAAGATGATCAAATCCAAGAAAACGAAAACTGAATCGTTGTTAAAATGAAAAACATAAAAGTGAAATATCCTTATCAGATTTATGAAAAGCTATATCAGGTTTTTCTTCAACACATTTCTTCATTTTCCTTTCATCTCTCAGATTATGCCAGTTAAATACCACAAAACAGAAAAAGAATTTAATAAAGCTCAAATTTAATTGTGCTAGTCAAAGCATTTGTTCGTCGTCATTTTACTTTACTGAATTAAGCAACTCCGATGAGTATTTCCCATCGGTCTCCAGGAATCAGATTACAAAAGGTCTTGTTGAAGGTCGTTAGCAACCAGTCGTTTAAAACGCATATACTGGTGAGAATTCCAGTATTGTCCTACTCCGGGATATCAAAAAGTTGTACTTTTAAGGACATAGAGGCACGTCATGTTTGAGTAACTTTTCAAAAGAATGCCTTCCCTTAGCTTTGACTTTGTGCATACAAATTATTGACTATCCATTATAACAGCTGTAGTTTCGTATGATAAACAAAAATAAGAGAAAGTAGTTCCATACCACTACTTGTGGGAGAACATTATCTAATTGCAATTAGTTTAGCACGTAACTTAAAGTTGGGTCCAGTAAATCTTGAGTCTAACTACTATAACTAACATATTCAACACTGATCGAAATAAAATGGATTTTTACTACCTTAAATGTTTAAAATTTGTATTCCAATCAAGTACAACAAATAAAATACTCGTACTTCCTGGTTAGAGCGAAAAAAATAAAACACCTATTCTGAGGATTTGTTGTTAAAAGTTGAAAAACTTTTCGTTAACATCTCTTGTAATGAGCTGCAATACTTGTTCAAACCTTAATCACAGGAATTTTTCTTTCTTTTGTTTCTTACTCTCGCCGCGAAATGAATAGTTTTTTTTTTTGTTTTTATTTTTTGCAATAATTTATTACGTTTGCTGCACCATTATCATTTCATTTCATTTTTCATTTCATTTATTATTAATATGCTGACACATTAAGATACAATATCTTATAAATTTGTGAAGCTTGGCAAAAAAAATAATAAAAAATTATAAAAATTAAAAAAAGATACAAAAATTACAAACGTAAATAATAACAAATTTAATTTAGGAGAAAAAAAAAAAAAAAAAACAAAGAACAAAGAAAAGGTGCAAGCATAGGTTAAAAGAAAAATAAAAGTAAAAAATTGTGTTGGTTCGGGCAAAGATTTAGCAATAAAAACTAGGGAGATGAAGAGTAGAATAATTGCAATCGCATTCTGTATTCCGTCAAATTACTTGTCCTTCTAATAGTGGGTGGTAGAGAGTTCCATAAGCGAACGGCATTGACGAAAAATTGCTTTTCAGATGTCATACATAAAAACCGAGGAACATTGAGTTGCAAGAGTCTGTTTGATGCTGAGAACTGAAGTCTGTTGTACAGATAAGAAGGCTTGTGGGTCTGGATTATATTATATAACAACAGGAGTGTCCGGAAATTTAAAAGGTTATCAAATGACATACCATAGATACTTTTAGAGAATCTCGAAACATGATCATATCTTCCTAAACTGTAAATACATCGCGCAATGTTGTTATATGCCACATTAAGCTTTCTCTGACTCACAGCATCACATTTGCTGAAGATTTCACATCCGTATGTAAGGATTGGTACAACTAATGTCTTGGCAAGCATTTTGCGTGTTTTAAGAGGAGTAAAATCTTTTGTGGTCCAAAGCACTCGAAGAGCACCATATACTTTGCCAACAATGGAATTAATATGGTCTTTCCAGGTTAAATTTCTATTAAAAATAATTCCCAAGTTTTTTGCACTATCAACAAATTGTATAGGAGCATTGTTAAGATAAATTTGAGGGAAGTACGATAAGTCCACCAATTTCTTTGAAATAACTATGACCTTAGATTTATCAGGATTTAATACTAAGCTATTGACTTGCGACCAGTTATAAATATTCTGAAGGTCTTCATTTAAGGACTGGGCACAGTGCGCTATGAGTCCCAAAGGGCAGCTTTTATATAACTGAACATCGTCGGCGTACATGTGTATAAAAGATTGATCAGCAACATCAGGAATTTCATTTATATACATAGAGAAAAGAAGTGGCCCCAAGATTGAACCCTGTGGGACACCTTGCCGTAAGCTTAGAAGTCTCGATGTTTTTTCTCCAATTGCAACAGCTTGTTTTCTACCCGATAAATAAGAAAAAATTAATTTCACAGCTTCTGGTGCAAAATCATACAGATTTGATAATTTTTCGCATAGTACTGAGTGGCTTATTGAGTCAAATGCCTTCGAGAAATCAAGAAGTACCAGGAAAGTAACCTGGTCATTGTCTACTGCGCTTCTTATATCATCAACAACATTTAAGATTGCAGTTGTACAGCTGCGCTTGGGACGAAAGCCGGATTGAAAATTGGAAAGGAAGTCTCTATCATTCAGATAGGTATTAATCTGTTTTTGAATTACTCTCTCAAATACTTTGGAAAGAAATGGGAGTATTGATATGGGCCTGTACTCATTTCTGCTCCTCCCTTTAGGAATGGGAATGACTTCACATACATGTATAGAGGTGCATTTGAATGGATGCGCATTGCAGCCTCTGAGGCAAATAGTTGGCAATTTGTTTACATTTGCAGCGAATTAAGGCTTTATTATTTATTAAGACTAAAACAGGGACCATAATTCTCGGTTAGTTCTGTGCTACGTGTACATGCTTAGACCTGAATACTTGAAAAGATAAATTTTTGATAATAGATTTAAACATCCTTTTCATTAGATTAAAGTTTTAAAAACACAGCTTTAGGAATATTTCAATAAATTTATAAAAAATAAGTTAGCAAAACTACAGAAATATACCAATAAATAAGTAATCACGGAGTTTGAAATGTATTTTTTAAAACACATCTTAGAATAAAACAAATAAATATGTAATCATTTTTTATCAGCAATGCATTGTGTGCAACTTTTAGTCCAAGGAAATGTAGAGGATTATGTTTTCAGGTGTCATATATCAAACGTTAATGACTTATGTAGCAATATGTAGTTTTGTGCATTAGGTATACATTTCCAATGTTATACATTTTACTAATACATAAAAGTTCAGTTCATCTATATACAGAGTGTTTCCAAATTCGATAAGATACATGAATTGAAAAATAAAATGCATTAAAAACGAAAACGAACCCTTACTGTAGAACGATTTTTTTCTCAGATTGTACCCAAGAATCATTTCCCAAAGTATTGACATCGAATTTGGAAACACCCTGTATATGTATAAAGCAGTAAGTCCTGACTGGCTCATCATCGCCGAGCCTAAACGGCTAACGCTAGAAAGTTGAAATTTAGACAGTAGCTTCCTTTTGTGGCGTATAGAAAAACAATGGAAGTGTTTTTTTTTTGTTAATTTTTGGGAGATACAGGGTGTTCAAGTTTGTATGGAAAAAAAATTTAAATTGGAATTAAGAATTCAAATTGCACAACAAAAATAAAGAAACACGTAGTTCACCTTCTTTCAAAATTATAATTACGGCTCAAGATATAGGGTGTTAAAGTTTGCAAATAAAAGGATTATTCCTGACCGACTTACTCATCACCGCCAGGCCTATATGGCTAATGCTAGAATCTTGAAATTAAGACTGTTGTTTCCTTTTGTAACGTAGGCAGCCACCATGAAAGACCTTTTTGATTTTTCTCCAGAAGGGGAGACACAGGGTGTTCAAGTTTGTATAGAAACAAAAATTTAAATTGGAATTAAGAATTGAAATTTAGTAAGTAAATTCTACAATTAAAATAAAGAAACACGTGTTTTACCGTTTTTTAAAATTATATCCACGTGCCAAGATACAGGATGTTAAAGTTTGCAGATTTATAGTAAGCGCAACCCAAGGTATAAAGTACCTATTCTATATACCTTGTGTGCAACCGTAGCCATCGGCACATTCGGTTCATGATCGTGTGTTGTTTTTGTTTTGCCGAGATGCGCAAGGGTAGTTTTTTCATTTATTTTTCTTTGATCGTATTCTTGTTTCTATAAATACATTACGTAGTTTGTATTAGAATTTGTACTAAAACTTATGAATGCTGAGAAAAAAATACAATTAATTAGATACAATTCATTTAATTCAACCACAAACTGGCTACACTTAAATTCGTTATCGAAATCAACTGCTTTATTACCTCTGTGCTTAATCCGCTTAATTTATACTCTAATACGGGATGACAGGACTTATTTTTCTTATTTGCATCCAAAGTCATTAGTGGTTACCTAAGCCACAGCTATTAGGTACATATTAAATGCAACAAAACCACAAATATATGTACTGCTGACAAGTACTAGGGTTGACTATGAAAATAACTTCATTAATTTAAACTAGCTTTTCAAAGGAGGGTAATTTATGATCATTGGACACAATGCCGCAATGATTGATTATGTGCGGTGCTTGAAAATTTGTAATACCGGCTGTAGCGCTTTTATGAAAATTACGCATACCATATCGCTTTACGTGATTTAATGTTTTGATAAGGCACACAGTTTAATGTCCTCATCCAAATCGAAAGGTAAAGGCTTTTCAATCGGTATACGGCTCGTACATAAGACCTAATCAGAATATTACACATCTATGTAGTTATATGAATCATTAATATTACTCTGAACCAGTTGAAATCATTTATCATTTGTGAAACACTTCCTATCAACATCTCTAAACAAATTATAAATGAGTCTGTTGAGTACATTTGACAAGACAAGTCTTGATGAGAAGTAATTAAGTAAACAGAAATATTCCTATATCATGGGTAGGTTGCATATGAGATTCAAATTAATAAATAAGGCACTTTCCCATATTCTTACCATGACTTAAATTTCCTCTCAAATAAGAAATGGTGGGCAAAAAATAAAATCAAATTTTTAACAAGTCATTATATAAGCTTTATACCTTTTTCTTTAATTCAAAAATAAAAAGATGAATGATGAGCGAATACTTGATAACTGTTGCGTCATGATTAATAATTACATTAGTAAAACACGAATATATATTCCAAACAAGAAAGGAGGAAAAAAAGAGTCCCCTCAGATTTAATTTCAAGTGAAATTGAATTAACCAGAAGATACACGCAACTTGGTGAAATTTTAAATCAGTTTGATTCAAAGTTTGACTTACTAAATAAAAAAGACACAAATTTCAAGTTTTCTAGTTTAATTTTTAGATATTTACATATATAGGTTAGGTTAGGTTGAAGTGGCTGGTAGCTATTGCCAGCACACTTAGACCAGTGATAGGTCCATTGTGATACCACATGGATCTGAAGAGATCTCCATACCTACTCGTTGAACCAATTGGAGCTTTTTATGAAGCGAAGGAGGCTTCTGATATCGGTGTTTATCAGATCGCCTATGTCGTTAAGTTAGAATTCCCCTAAATGGAGTTTTCTTTAACGGAAGAGAGCTGGGCAGTTACAAAGAAGATAGGGAATAGTTTCCTCCTCCTCTTCGTCCATGCAGCTCCTACAGAAATCGTTTGAATGGACGCCAAGCCTTGTTACATTCTTGCCTATTAGACAGTGTCCCGTGATGACACCTATTATGGAACTGATATGCGATCTGTTGAGAGAAATCAAATTCTTAGAGCGTTTCAGATCCAGCCGTGGCCAAATCCGCTTTGTCGCTAGACACGTTATACCAATTGTCCACCTAGAATTTGTTTTCTCGATAGCATTCAGCTTGAGCTTAAGTTTACATGTAGCGATCGGTATACCCAGGGTATCTCTTTCTGTGAGCACGGGTACGGTTGTTCAATACCTAGCGAGTTCATCAGCCTTACAATTCCCTGGAATATCTCTATCCCCCGGCACCCAACAAAGGTGAATATTGAATTGCTCCACCATCTCTGTCTGCCGAGGATGTCGAGGGGTGTCAGGTGAAATAAAATCTCCAGTGCTGCCGAGGGTGTCGTACGAATGGCCCCGCTTATACATAGACATGCTGATCGCTGAACCTTACCTAGAGGATCCTGGTTAATAGCCTTATCTAAGGCGGTCCACCAGACAGCCACCCCGTACAAGAGTATCGGTCTTATGACCGAGATATAGACCCAGTGAGTGATACGAGGTTGTAAGCCTCATTTATTCCCAATTGATTTTTTGCAAGTGAAAAGTGCTATCGTAGCTTTCTTAACTCTTTCTTGTATATTGGGTTTCCAGCTAAATTTCTTGTCCAAAATAAGACCCAAATATTTTGCTTTATTAAAGCAAGTTAAGCTCGTCCCATTAAGGGCGGGAGAGTCAATGACTGGAATTTTATATTCCCTGGAAAAGAGTACAAATTCAGTTTTGTGGGAGTTTACACCCAGACCACACCGAACCGTCCATCTAACTAGCTTGTTTAAGGCTCTTTGGGGGAGTTCTTTTAGGGTATTCAGGTGCTTTCCTGAGACTGCTAAAGCCACGTCATACATATAAAGCTAACCATGATATTCTATAACAACTAGTGTCATTTGAAAGCAGGTTTGTGGGCGGTGTTCAAAACTACCCCTGTTAAAAACTGACTCACTTTTCTCCATAGCCCATCTATTAAATACATCTGTACCGACAAAATATTTGAATCAGTGGAAGATATCAAAAAACTGTTATTAGTTAAAAAGTTTGCGAATTCATCAATAGCAGGCAATTTTAAGCTCAAAAAGCAAATTACCAGATCGCTTGAAGGCACAAAGTCTAAAGTCTTTCAGAAGCATCTACAATAAACATGTCAAGATGTCAGGATTCCAAATCAAGGAAATAAAAAGAATAACTTTATCTTCGTTGAGATAGTCAACCATTTTCCAGATGGTTTCGCCCGATCGAAATTAAAATGACTATACTGGAAGATTAGTTAATGATAAGTTCTTCTAACACGCGTTCAATAAATAAAATATATCAATCTGTATCATAAAATGGCTATAATCAAATCGCTTCAATGTGTAAAAAAAAACCTCAACCATAAGGTATTTCACTCCATATAAACTTCCTTTACAATATTCAAGCCATAGATATTGATAAATTAATGTTAGTAATTTCTCAACTAATTAAATTCTGAGTGACTTTAAATAAGGATGCTGTTCATCTTAATTTTATGAAACAACTTTTAAGTGGGAAACTTCGTTTGCTTTCGGCTAAATACACTTCTCCCGTGTTTTTCAATCATGAATCAAGAGCAAAAATACCCCAGGAGGGTGGATATGAAAAAAATAGAGAACTTGAAACTTTTCAATTGTTATTGGTTACCGATAACATACAAAAAATATTACGTTACTGGATGGCTGCTAAGACTTATTCATTGTACACAGGGTGGCATATACATATATATAAGAAGTTTATCAAAAGGGAATATATTGCAACGGTTGTGTGGAAAATACAAATAAAACTATACCTACTGTGTTTTGAAAAAGTTAAAATCATTCTTTATTGATATTTATAGTCTGTTTTTGGTTTTCCTCTTTACTACTTTTTTTCTTTGCTTGGCTAGTGCTGGCGCAATACGTACATTTAGGAAACTATCTTTAAATTACAATTCTTAATTGCATTACTGATTCCAATAAGGTATCTGAGAAGAGCAGTAGAATATTTGAATATTATTCTCGCATATTGTCCTGATAAACATAACAACAAAACATTTTTAAAAATTGTTCAGTAGAGCTTTTATGAGCTACAACTACAAAAATATCCCTTATCAATATATTTTGACTTCTTTGGTGGAATGTATATTTTCTCTACTCATCATTACCTCGTTGCCCACCGATGATTTTCGGAGCCTAGGACACATGTAGTTCATTTTCATTTACCTCTCTTTTAAAATGCTACATATTGAACAAAGATCCATTCACGGGGTTGATAGACTCAACGCTATCATACCCTCACCCATTGAAACGATAACGCATTAAGTATGTAGAGATACATTTACATTTTGTATTCAGCCCATTGGACGATTTTGAGGCAAAAATAGAGATGGACTGACGAATTCGTTTAACAATGACATGTTGTAATACAATTCACATGGTCTCAAATAGAAGATTTGTTGCAAGTTTTATTCAAATATGAAATGCAACAAGAAGTTATTACTGAGCTTTGCTTCATTACTTTCAATCAACCATCCAAATTTTTTTTTTTAACAACATGTTGAGGTCAGAACACATGCATATTTACAACCAGAATTTGGCATCAACAATCTAAGAAGTAATGACATTACTTTGCTTTTAATTTAAAAAATACTCCTTATACAATGGAAAAAAAACACCTCCTTCTGATCAGACTCTTTCGGACTAGAAGGCACAACTTCATTTAAAAGACTTTTATACAATACTTTCACCTTTTTTTTCACAATGCTATTCAAATACAGCCAATCAAGATAATTTATTAATAAATCCTATCATTATGATTCAACGAAACTTTCTTAAAAAATATTTCAAATATCATTAACTATTTCTCTAAAAATAACTTAACAGTGTCTATGATATTCTTCTACCCAGCGAACTGTGTATAACCACTAATTCACCCTTAAGGCACACCAATTTTCCATCGATTAAATGGGTTACGTTTGCCTCTTAATGGAACATTGTGTCAAATCAACACTAAAGGATACCTTTTTCACGGATTATAATACCTATCTTAGTTGAATCAATTTAAATTTACGACGTAGAGTACGCATATCCCTTTCACAGATAATCGAACTGAAAATAATCTTGACACGTTGCAAATAATCGTGATAAGAAATGATTCACCCTCTATGTTGTTTAACTATAATAGGGATAATCCCAATCACTTGATGAATACCTTTTATTAAGCAATAAAGGGAGCAAATCTTTTTCGCATACATACGTTCATATATGTACATATAAGAAAGGATAATAATTATGTATTTAAATGAAAGTCTCTGTTGCTAAGGATTTGATGCATCTAAAGGGAATATGTATACATAGATATGTACAAATATATATTAAGGTAAACTTTTTATAAAAGTTAATAAAAAAAAAATGTAAAAACTTCTGATGTAGACTAACATACACGAAAAATAACATTTCACACAAACATTACTTTCAGTTTAGAAATTATAATACTATCCACCAGCATGTATGTATGTAATTGGCAGCAAGGTGTAAAAAGCCATGTATAAGCTGGCATACGGCAATGCAGGGATTAAAGTATTATCATGACTTCTGCAACGTTTACTGTAAGCGATAAAGTTGTACACATAAATTTAGCTTTCATTTTGCACTGCTCGACAACAATATTCAGTTAAGTAGGAATTCAAAATCATATAAAAGGACTATTAATTCTTTAAACCTCCAAATTATATCCTATATACAATCCATACATGTAGAATATTCTTGTTTCTCAAATGTGATGTTCTTCTATCGACGAACAATTAGCCATCGTAACGAAACCAAAACTTAAATCCTGAATTGCTCACTAAGAAAAATATGGAATAAGATACTTAAAGTAACATGTTTGTTGCACTAATCTTGGCAGTTATTATGAAATTACAACCTTATGAAAATTAATTGTAGGCTTGATTTTTACATAGGAATATCTGTGGTGTTTGGGAAAAATATGATAAATCCAGAAATTTAATTTTTCTGTTGACTACTGTTTTGAACCTTTTGGACTATTTTTTTATTGGATGGATATGTACTGCAGCGAATTTTGTATGTATCATTTCATTTGGAATTATTAAGTAATTAATTAAGGACTCTGTCTACCTAGGCTCCGCTATCAATTCAGATAATAACACCAGCGCTGAGATCAGACGAAGAATAACCCTTGCCAATCGCTGCTTCCTTGGGCTAAGAAGGCAATTGACTAGCAAAGCCCTCTCTCGAACAACAAAAGTGACCCTATTTAAGACCTTAATAATCCCAGTCCTGCTCTACGGCGCAGAGGCATGGACTTTATCAAAAGTGGATGAGGGTGCTCTTGGCTGCTTCGAGAGGAAAATTCTTCGGGTGATTTTCGGTCCCGTCTGCATAGACAGTGAGTGGAGGAGGAGATAGTCAATTTAACTACCTTTAATTTGTAGATGTGGTGAAATTCTTCATTCCAAAAAATAATAAACGCATTATGCACCTTTTCCAGACATTCAAATATGTTTTGCAGCATCGTTTGTGATCAATCTCCAGTATCAAAATTTTCGTTACCTTTTTCGAGGTCTAATGGTCTTATCATGGGGCAGAAAACAGTCATTTTACGAGCGTGAAATTATTTGAACTGAAATGTTGATTAATAAATTCACGCAAATGAGCTTCGTCACTTCAATTTCCAAAGAAATTTGGATCGGTAATACTCCATGGCAACACCTTTGAGCTTCATTTATAATTAATTTTATAGTCATTTACTTATAGCTATTGTATAAGCATTTTGTTCCATTTTGTTGTCGGAAAAAACATTAACCCAGATCCCTACACTGTTTTGTGGCATACATATAATCTTAATCAAGTACCATGGAAATGTCAAGTTGCTCTTACATCATTCTATCCTTAGGCCTTGCTATAGTCCGTTTCAAATCAAAAGCGACAAGGAAAGTTGCGCAGAGAGAGCATCGAAAATTATGCTCTCTTTTATTGACTGGAAAATGACATGTACGAATCGGCTGAACTTTCTCGATTTCCTTTCAGATTTTATCCTATCGATTTTTACTTACACGTATAATTACCTGTTTTACTTGGAAAAAATCTAACTCCGATGAACAAACCAATTTATTGGTGCACACCCCTTTTTGTGACAACATTTAAGTACTTCTTGCAACAATTGTATGTGTAATTAAAAAGAGTTCAACAAATAAATATATTTAGGTACACATTTACATAAAAAGAAAAATGTTCCTTTAATTTTTTCAAAGTTTCAAATGCAAATTTTCGAGTCCAACTCATATCAGCAAAACATTCTTTTTTCTTTGCAACGCCATAAGTGAGAACAGTTACAAAAAACGTGTCATTACCATGTTCACTGAAGAAAATAATAATCCATACTTCACGCATTTTCTCTACACTCAGTTTTCGTATTTGGCAACATAGACTCTTTATCTTTTCAATAAATTTTGCCCAATCCCATTCAAAGATCTCTTCAGTAGGCGTTGACGATCGTCGATTTTTCTCTGTTTTGTGTGTAAACAAGAGAGGATGAATGGAAAATGACTGAAAAAGAGAAATCCTGCGCGAGTTTTGTCGCTTTTGATTTGAAACGGACTATACATATGATTCTTAATTTTTTTAAATCCTTCGACAAAAATCAATCTCAAGAATTCCCCTTTCCTCACAACATAACATTTAAATTTAAATATGTACTAAGAATGTAATCTCTCAGGCAATCGGAACTGACAGTGGCACATTGTTGTCAGTTAAACGGGACAATCGTTCCAATTCAGGCACGACAACTTTCCAAAGATTTGGAGACTGCATTAAAACATTCACCTGAAAACTGGAGCATGAATAATAGTCTTCATGTTTTCCAGAGAGTGTATATTTACTCGTATGTATAAGTAATTTTCAATGAAGAAATAATATATGAGAACATTTCATGGCGATGACCTACAAAACTTAAAAAGAAAAAAATTAAATCTGGATGTTGACGAGTGAAGAAGAGAGTAAGTAGGTCCGATTCTCTTATTCTGAATGGGAGGGTGTCCTTAATCTTCTCTTCTTTTTAAAACGTTTTTATTAGTTCGCTTTGGTGTCTGTCTGTTCGGTAAAAATCTTGCAACTGATTTTTAACTAAGTTCCCGATGAGCTAGAGACTTGAAATTTTAAACATAGGTCAGAACTGGATGACAATGCAATATTGACTCACTTTCAGTCTGTTCGTGAGGATTCCGACAGTCGTTTTCACAAAATAATGATCATATTCAGATGTCCATTGGCAACTCTGACGCACATTCATATTTATCGCTTAAGGGTTGTTTTTTCCGTTTTTGTTCGGATGTGTGTTTATGATGAGGGATCGGCGAAGGGAGTAATAGCAGACGAAGCACAACTCTCTATTTTTCTGGCGGTTTGTGTATAGTTTTTGAGTTGCCAATGCAAATTTTATAATGGTTATTTTTGTTTTATACTACCAAAGATCATAAAATCCCTTTTTTCGGATTGTTTGTTTATTGCCTCTTCGTTGCCGCAGCAACCACTTCATGTGTATGATTAGGGATCGGCGAAGGAACGAAACATAATAATTTTTTATTTTCTGGCTTCTAGTTTATGTATATTTTCTGTTTTACACCCTCATTCATGATTTTCTTGAAAAAGGATGTATGTACATAGGTATGTGATTGAATAATTTTGGGAAACAATTTTACAATGAGTAAACACAATTTCTTTTCTATTACGGTTGCACTCAGAGTTGCTAATGAAAATTGTTTAATGGTTATTAATTATTTCGTGGTATGGCTACTACGATCGAGAAGACGATTGTCACCTGTATTTTGCTTATTTTTAACGGCCTACTATGCGAAAATTCATTGAGAATAAGAATAGAGTATGCGACAGTCGTCTTATAGTATGCAAGACTAAAAAACAGAAAATAATTATTTAAATAAAAATAAATTTTTAATGTGCAACGTTTTTAAGACGGACTAAAAAGTAAAAAATAATTTTTCCTAGCCGCATACAAATTCAGATTCCTAACTCCATACAGATAGTCCTGAAAATTGGTTTTTGTGAATTTTTGTAATAGCTATGAAAATAATTGTTTTAAATCTTTAAAAAGAAAAACGTGGCGCAAGATAAAAATGAGAAAAGACACAATAGCCGTGTTTTTTTGATAATTATACTCACTTCAGTCAAAAAACGATCTATACTCACTTCATCCACAGTAGCAGCCACACCAACCAATTGGTTTGCGGCTCGATTTCTTTTTCTTCGTTTGACAGTTTGCAAATGTCAAAACCGAGGAAAAGCAACAAATACGATCGGCTAAGAGCTAATTTATGAGATTTTTCGCGCTCTGTTGGTCAACTTATGTAGTTCTATCCTCACTTGCTGCTACTGGAAAATTTATCCCCACTTGGTGTGTTGTTATTGCTTTGTGTGTAAAATCTTACTGGGCTGGGTATACAGCTATCAAAAAAACACGGCTATAGTTCACGTCATTTGCAGTGCAATAAAATTGTTAGCGACTTAAGTGCGCGCCACGTTTTTCGTTTTAAATCTTACAATTATTTTCATAGCTATTACAAAAATTCACAAAAACCAATTTTCAGGACTATCTGTATGGAGTTAGGAATCTGAATTTGTATGCGGCTAGGAAAAATTATTTTTTACTTTTTAGTCCGTCTTAAAAACGTTGCACATTAAAAATTTATTTTTATTTAAATAATTATAATTATTCTATATATAAAATTCTTCCCTGACTGACTGACAGATCAACGTCCAGCCCAAACCGTTAGAGCTAGAAACACGAAATTTGGACAGTAGTTTCCTTTTGTGGCGTAGAAAGTTAAGAAAGGATTTTTCGAAATTCGGCTCCAAAAGGGGAGATACAGGGTGTTCAAGTTTGTATGGAGTCAAAAAATTAAATTGGAATTAAGAATTGAAATTTGGTAGGTAAATTCTACAATAAAAATAAAGAAATACGTGTTTCACCGTTTTTGAAAATTATATCCATGGGCCAAGCTACAGGGTGTTAAAGTTTGCAAATTTATAGTATGCGCAACCGTAGCCATCGGCACATTCGGTTCGTGATCGTGTGTTGTTTTTGTTTTGCTGAGTTGCGCAAGGGTAGTTTTTTTTTCGTTTATTTTTCTTTGATCGTATTCTTGCTCCTATGGATACACTACGTAGTTTATTTACAATGCATTCGCAGTTCAGAGTAATTCGACGGGGAACGGGTGTGTACGATGGGACTACTGAACCGATTTCAAAAATTCAATATGGAAATGGTGACATTTTTGCTTCTTTTTATCTTTGAAAGCTCCATAGGGACAGATGATTTTTAGCGACCTAGTATACACCTCAGTTTGTATTTAACGCGTGCGAAGCAGCGGGTGAACTGCTAGTAGATACATATAAGTAATAACAATGGGATATCAGTACACATATTCGTTTGTTTGGATTTAAAATATAATTCCAGTTTGATTAGATTTTTCTTTAAAAACCTCAAACTGACAATGTTATAAGTGAAAATCGGAATTTAGATTTTTTTTTTCTAACTGACCAGTGCTTAAGGGGTTATGAATACCCTTATGATGTTATTCACACAGCGCTAGTATTGTAGTGGATTTTTTTGAAACTCAGGTGGTATTGGGTTTCAATCTTTTGCTCTGAGGGTGGTATCCAGAATGACTAGGGAGAATTATTGGTACTGTAGCCATTGCTTATAATTCACAGTATTTCTTTCAAACATTCCGATGCCATTAGTACGATCAACACTTTCAAGCCATATGACCACCCTGTTGCCAGTGTAATTGCCTACGCAGTAGAGTTGGACGTCAGCTTTTTTCGCAGTTGATCGAATTTTTTACCTAAAACCTTCAGCCTTTAGGTCAACCTGAAACCTTCAGCGTGACAAGCGAACCACTACACCATGGCCACCCCATGGTTTGTTTTGAACAGGTGCCTTTTCACACATCCAACTTACTTTAATTATTTTTGTAAACCTAAACAAAATTACATTGGGAGGTTTATTGTTGCAATCTTCATTTTTTTGAATTTTTGCTCCAAAGGGGAGATACAGGGTGTTCAAGTTTGTATGGAAAAAAAATGTAAATTGGAATTAAGAATTCAAATTTGGTAGGTAAATTCTACAACTAAAATAAAAAAAACACGTGTTTCGTCGTTTTTCAAAATTATATCCACAGGCCAAGATACAGGGTGTTAAAGTTTGAAAATAGAAGGATAAGTCCTGACCGACTTACTCATGACCGCCAGGCCTAAACGGCTTATGCTAGAATCTTGAAATATAGACAGGTGTTTCCTTTTGCGACGTAGGTAACTACTAAGAAAGAATTTGTCGAATTTTTACTCCAGAAGAGGAGATACAGGGTGTTCAAGTTTGTATGGAAACAAAAATTTGAATTGGAATTTAGAATTTAAATTTGGTACGTAAATTCTACAACAAAAATAAAGAAACACGTATTTCACCGTTTTTCAAAATTATGAATACGAGCCAAGATACAGACTATTAAAGTTTACAGAATTATAGTATGCGCTACCGTAGCCATCGACACATTCGGTTCGTGATCGTATGTTGTCATTGTTTTGCCGAGTTGCACAAGGGTAGTTTTTTCGTTTATTTTTCTTTGATCGTATTCTTGCTTAGATACATTACGTATGTAGTTTATTTACAATGCACTCGCAGTTCGTAACAATTCGACGGGGAACGGGTGTGTGTATGATTTGGTTGGATGAATCTTTAAGTATCTATGAGACTACTAAACCAATTTCAAAAATGCAATACTGAAATGGTGACACTTTTTACTATCTTTTACCTTTGAAAGTTCAATAGGAATAGACGATTTCTAACGACTAAGTATAAAGTTTAGTATGTATGGTGCGCGTGCGAAGCCGCGGGAGGACTGCTAGTTTAAATAATAATCTCTTTCTTGTTTGAAGAAAATTGTAACCCCATGCATATCAATCCAATGACCAAAGGCAGGTACGACGAGGAAAAGGATTAATATTTTTGCGACGATACATTCTTACATGCTGGAAGGAATCTACGGTGGTGAACATAGAAAAAATAAAGCAAACCGTAAATCCTGCTGAATTTCGACCCGTCAACATGCTTATGACAGAGAGCAAGATTTTAAAAAGGGTGGTACAAAAACAATTACAGAAATACATGGAAAGCAATAATTTATTGACGGAGTACCAATCAGGATTTCGACATCAACACGGCTGTGAATCATTGCTCAATCTTGTTATATCGTTATGGAAAACTGAAATTCATAAGAAAAGAGTTGTTGTTGCTGTTTTCTTGGATCTGCAAAGAGCGTTTGAGACTAAAGAAAGGTCCATACTAATGTAAAAACTGGAGAAATACGGTGTAAAATGCGTGGAACTTGAATGGTTCAAAAGTTATCTGTCGAACGGAGTACAACGAACCAGAATTTCACCTGAATTTTCTGAACGCTTGGCTGTAATGCTGGGTGTACCTCAAGGGACCTTACTATTTATAATTTACATCAACGACTTGGATAAAATGCTACGCTATGCAGAGGCAAGACTGTTTGCTGATGATACTTTGTTGTATGTTTCAGGAAGTTCTGCTGATGAATGTATCAACCAACTGAATGCAGATTTAAAAAGTGTTGAAGTATATTTAAAAATGAATAAGTTAAAGCAGAACAAAGGGAAAACAAAAGCTATTTTTTTAATTAATGGAAACTCTTGTATGGATATTGTTATTAATGGAGAGATTATTGAAAAAGTTAACGAAATAAAGTACCTACTTAGGAGTGATTTTAGATAGAAAGTTCAGTTTTGAGACACACCTATATTGTATTTGTAAGAAAATAGCAAAGAAAATTTTATTTTTTCAGAGAATTAGAAGTAGATTATCTATGGCTCGTGCAATAAAAGTTTTCAATGTTATGGTCAAACTACATTTTGAGCACTGTTCAACAATACTATTCTTAGGTCCTTACCAAATGTTAAATAGACTACAAAAACTACAGAATAGAGGAATGAGATGTATTTTAATGTGCAATAGTTTAACGCCTATACGCTTAATGTTAGATACACTACAATGGCTTACGATTAATCAGAAAACATATATGAATGTACTTCTATTTATATTTAAAATAAAAAACCATACGTTACCTAATTATTTATCTAATCAAATAGCTTACGTTACTGATGTGCAGCCATATAATTTAAGAAATAGAGTAGATTTCAGACTTCTTTCAAACAGATCTCAAAATATCTTATTTTATAAAGCTTTTAAGTTATTTAATAGTCTGCCAAATGCTATAAAAGCAGAAAATAACCTAATTGTTTTTAAAAGATTCTTGATATTACATGTAAAGGCTTCTTATAATTGAAAAAAAGAAAGATTAATTAGTTTTATAGTTTTATTATTTAAGTTATCATTTGTAACAAATAGCTAAAGCTAAATAAAAAATCAAATCAAATCAAATCTTGCAACAGAAAGAAAAGAGGACATTGACATGATATCTGTCACGTTATCACGTTATTAAAAGTAAATTAATTATAGAGTGGATTTCATAGGATGTACATAAGTATGTATAATTAGCTTGACTTTAATTATGATTGCAGGAGTTTAACAAAACTCGATATACCTTGACACTCTAAACATTTTAAACTTAACACTTAAAATCCATCCAGTGGGAACTTACTTTCGCACGTTATCTCTAAATTTTAAGGATTATCTTGCTGTGTGATGAAAAGTTTGTTTTCGCTGTTATAAACGAAATGGTTCAGACTGGAAATTCAGTATCTTACCACATTTGTGGACGTGCTTCACTCGTTTCATAAAATTGTCCATCAAATGCGAAATAAACTTCACTCCACATAACATCAAAGAAAATTTTATGTTAGTTCAACTTCTCATAGAACTTGTTTACTAATTATTTTGCCTTATTTTTCCTAGAAAATTAAGTACTGCAATTCCTAACGTAACATTGACAACCCCTTATCATTTATTCTTATATTTTACCATAAAATTAATTCTTGTAAAACTTTTTTTCATATTGCATAGGAATGTACAAAACAAAAAAAGTATGAATGGAATAAAGGAACAACGGTAGAAGGAGAACACAATCATCATCACCGGATTTCCGCGTGGTAGACCAACAATTATCCTCTTTTTTACCACCCACTCTTCTTGTGGTGTATTTCGTCCACCCTCGTTTTTCATTTTCCCAGTTATTTATCCTTTACAAGGACTATTACTTTGTACAGTGCAAAATCAAATAAAAAAGAGAGAGATTTCAATAATGACTGAGTTACTAATCCAAGGCAAGGGGAATTTTAAAATTAGAACCATTTCAAATATTCGTATATTCTCTATTTATACGTGTACTTATGTATGTATACACGGAATATATATTTTGATTAAAATAAGATCTTATCCCATGAAAACAGCCTTTTTGTCAAAATTTAGTACTAAAAGCAAAAAAAAAAAAAAACTGCAAAGAAGTATGCCCAAGAATCTCTTCTCGAAAGCTTACAAGAGAACTACCACCACATTAAGAGATACAACTCTGAATTGAGTAGGTACTAACCAATTACCCCTAATTTCTATAGGTAGGTCAGTAACATGCGACTGCGCAGGAATTTACAGATATAATCTCTTAAATGTCCTACTTTCACCGAGGTAATAGACAATACTTGCACACATTTACGTAAACATCACTTTGTTACGATGTAAAAGGGGAATTGGTACACTAGCACAAAAGGAGGAAGAGTAAAAAAAAAACAAAAGCTAAACCCAAGGATTCACGCAGAAGTTAGCATCACAGTCACCATCAACGTGCAAAAGCATCTTTTATAAACTTTAGAAAAAGTTCTTGGGGATTATGTATGCTTGTTAGTTAGGGTAAAATTCGAACCGAGATGCTGTGGCACTTTTAGTACATATTAGAACGCGAAGTGTAGCAGTCAAAAAAAAAACATCAAAACGGCTTCTATGTGATAAAAATTAAAAAAAAAATATCTTGTAATAAATTTAATTAAAAAAAAATAAACCTATAAAAAACAAAACTTATCAGGTGATTTGACACATAATGGTTACCGTGTTGTGAGCAAATAAAAAAGTGACACAACTCTCAAGGATATGTCCCAAAATGTTTACTTAAAGATGCCGTAATCATATCTTTTGTTATCAGTGCTTAAAATGTTAACAGCTATGAAGAAATAATGTGTACATAGTGGAGTGTGTGTGACACAAATTGGAAGACCGTCGGCCATGATTTTTCCCATTCCTGCATTTTTTCTCATAAGGAAACGCAAATTGTAGTGATTATAGTAGCAATATTAATGAGCCATTAAAATGATTCCAAATGAGGCAGAGCTTCTGTGTCGGTGTTAAATTGTTATCATACGTTTTTCCATCATATTTCTTCTTAGAAATCCAATCTTCTAAGTCCCCCAGCTTTAAGTCTCTCACAAGTTAAAGTGTAAGTGCATACAATTTTTCCAATTGCACAAGTGTTTGTGAACTGTTTGATAAATATTCACATTTTAGTTCGTAATATATAGTTCCGAAAATGTTTTTTGGGATTACCTTTGTTTCACTATGGATATTATATGCAACTTTCTGGATACATTGCACAGTTGCACAACAATCGTTCACAGAAAAAATTCCACTTGGTAAGTTTATCATTCCGTATTCTATTTCCATAATGATTATTTACAGAGAACTACAATATCATCCTTCTGCAAATGTCGGATATTTATGGATACAATTTTTCTTTTTTATGTTATCGTATAGGTGCCATATTCGAACAAGGAACTGATGAAGTTCAATCTGCCTTCAAGTATGCCATGTTAAATCATAATCTGAACGTGTCTTCTCGGCGATTTGAATTGCAGGCATACGTTGATGTAATAAACACTGCCGATGCATTTAAGCTGTCTCGATTAAGTACGTCTTGTTCAAGGGTAGTTTTATAAGTAACCGACTGTTTATTAAAAGCGTGTTGACTTTCAAACCATTAAGCATTTAATTATCCATGTGAATAGCCTTCCATCGCTTTTTGATTTTAAATGCTGCATAGCCGACGGAAATGAACGAATGATTTGCAATGTTTTGGAGCTGACTGAAATTAGCTTTAATTAGGGTCAAGTATCTGAGCGATTGAGGAGGACTTTGCTTTATAACAAGTACTTTAATGTTTTATGAGCTACTGAGTAGGTATCTAAAGTGCAGTAGGTAGTTTAAACTTATATTTGTTTCAGAGTAAACATACTCTAATTAATGGTATGGTGAAAATAGTATTTAATGTTTTCCTGCACACATGCCGCTAAAAAATTCAATTCAGAAACAAGAGAGATATGGAACAAGTAAAAAAACTAATGATATTATAATAAAATAAAAAACTACAAGAATTGCTTAATGTAATACATAAATAAATGATATTTTTAGTCAAGACCTCATATCAGTGCGGTAGGTATATATGCCAGAAAAAGGATGTGTAAGTACATTAATACATATGCATACATGTGTGTTGGATATTGATAAGGACTAATTCGTTCGTTTTTATAAATAACGTCATATCTTTCGGTAATGTTATTACATATTAAACTTTCTTAGATTCTACGACATAACAGTGTACTTACAAAATTAAGACTGTTTCAATTACATTTTAATGCTAGACTGGCAACTGTAATGATAGTTCATAGTCATCATGTCTTTAAAAAATACTAGAAGGGAAGAATTTGCCTTATAAAAAATTAAACTCTCTTCGCAACCTTACAAGTCTACCGTCGCCTCATTTGCAATCATGGTACCTCAATGCAATTTGAATAAAAATAAAAGTACCTACTCATTTACAAAGTGTTCTGATAAACATTAACTTGGCCAGATAATTGTCATTTCCCAAATGTTTCCAAAAGAAATGTATGGAACTGATCAATCTCATCAATTTTTCTTTCTTTATGAATAATATATCTTGCATTTACACAAAGCTTTCCAAAATAATCGTCACAAAACTTGTTAACAGATAAGAATACAGAGGTGCTTCTTTTTTTAAATATGTTTTTGTTAAACTACAAAAACCTGTTAAGAAGTAGGCACTATACAAATATGTACCAACATATCATTCGGTGAATGGCTATAAAACTTTAAAAGTGTTTATTTATACAAATAGTCGTTAAAATTAGTGGCTTTAAACCACCGTACAAAAACAAAAATAGCATACTTAAATTTGGTTTGGAATTTGGAGTTTCCCTATAAGTTTTGTTTGATTTAATTTGTTGAAGGTTTGAACAAGATTTTCTGCGAAGCTCTTCATGTTTTTCATGCTGAACGTATATTTACAAAATCAGAGATTGCTCTCTTTTTTTTTTGTGAAAGGTTTAAAATTCACTTGAATATGGTACTACAAACATTTTTAGATTCTTGTTATGCAAATTACTACACTGTAATATGGTACATGCATAGAAAATCTTTGTTTTATTTACCTGTAAAAAGCGCTTTAACAGTCAGTTACATTATAAAAACCACCTACTCCTTAGAAATTATTAAAATACGACTCTATCAATTGTAGTATGCAACCAGTTTTCAAGAGGCGTCTATTCAATGTTAGGCGCTGTGTCGCCAGATTCCTTTGATACTCTGCACTCGTACAGCAACACATTTCAAATGCCATTTGTGACGCCATGGTTTCCAGAGAAAGTACGCAATACTTTAAAAAAAATTCCTTTACAGGAAAAAAAAAAGTAATTCGTTGTGGTTTCAGGTCTTGACACCATCATCTGGATTTCTCGATTTCGCAATAAGTATGAGACCGGACTATCATCAAGCAATTATTGATACTATACAATTCTATGGATGGCAAAGGATAATATACCTATACGATTCGCATGATGGTAAGTATATAAAACGAATACTTGCATATTCTCATTTGTACAATGATTTTGGACTGAAAAATATTTAAGAAATAGAAGGACATTCGAAATATTGATTCTCACAAAAGTACATTCAACAATTTAATTTAAAAGTTTAAGTATATACTCAGTCCTTTTCACAATTTATTCAAGCACATCGTGCTCAAGAAAATCTCTTCCTCCATTCACATAGATCCATTTTTTGTGTGCAACTTTTATTTACTTTGAAAGTTTAGAAGAAAGTTTGCTTGTGTTGAAAGGAAAAAATTTTGCATTACAGTATTTAAGTACTGACATGAATTAGAGTTTTCCGCTTTTCCTATGGTGATGTCAATGTGAAAGGGTTCCTTCTTTAGATATTCATCGTTGTGAACTTTAAATCGATCCGCTTTCAAATTTGGAATAGACGTTGTATTAAGCAGTGCGAATGTGTTGTGCCAAATGAAATAGCTTACCAGAACGAAATAAAGTAATCCATTTAATGAACAATTTAATGTACCCTTCGCTTTCCGCAAGATTTTTTCACACACAAACTCATGTAAGAACGATGATTTTCTTGGCTCGTGTTAATAAAAAAAAAAGTGATATAACTACGTATGTATGTTTCTATAAAAAAAAAGAACGCATCGACTCCCGTGGAACTTATTATCAACAATTACATATCTAGTCTGGTTAAATGTAATGTGTAAAAAGTAAATAAAATGAGCAGACCTTGATATACCTATGCCTTCAATCTTATTCCGGATCAATTTCTGGTTTTTTTTTAAATGAATGGTATTTCATTGGCTATAAGAAACCAAACGGAACGAATTTTGATATTTAAGGCAGAGACAACAAATGTGTGAATGTCGATCGGGGAGATAATGTTATCAGAAATTTGAGCAATTACTACATAAAAGTGGATAGATGTTAAAAGACAACATTTCTTTCTCGTAGTCCAACCATAAAAGGGTGAACTGAAATTATGATTTCAGATTCAAATAAACTCTATTCGTGAACAAGAATGGTTTATTTGATTCAATTCAACTAAGTTTGAAAAATGAAATAGATTAAGATCTTTTTTTTCGATTAATCGGAGTGACGTATCTGAACTTTGTGGCTTTAAAATTAAAAACCGCTTATGCAACTGAGATTAGTTCTAGCTACGACGGCCAGAAGATAGCTGAAAAACAATATATTAATTTTGTATGTTAAATTCGTATAATTTTTATTTCTGTTATGATAAAGCTAACCCCAACTGAGCAGACTCGAGCCCGATCCGGAAACAGCCACGAATAGCCACTGAAAATAAAATTAAAATCGAACTACTACACCAAAAAGTGGGTGCCTGCGAATTGGAAATTTCCTTTTTACATTATGATAAAAATCATGGGTGCCTTTCTTAAGTTTTTGCATTTACTTAATAACAACTATTTGCTTATTTTGCAAATGTGAAATAAAAATATTGCTGTATCAGATTAAAATAGGGACTGCGAATTGTTTCTTTTGCTATGAATCTACTAAAATACAAAACACCGTCCTATTATATTTCTCACATGATTACATTGGATGACTTTTTTTTTAATAGATCTTATCTCTTTTAACCCCCTTACAATGTATCAAGGAAGAAAATGGAAATAAAAACCAAAATTAGGTCAAAGCTGCGACTAAGGAATGGTAGGTAGAAGTGGTTGAAAGTGGGAATCCTGCCAGGGACAGGGACTAAGAAATACATTGAAAAAAAAACAATGGTTATATTTTTCAGAGATGGCGTCAAAAAAAAATATTCCTGCTTGCATATTTAAAAAGTGTTGATCGTACTAATGCCATCGGGATGTTTGAAAGAAATGCTGTGAATTATAAGCAACGGCAACAGTACCAATAAAACCCTCGGAGCAAAAAGACTGAAACCTTATACCACCTGAGTTTCCAAATCACTACACCACACTAGCGCTGTGTGAATAGCATCATAAGGGTATTCATAACCCCTTTAGCGCTAGTGAATTATAAAAAAAAAAAAAGTATTTAAGATAGCAAGATTTGAAATCAAAAACTACCTACTTCAGTATCTTACAGTTTTATATTTTCATCTGTAATGGCGTTTCGCTTCCAAACGTCTTTGTTTATGACTTTGTTTACCTCTCTTCCATTCTCTCCGCTTGTTCGATCCATAGCTTTTAAGCTACTTCGCTACATTATGTATGAATTGTAATTCTCAATTCATGTTTGTTCAAAACTTCATACAACTTTTTCAGTCATTATATTTTTACATGAATATGATTAGATGCTAAATTCGTATTAGTTTTCTAACAACAATTCCGCAACTTACAAACTGAACCAATTATTTTGAAATCTAAAACACAAACTCCTGTCAAGTATTTAACAGAACTTATTGTTGAACCTGTGGAACCATCCAAAAAACAAAATTGTATATTCCTCTCAATCTATAAATCTAATCAATAGTAATCCTTGAAAAAGGGATTTTAAATAAAACATGTGTATAGATCTTGGTACTATACAAATACTTCATCTTAGAATGATCTCTTTCAAAAAACACTATTCAAACAAATACAGTTCTTCAAAGTCTTGTGAAAAGTCTATGCTCTGGAGAGTGAAAAAACCTCTCCTCATATTAAGAACAAAATACACAGCCCTGTTTCATCTCAGCAACTGTTTTTTTTAGCAACGAAGTTGTCCTTATGAAGATCCCCGCTACTATTCACTTAGAGAAGATATAACCTCTGGAATTAAGTAACTACTCTCATTAAAGGATGTCGCAGCATAATAATTCTACATTAAACTGCATCAAAAAATGGTGCAGAGCAACGAAAAGCTCTTCCGCATCCAGTCTTAGCTAGTATAACAGGCTTTCAGTATAAACAAAATATAAAGAAAATAGTATCTCAGCCGTTTTTTTTTTAATTATTATTCTTTCATATTCTGTATGAGGACAAGTTATTAATATGTTTCAAACCAAATTTCTAAACGCAATAATTTAAAGCATTTTGGCTCAAAAGTAATGGATTTCTAAGCCCAGTTTTATAATTAAAAGTGCAACCCCTCTATGATACAATCTTGCCTTATAGTCGCTTTTTTCTAAGAATCAAAATCGTCCTTTTACCCTGTGCTATCTTGAACGAAAGTATCCTATATACTATTTTGCTTTATGTCTACATAAGCCCCTTTTGAACAATACTGGAAAAGTAATTTCATGAAACGAATCAGCTATCTACGTAGCATTAAGGTTTTATCACCTTCAATGCCCTCTGCAATCAATTATGTCCCTAATCCTTCACAATTCTTGGTATTCTACCAACTGTCATTTCAGAATATATATATCTATTGATTACGTAGTAATGTAATGGGGTCATATGAAACTAATCTTCCAAATATATTTAAACGCATATGTATTATTACATATGAAACATACTTTTTGGGCTGGACATTCTGCATCATATCTGAAAATAAATATATCTTAAACTTTTTATCTGAAAATAATAGAGTTAAGTTATGAAATCAAAGCATGGTTGTTTTCCTTCTCCAACTCCCTTGTTAAATGTGGAAAATAAATACTCCACATAAAGATTTTGAAAGCTGTGTATTAAAAAGTTATATTAAATAACGGCTTGTAACACAATTATTATAAGAAAAAAAAACTATCATTTCTTCTCTGAAATAACTTACATTTTCAAACTCCTTTCTAAAAATTTGATCTAATAATCGTACTGCTGTGAATCAGAAACTTCTGAAGTAAAACTAAGCGAACTAAAAAATTCGGTGGACGTTGATTCTTTCCTTTTACGAATCTGCATGACCTATTGCTTAGTCCTTTACTGCTGACAACACATTGGCTCACTCATGGCTCTCAAAAATGTTGAAACATTTTGCATTAATAATACATATTCAAAGCTCAAGGACTGATATAATCACATTTTGCTCTGGGTTCATTGGAATTAAATTCAAACTATAAACGTATTGAAAATATAAGTACAAGTATAATATTAGATTGATGTATGTACGTTTAATCTAATGCTTTTTTACTGACTGTCAAGTCATCCCTGATATCTGGCACCTTCAATTTAAAAACCGCTCTAAATTGTTATCTGTCTGTAAATGAGATTTCTCCACAATTCGAAATTCACCTGGGGGCCAGACCATAGAAACCTTCCACGGTCAACTTATTGGCCTATCGATTCTACCAGAGAAAGAGAATTGGATGTTACAAAAGATGGCAGAAGTCTTGGCTTTTTAATCCAACCGAAACTTGTAAATAGCTCGCATGTCTAGCCGTAGACATTCGCAACGTGTTTTTCTCATATTCCTTCTCTCAAATGTCTTAACATAATTATTTAAATGGAATATACATATGTACTTATGTTCATAGTTGTATTCCGCCTATTCATGTATTCAATCATAAATATACATATAAACGTGCGGCATTTGATGCGCCACCATATTTTAGAAATTTTATTTCGAGCTTAAAACGAAATATAGAATAACTATTGAAGGATATAATCCTAAGTGATGCAGTATACGTAAAATAAACTACTAGTTGATTGTCTGTTTTATTTCAAGTATTCAGAATAGATTGCCTATTCATAATAAAACTATAAACCTAGATACTGCTTTGTGCAGAGTAGTAATATTTGGTGATTATTCTTCCTTCAATTTCATGTGCTATTTCCATGTTCTCTCCTTCGTGTAAAACTGTGATCTCTAAAGGAAAACTATTGTTTCTTCTCTTCATGAAAATTCTCTTCATGCACATTTTCCTTATGTTATCGTTGTTTACTTATGTAGTGCTCTCATAAAAATAAATGTATCCCACAACACAGTTGTTCAGTGGGCGTTTACTTACCTAAACATTATAGTACATTTTGGGATTTTTACGACGAGAAAACTAAAACAACATTGTTTGCCAACGGAAACAAATTTTTTTGTTGAACATAGGTCTTAGAAAAATCCATGTTTGATTTTTTTTTTTTTTTTTCAATAGAAATTAAATTAGAAATTAATTTTTTTTTTTAATGAAATAGGATTGCTAAGACTGCAACAAATCTACCAAGGACTTAAGCCCGGAAATGAATCATTTCAAGTGGAAATGGTCAAACGAATAGCAAACGTTACAATGGCGATAGATTTTCTACATACCCTCGAGGACTTAAGTCGTTGGACGAACAAATACATTGTGCTAGATTGTCCAACGGAAATGGCAAAAGAAATCCTTATAACACATGTCAGGGATATTTCACTAGGCAGACGCACATATCACTACTTACTCAGTGGATTGGTAAGTTTTCCACTATGCAAACAACACTAAATAGTATTTGCTAGTATGAACAATGTGTTTACCACAAAAAATTAGGTGATGGACGATCGATGGGAGAGTGAAATTATTGAATTCGGTGCTATAAATATAACCGGATTTAGGATTGTTGACACAAACCGGCGATTGGTACGTGAATTCTACGAAAGTTGGAAACGCCTGGATCCTGCGACTTCCGTCGGTGCTGGAAGGGATTCGATATCGGTAAGAAGTTCACTAATACAAGTGTATTTCATTTAAGACTACATATGTACGTATGATTTTTATTTAAAGGCTCAAGCAGCTCTCATGTACGACGCTGTTTTTGTGCTCGTTGAAGCATTTAATAAAATCCTTCGCAAGAAACCAGATCAATTCAGGAACAATGTCCAGCGCCGTAGTCAAACACTAATGCCCAGTCCAGCAAACGGAACGACAGGATCAGGCGGGAGTAATGTGGGAACGAGCACACGTGCTCTGGACTGTAACACCTCCAAAGGATGGGTAAACCCTTGGGAACATGGTGATAAAATTTCACGATATTTGCGGAAGGTAAGAAAATGTCAGACGGATAAAGTAGTTATTTATGTGTGTATGCACAGTGTGGTGTGCTTCAACATCGGATTATACAAGTGAGAGGAAGTTCAAAGCATGTACAATTTTCGCCTGCAGGTGGAGATAGAAGGATTAACTGGGGACATCAAATTCAATGATGATGGCCGACGGCAGAATTACACTCTTCATATCGTCGAGATGACTGTGAACAGTGCAATGGTAAAAGTTGCTGAATGGTCCGATGAGGCTGGTCTAATGCCATTGTCAGCAAAATACGTGCGCCTCCGGCCCCCAGTTGAGTTCGAGAAGAATCGCACATACATTGTTACAACACTTCTGGAAGAACCCTATATAATGCTAAAGAAACCTGGCCTCGGAGAACAGTTTGAAGGTAATGACCGCTTCGAGGGTTATTGTAAGGACTTAGCCGATTTACTCGCTAAGAAATTGGGTATAAATTGTAAGTTGTTATCCCCTTATATACGTGTGTATGTATGTATAATATATACTTTGTACTCAAGATGAGATGCGTTTGGTTAAAGACGGAGGATATGGTGCTGAAAATCCGAATGTGCGAGGGGGATGGGATGGAATGGTTGGCGAGCTTGTACGAAGAGTAAGTTTCACTTTACATGCGGTTAAGTTCGTTAAACAAGTTTACAAACTTGGAAAATGTAAAGTTTGCTCATTTAATTTTTTGGTATATATGTATTTATTTGTAGGAAGCGGACATTGCAATAGCAGCAATGACTATTACAGCCGAACGTGAACGAGTCATTGATTTTAGCAAACCCTTTATGTCATTGGGGATTTCGATTATGATTAAAAAGCCAGTAAAGCAAACTCCAGGCGTATTCAGTTTCATGAATCCACTCTCCCAGGAAATTTGGGTAAGTAGCACTTGAATATTCCAACATATTGATTTCTAGAGAGCAGAAATTTGTTGGTTGAAAATCGTTATTGGCGAAATCCACCCCTGGCTCTCTTGGTTTGTTATTTGATGAAATATTTCGAATAATTTACTTTCAGTTGAATAACTTGGAATAACGTTTGCATAGTATGTACAATGTACATGTCTGCTGTAAGTGAAGTGTTGTTTCAATGCCATTTGTATATTGATATTTGATAAATCATTATTGATTTTTCGTCGGGGTATTCACATAAGAGCTGTTTATTTTATTTCACAAATTTGCAGATGAAATTGTTCTTATTTGATTGTATCACCGAAATTATTGTAACCATTGCTTGAACTTCAAAATATCTCTGTGATGAAAAATGAGATCTGCATGTGCTCTTTTCCAAAAGCCGAATATTATAATGGCACATTGAGGAGTAAGATCATCTTCCTTCCACAGAGATTGAAGCCATTCCTTGAATTAATTACAAAGTTGACTTTTATGATTATCACTCACAGTTTATTTATAAATTGGGAACATTCATCTTTACCATGAATGATCTATCTCAACAGCCAGTCATCTGCAGTTTAATTTATTTATTTAGATAAACAAAAAAGCAGGTCTAACTTCCCCAGGATTAAGTCAATAATCATGAAAAGGCCATCAGAATAAAATAAAATATATTTTACTGATATAATAGTGTTAGATGCTGGAAAATTTCAAGTGACATTTTAACATTAGAACATGATTAAGAATACATCACATAAGCTACCTAGCTTGAGTTGATTGCATGCAAAATACGCTACGTAAAACATAACCACGAAAATGGCTGTACAAACTGGTAGAGCAAAATATTTGTACATGCATATCTAAATTGAATTGTCTACAGCTGTAATCATTCCTATGAAATTGTTCACAGTGGCTTACTTTTATTCAATATTTGTATTTGCATATTATTAAATTGAAACATAAATACATACAAATGTTTTACTTTTCGCAGGTAAGTGTCATTTTTAGCTACATTGGAGTCAGCATTGTCCTATTCTTTGTTTCACGGTTTTCACCTTACGAGTGGCGTCTTATTCAATATTCAGGTAAGTAGTCGAAGAATAGAGCTTCATATCTACATATACATATATTTCTTGAGGAATAAAGTTGAATTCCATTCTTAGATTCAGTAAATTCCCATCAAGACCAAATGCAAAATCAGCAACAACAGCCATCAGCTGGTGTTGGAGCTACATTTGCCACACCCGCTGTAGTTGTGAATGAGTTCAGTATATTAAATTCATTTTGGTTCTCATTGGCCGCATTTATGCAACAAGGGTGCGATATATCTCCGCGATCAATATCAGGGCGAATCGTTGGTTCTGTTTGGTGGTTTTTTACACTCATACTAATTTCATCGTATACAGCAAATTTGGCAGCATTTCTTACAGTCGAACGGATGGTTACACCAATTAACTCACCTGAAGACCTCGCTACGCAAACTGAAGTGCAATACGGTACCTTACTTCATGGCTCTACATGGGATTTTTTCAGAGTAAGTCAATTACCAGATTATATGAAAAATAATATTTATTTTCAAACTCTAGAAAATAATGTTGAAATTGATTCTTAGTTGTAGTTAAAACAGTGTACACTGGTGTGCTAAAAAAGCAATGTGGACTTACAAACAAATAAATGAATGATGGTGAATTGTTTTCATGTTGTTCGTGGTGACTTCAATGTAGTGTGTAAATTTAAATGGAACGAGAAATCAAATCCACGAAAAACGCACTGCAAATATGACATGATAAACAAAAAAACTTCTATCAATTCTTTCCCTTAACATTAGCGTTAGAAGAAAGTAAATAGCCTACAATATCATGATATTGAATCTTCATATAATATTCTTTAAATAACACATATAAAAGTGGGTACACTGATTTCTTTTTGTCAATAGAGATCACAAATCGGATTGCATAATAAGATGTGGGAATACATGAACTCCAGAAAACATGTCTTTGTAAATACTTACGATGAGGGAATACGTCGTGTAAGAACATCAAAAGGCAAATACGCTCTACTGGTTGAGTCTCCAAAGAATGAATATGTTAATGCTCGGGAGCCGTGTGATACGATGAAAGTTGGTCGAAATTTAGATACCAAGGGTTTCGGAATAGCAACTCCCATTGGGTCACCATTAAAGTGAGCAATAATATAAGACTGCAGTTATAGGTTATTGTGTATAACAAGAAATTTTATGTATTTTTTAGAGATCCAATTAATTTAGCTGTTTTATCGTTGAAAGAGAACGGTGAGCTAATAAAATTACGAAACAAGTGGTGGTATGACAAGACTGAATGCAATCTTAACAAAGACAATCAAGAGACATCGCATAATGAGTTATCCCTGAGTAATGTTGCGGGAATATTCTATATTCTAATTGGTGGTCTCCTAGTGGCAGTCTTTGTAGCAATTGTTGAGTTCTGCTTTAAAAGTAAGTCATCGTCGTCATCGTCATCGGCGGCAGGAGGTCGTCACCAGAGAAATTCCCTATCCGATGGAATGCATTCTAAAACTAAATTAACAATTCAAGCGAGTAGAGACTATGACAATGGGAGAGTCGGGGTGAGTATCTACACATATGGTATGCGTTCTATGAAACCATAATATAAAAGTTACAACTTTGTTAAAGACAGCAAAAAACTGTTGTATTTTAGAAGTAGTTTTTTTGTGTGTCCAGCAACTCAAATAAAAAAAATTTGACTAGGGGGGCAGGTCTTGTACTTCCCACCTGGTATTGCGTTATGTCAAAGCGAAAAGTATTTCCAACTAGCTTTTACCCGCGGTTTCGCCCACCTATAATTTGCGAAGTTACACTTTAATAACCAAAAGTAGCCTATACTTGACGAGGTACAGTCACTCTGCGTGCAAAATTTGAAGTTGATTGGTTTCGCAGTTTTTGTGTTACAGAGGAACAAACAAACAAACGGACAACGTTTCACTTTTATAATATTAGTAGGATAACACCACAGAGTGCTTGTTGTCTAGCACACCTTTTATAAAAACGTTTCTTCAAATATCTCAGCATCCACTATACCGATTTTGCTCAAAATCTAATCAGGTCAAATAAAAGGAAAAAACCGCATGTTCCGTTTTCCAGATAAACGAGCACACACGCACCTGTGTGCCACTTCGAAAATGGGTAGAAATGATTTCTAGTGTATCGTAATGTGAAGCTCTATTAAAATCTCTAACTTTTTTTTTTGGGCGATTTCAATACTTCCCCTATGGAGGTGGGAAGTAAAAATTTTAATTTTTACTTTGGCTCAAACTTTAAAACTCTAGACTACGATTCTACTGTCAATAATATAATTACAACAGTTGTTTACTCTCACTGGTCTTTATATTTTATTAACCTTAAGCCATTAGTAGAACTTCATCTAATTAATAACAGGTTATCTCAAATTGCATAAATTTCCAGTACTACCCACCGGCGCAAATCAATGCCACTTCTGACACAGAATCAATGCACATGAACACCCATGGCCAAGTTTGACGTGAACATGCGCAGGAGTCACGGCTTTGACGCACTCCTTGCGCACCAACAATTCGGCGGATAATGGCTAACAGTAGACAGGAGACTGAGAAAATGCTTAGCAACCACGAAGGTCTATCAGTAGGAAGTCAAAATAATACCCTTATTCGAAATCCAGACATAAGTAATCCCTATGCTAAGTAAACTAATACTAAAAGTGTGAGTCGAAGATAGACTCATGCAGTAGTAGCATCACTTCATTCAAACTAACAGACAAAATAAAGTACACACCATAAATGTGAACTGGATGTTATTTTGCTATATGTAGATTAAGAAGAACTGACTATTGTTATGTAAACACATAAGTTTAAAAAATGATTTAAACCAAAAAAAATAATAAAAATTATAGTTAGAGAGAGTCAAAAAAAAAAACTTTTTACAATAATTTTATAGGTATAATATAACCATACTGAATAATGTATTAAGAAATCTAACCCTAGTGGTAGAAATGAAATGGGGAATTATTATTTGTAAACTGTTTTAAACGTATACTGTGCCAAAAAAAACCGAGTTGGATAAAAAATTAAATTAAATTATATATATAAATGAACAGTATAGAGGCATACGGAATTCATTCAGACGCATGAGCAATGTCATTGCAAAACAATGAGTGTATAAAAATAATAATTGGCAAAGAAATAATTTTATTTCCCAATTAAGAAAAAAATAATCAAAACTTCGACCTGAGAATCAAAGCCATTGCAATGCGTCCACAAATACAAATGTAAGATAATCGATTTTAAATATATTGAATAAAATTTGTTTCACTTATTGATCCTTAACAAAAAACAGACTGACACCTAGTTTTCAGTTTTCATATTATTCTATAATGTGTTAATTGATCAAAAGAAGGGAAAAGATGAGTTTACAAAAAAATAACCATTAAACTGTTTTCCGAAATGTCAATGCCTTCTAGATTATACTACAACAACACAGTTGATTTCAGTCCCATGCAAAATAAGTAAAAAATAGTCTTCCCATATTTTGCTTTTATAAAAGCCGGTCTTTGTAAAGTTCCATTATTGTTTATTCTATCGTTAGCCTTCCAAGAAAAAAGGATTTGGTCCTCATAACATGAGTACCCATAGTTCAGTTTTATTGTTTAAGTTTGTCAAAATGTATATTTGTTTACACCATTTATCTCAAAGTAAGACAGGAATCGTTTAAATGTAAAAATTCCGATTAACTAAAAAAAAATCATGCAATTTATCTTTAATTCAAAAGGACTGAGAATTTTTATTGAGTGATTTGTTAATAATTATAGGTAACATGTTTACAGCAAGTATTGGAGGAAATATTTTGTAATGTATTCCAAATTTTCAAATTAGTTAATTACACCAAATCAAAAATATACTTTCGTGCCAAAATCAAGAAAAAACTACTTTCAAGATCATAAATAAAAAAATAAAAAATATTGAATCAAAACGTTTTCTTATTCCAATCAAAGCGATTTTTGGGCATACCATAAGTAGAATTGATAAACAACCGTAGTGCAACTAAATCATTACTATAAATATGAATGTAATTAAAAATATAACTTTAAAATAAAACTATAATAGGTAAATAAAACATATAAACGGTCATTAACATCATATCCAGGGTTAAACATTTAGAGAAGAAAAAAAAAACACACTCACGCAAGAAAGTACGATCCTTTTTTGTATTTAAGATTAAATTAGTTGTAAGCAAATTGTTATATACAAAGTATAAAACTAAAACTAATCTACTAAGAGACAACTTTTAATAAAACAAAACAAAAAAAATATTTAAGAAACTTTGTGCATTGTGTTCATGTTACAATAAAATAATCTTCGCAAGAATATCTATAACGTCTGTTTAAAAAAAAATATGCTTAGACCATATCACTATTATTTTTTATATACAGAAAAGAAAAACTTTTTCTGATTTTTCAAAAACCTTGAAAATATTTCAGATTGGATTGTTTTACTTTAAAAAGGATCTTTGTATGTCTAAGTCGGTACAAAATGATTGATTAGTCTGATCGCTCAAAAAACAGAAATTACTATTACATGTTCAATAACAAGATCTAACATAAGAATTGTTTTGTCCATTTTTTGAATTTTACTTCTACTTGATTATTTTTTATTTATTTTTAGTGTTGCTACATAAAAAAAGAAATATAACAAAATCGAAAATCTGGACAGTTTTTGAATGTTTTCAGGTCATTATTATACCGAGTGTTAAAGTGGTTCTCGACAGGACGACAACAACAATTTACGTGCATCAATAGTTTGCACTATATCAATAGTTTGAACCATAAATACGATAAAATATTAACATATCTTATTTCTTTTCTATTAAATATTTACATATAATAAGAAAAAGTAATTACTTTTGTTCGATAAGTAAGTGTATGTACATTAAAAATACACTCTTTATCTTATATTAATCAAAAAAAAATAAATTTTATCAAAGTGGTTTATTTGATTCATCGTTATAAAATGTCTGCTTAAAACAAAAATAAAAAGCCTCAACCGAAGTAAAGAATTTTTTAAAGCGGATACCCAATATGTACATGCATACAGTTTTCGTCTCATATAACGAACAACCCTTTTGAATTCAGTGGTTAAAATGTTGGACTGTTGATCTGAGTAAGCTGGCTACGAATCGAGTCCTAAAAATAAACCAAACATAAAAAAAAGTTTTGTAATGGAAAAGAGAGAATTAACGACACGTACATACATAACATAATATAAACCGAATGATCGAAAATTGCAATACTCTGTGTAACGAATGCAGTTCATATGCAAGGGCAATATATATTGGCATCTTCTATATGAATTTGTTTCAAGTTCAACTTGTTCTTAATTCTTTAGTCGGACAAAAAGTAGTTGGTCCGGCAATTTTCGTAACAACACTAGTAAAATTTCTACATAACACATACGTAACGTTCCCGCTGAAATACAGGATAAATTAGAAAATATATGTCATTTATCTAATTCTAATTAATTTCTAATTAGTGGAGCGAAAACATTGACAACTATGGCTCGACATTTAGTTTGAGAGCATGTAAACTTTTTAATTTTGAAGCACGTACAAAATATTTTTGTGGCACAATCAGAAGATTTGAGGCTGTGATTTTCTTTTATTTCCATTGCAGCAATCTCAGAATCGAATGTGGATGGGAAAAATGAATTGATCCTTTTGCTTGTAGATGCTACAGACAGCGCTGACAGATGATTGTCTGTTTTTAAATGTCGCACAATGTCTGCATTTTCACCTGAAGCTATCGAAAATACGCCTTTACACTGCCTGCACATGATATCACTATCCGATTTGCTTTTTTCGAAAAATGGATATATTGCTCTAAGTTTTTCATTAAAAAAACACTTTCCTTTTGTGGTCTTTGCCATTTTTACAAATTAAATTCACTTGAAATAGAGACAGTTTACATGAAACACGGTATATGAATAACCTTTCGTGCATTTGGATATTTCTCGATTACTAGAGGAGAACCAAAATCTTACCAACGGTATTTGAATAACACAGACAAGACACACACAACGACGAAACATGTAACTGTTCAGACTGATAAACAAATGTGTTTCGAGGTGTAAAACAATTACAGCTTTTGAATCTTGGTAAGAAAGATCTTTGTTGAATAGGGTGTTGTGAGTTGAAATGATGCCTGCATTGGATTACAGGGTTTTCGTAGGAAAATACAGGAGTGATATATTGGCATGAGAAAACAGGATAGATGGGAGCGTTACACATACGCCATGGTTAAGGGAATACAAGGTCTTTAAACTGTCTACAGAAAAGTCCCTGACAGCATTAATCTATCATTTAAGGTTAAGCCTCAGTTACTGATTTAAAATAAAAAGATCTAGGTCCATTTATTAGCTCTTATCAAAATAAATGTCGTAGTCATTTTAAAAGTTTTCTGTAGATGAACATTGCCCTTCATACTTTTTAATTTGAATCAGTAGTTGAAGTGAAATTAAACGATTTTTGAAAGTTAACAAAAGTATAAATGCGCATTTCGAAGACGGACGTTCGGTGCGATTTATGACTCATCTGGCTGATGATATTTTTCACATTATTATATTTTTGTTAATGATTCAAATTTAAAATAAAAATGTGAGGTAAACTAAATAGCTTCGAAGGTAAAGCAGTTTTGTCTTGGATGGCGACATACCTTATGTCTATAACATTTAACCTAGAAAAAAAAGGTAAGCATTTTATAGTTATGGGAAATCAAAGAGAAATACAAATCAATTAAAATAGAAATGTTACGCCTGCAATATGTATATTTAAGGGTTTGTGATTTTTCCAACCATTTATCGAGGTACCATGAGGAAAAATTCCCTTGTTGAATTGTCATATCAACATTTTTATCTTTTCTTTGATTTTTTCTTAAATGCGGTTTATTATTTCCTTCAATTTATTTCTTTTCGTCTACATAATAAATAAGTACAGTTAATTAAAATAATTTAATGTTACAAAAGCAGACTCGAACCAGATCAATTTATTTATAATACAACATAACCGTTTTTCCTTTCGGAATATATTTTTGAGATTCAGGTTAGTTCTAGTTTTGACAAGTGTCAGTAGACCGTTTAAATAAAACACAATCTCTTTAAAAACACAACGCACTTATTTATTTATCTATTCTTAAAGCGACTGTAACAACCGACCTGCTAACAACAACTGATCTTTAAATGTGGGAGAAGGATAAAGGAAAGGAAGATATCGAAATGTGATGATGAGAGATAAGTGTACACATAGTATGTGGTGGTGACAATTCGGCCTTTCCTGACAGAACTCGTCCCGAGTTACTCTGCTTTGTTTTCAGCTTCAGAATTTGCGTCATCATCACTGTCGTAATCTTCGTCGATTTCTGGATACAACTCACACCATAGTTTTAATTTATCGCTGCTAGCAATGGTGCTGAACTTTCGTTGATTAAATTGAAACTCGCTGACTTCCTAAATCACGTATCGATCATAGCGTAAGACTTTAGCTACGACATATGGTCCTCGGTACTTCACTTCTAATTTCCGTGATTCGCCCGTATTAGGGATAACACTCTCCAGCAAAACAAGATCACCTTCTTTGTATTGGCGTGGTCTTACGTGTTTAGCATCGAACCTAGCCTTCCATGCTCTGCGTGCTGTTTCGATGTTAGCGATTACTTCTTCGCGTCTTTTCCCTATAGTAGGTTTATCCAAGTCGATTTCCTCATTATGCAGCGCGGCAAGAATTTTATTGCCTCCAATGTCTCGTAAAGGGAAATCGTAGATTAAATCTATCGGTGAAAACTTTGTTGTCGTGTTGATCGTCCATTGTAATCGTCGAATCTCGGCGTCCCAATCCTTCGCGTTCGATGTAGATGCTTTAAGAAATGCTAGCACAGATTGATTCACTCTTTCAGCGAGTCCATTCGCGCGCGGAGTTCTTACTGCTACTTTTTCCTTAACAGGCTTGTCAACTTCCATCATCATACGTTGAAACGCACAGGGAGCATTCTTTAGCCCGAATAGCTGAATTCCCAGTGTCCATGATGTGTAACAAAAGCTGTGTAGTGTTCTGACTCTTGACTTATTTCAATCTGATAATAACCCGACATCAAATCTAATGTCGTATAATAGTCCTTACCTGCCAGCATTGACAGAACTCCTTCGACAGTAGGCATCGACCATGGTTGCTTTTCTGTTACGGCGTTTAATTCTCGGTAATCTACACATAAACGTTCTTCCCCATTTTGTTTGCGAACAAGTACGATAGGCGAAGAATATGCAGATGTCGACGGACGAATTATGTTTAACGCTAACAACTCCGCGATGATCCGTTCTACTGTTTGTCTTTTCGGGATTGGAATCGAGTATGGCTTTTTCACTATTGAAATTTGCATTTAAACCGATGAACACTTTCCGAGTTCCCTTAAATTTTCTCCGAAGCAGTCTGCGTACGAATTAAGAAATGACATTAGCTCACGTTTCTCTGACACTGCTAACTTTTCACCAACATCAACGTTCTCGCTGGTGAGAGATAAAACTTGGCAATTGCCGTTTTCGATCACTACGTGGCCTTGCGATAATATGTCTGTCCCGATTATGGCATCATACCTCATAATTTGATCATCCACGCGATTGTCTGTCTATAGGTACACGCGGTATCACCATTTCTCGGCACTGGAGTTTACCCCCCGCGAATCCATGTAAAGTTTCATAGCATGGAGTCACTTCAATGTTGCATTTTCCGACGAAGTTTTGTTTGAGGATCGATCTACAACTACCCGAATCGATTAACGCACTACATTTTACACCATTCACTAAAATATCTTTTAAAAGTTCTGTTGGCTTATTCGCGATTGCATTAATTGACGCGGCATTTCGAGCTGGAGAGCTCTTTGTTTCGTCGTTCCACTTTTGATATCGGGACTTTTTTTGCGGCTGAGGGCAATTTCGCGATATATGTCCCCGCTCTAGACCGGTCCTGATTTTACGATTTCACTGTTTTCTAATTTTAAATGTTTTTCTCCAAGGTCACTTGTGTTGAATCGCGTTTCCCTCACATGGGATGTAGGTACTAGCCCTATTTGTCGCAATACCATTCAATGCTTTCAATAAATCCGAACACTTTGAAAAATACACGTCCTTCTTAATCCATCATCATTAATACCGTAAACGAAATAGCGAATGATTGAATTGTCATCCAAGCTACCGCGACGACCCAACGACAAAATACGATAATAAAATCCGATTAGCGATTCATTCTTAAGTAGGCTACACACTATCATTTTTGAAATGACATTCTTGCTGGAATGATGTAAAAAGGATAGTGTGTAGCTTGGAATATCCAATGACGACCGAAAAGATGGCGAGAATGATGAGGGTTGAAATTTTTCGTGGATTTTGCTGGAATGACGGAGAATGATGCATTGGAAATGACAATGGGTAGGCAAATTTCGTCATTCGGCATTTTTCACAAGTCTAGTGCGCATCGGCTCGGAAGAAAAATAAAGATTACGCCGACTTGTTGATTTTTTTTTTTTGTGGGACTTTCGAAGTCATAGACAATTTATGGGAAAGAATGTGACATTTATTCTCTTTTCAAATTGAAAATTATGATTTTGAATTTGTGCCATTTTTTGTAAGGAAAAAATAATTTTCAGATTTTAAAATGTTGGTAGATATTGAATACAAATAATTTGACTCCCGTGGCGAGAAACTTTAGCGTTTACTGCTAGTCTCTCATTAGGCGTTATTGAACTCCTTAAATGAGTACATTCTTTTTTGATTAAAGAAGAAACAAGGCTTAATTAATAATTGTAATTATCAGCACTCATTCTAAAGTAATTTTGGCAGACTTGTGCTTCTGTGTTCCAGATCTCTCGAATAAGATTGCAGTATGTATTTTTTTTAGCAATCCACATTTTCACCCACTTTGTTCGATTAATTTTTCTTTTTGTTCATTCATTTAACAACAAAAATCAAACGTTCGCACTCAAAGAAGATAAACCCAACAATGAACAAGAAAAGTTGAGAAAATTTTCGAAAAATTGTCATTCCTGGAATGATAGTGTATAGTCTAGAATGAAATGATGAGAAATAACAGTCTAGGAGTGTCATTTCAAAAATGATAGTGTGTAGCCTACTTTATTCATTCAAATTTTCATCATCTGCATATGAATATCTGCGGTGTTTATCACACACGGGAAGTCATTCAAAAACGCAGACACAAACTCAACCCACTCATGGAAAATCAGATTTGCGTCTATCCACAATTTATGCTGGAAACAGATGTGCAGAATTTATGCATGCAGCACTGCGTGCAAATCTGCACGCGAAACACATGTGCAGAGTTTTATTCGACATGCATTGCATCGGCTGCTGTCATTCGGCAGTTAACAGCTGAAAGAATATTGATCAAATAGTTGGAAAAATAATATAAACAATGCAACAGGCACTGTTTTTAATTCCGATAAAAATGAGAATTCATATACTCCAGCATTTTTATTTAAAACTGCAAAGTTTCTTGCGGCGAAAGATTTCTTTCATCAGTCTGCCTTGCAAAACACAACAACAAAAAAGTGAACAGACATCGAACGATGCTACCAAATACTGTTAATTTAGATTTTTTTCTTTTGCATTGTGGTAGTATTGCCTCTGCGCAGAGAAATTAGAAATAGAGACTGAATGCAGCGCTGTTCTGCATGCAGAACATACGTGTGTTCAGCTTCATATAATCCTGTATATTCTAATTTCGCTGCATAAGAAATTCTGCACATCTGTTTCTAGCATTAGCGGCTCCTTTGAGTTTGCTATGAATCGCGAAAAGTAATAATTTTTCGTCCCAGAGATACACATGTTTGAGCTGTTTTACGCGATCAATAAACTCCACAGATGTTATACCACTACCGCATGGATCAAACTCGGGTAAAACCATCACAATGTCGCGCACATCATATTGCCGATATTCGCAATGCATGTTATTGTTTTCGTTTTGTCTTATTTGCATGAATTCACTTGGGGTGTTATTCAAATGCCCAGATCCAGATGAACTATTTGGTTTTATTGCGGTCGGCGCCGTTGTAACAGCATTGGTTGTTATCGTCTGGGTGCCTGGAACTAACGATCCGACACTGTCTGTTAGGTAGAAAGGATTGTCTCGTCCTATTTGCGCAGATGTCTGTGATAACGACACAGATGGCGATGGTAAAACCATAAATGAAGGATTGTCCGTCTGCATTCCTACAGTTTGCGGCGTGCGTCGTCGTCGTTTGATTTTGAGTTGGGACTACACCTGAATCCTGTGCAAGTTCAGGATTCCTTCCAGTCGTCAAATGAATTACCGTTTCTAACTGTTTGCCGGTCATCTCCATTGTGCGTTGGAGAGTGGTAACATCGTCCCGAAGCTTCTCGACAGTTCCGTTATTTGCTGGCACATTCTGCTTATCTTGCACCTCAAGTTCCTTGTCCACACACTCCTCTACGGATGGAAATGTAACTCTACTCAAATCACATTCCTTCAAACGCGAAATCAGTTCTCCCTTCGTTCCTGATGTTTTCGCCCCTGATTGACGAAGCATGTCCTTTAGCTGTCCCAGTTTAAACTTGGATAAATTCTGCGTATCCATCCCACTTCTGATAAATGTCAGTAGACCGTTTAAATGAAACACAATCTCTAAACAACGCACTTATTAATTTCTAATTATTATCCTTTAAGCGACTGCAACAGCCGACTTGCTAACAACAACTGATCTTTAAATGTGGGAGAAGGATAAAGGAAAGGAAGGGATCGAAATGTGATGATGAGGGATGAGTGTATCTGGTTGTGTGGTTGATACACTCACACATAGTATGTGGTGGTGACACAAGGAGATGACATTTGTTTTTCTAAATATTGGTAGTAGTGATCAGTAATGACAAATATCTCTTTCGAACAAAAGAGTTAGTTGTTCCTCCTTTGAAAATTTGATAATTGCCAGCTGTCTTCAATCTTTTAAAGTTATCCTACGGCTGTGTTAACGACAAATCTTTAATTTGTAAGCATTATTACGAAGTTATAGGAACTATAGCACCAATTCGAAACGATCGCAATACCTTACACACAAAAATCGCACTACTCAACACAACAAAAAAAATTAAAATCAATAAACACCTCTAGGATATGTTACGCCGCTACGCCGTGCTTGCTCTTTACGAGTGAAGAGCGTAGAGCGGAGAGCGGAAATTGAAACAAGTTATAGTATATTTTAAATATATTATTTATTAAATAGAAAGGTCCGCCGTCTTTAGCGTCGCTGCAACCTTCTATTCTAGTTTACAAAATCACACTCTGATGATCTCTTCCATCAATCGACCTTTTATACATTTGAGTTTACCCCTACTCTGCACATCCATCGCACCAGGGTTAACGTTATCAATATTTCCCAAAGTATTCAGGTACTTGGGAGATAACGCACAGGAAGTGTTTAGATGCATATGTTTGCACTATAATCACTTCCTTTATTGGCACACTAAACCCGAGTGGAAAGTATTGCGACTACGGGTAGTGCCGCGACATGGTGTTTGATGTTTATTTAGGTTATTATAAAAATACTATGCATCCTGGATGGTAGACGTGGTTCACATCATCCGGTATACCGGACCGGCTTGCAGTATGGTTACCGGACAGACCAATGTCATTAGCGTTCGAATGGTCCGGCCGTGCCATCAGACTTCACTTTTTAAGTAAATTTCAGGGATGGTGGACGTACTCGTAACAGAGCTTCTGATAGATACAATTTCAGGAAAAAAAAAGAAATCGAAGAAAGAAAAAGGAAGCGAATTTAGGTGGATTATCCAGCGGATTACAGAATTTTCCTAAGATGGATGCGGAAACGTATAATAAATTGTTGGCGAAAGTTAAACCATATATTAAATGACAAAATATGAAAACATGAATATGAAATACTAGCAGTCCTCCCGCGGCTTCGCACGCGCACCATACATACTAAAGGTTATACTTAGTTGTAAGAAATCGTCTGTTCCTATTGAACTTTCAAAGGTTAAAGATAGCAAAAAGTGTCACCATTTCAGTATTGAATTTTTGAAATCAGGTCAGTAGTCTCATAGATACTTAAATATCGATCCAACCAAATCATACACACACCCGTTCCCCGTGGAATTGCTACGAACTGTGAATGCACCCTGTATCTCATCTTTTGGAGCTAAATTTCGAAAAAAATTTCAAAGTGGATGTCTGCGTTACAAAATTAAACTACTGTCCATATTTCAATTTTCTAGCATCAGCCAATCAGTCAGGACTTATCTTTTTATTTGAAAACTTTAACACCCTGTATCTTGGCCCGTTAACATAATTTTGAAAAACGGTGAAGCACGTGTTTCTTTATTTTTGTTGTAGAGTTTACCTACTAAATTTGAATTCTTAATTCCAATTTAAATTTTAAATTCCATACAAGCTGGAACACCCTGTATCTCCCATTTGGAGCAAAAATTTAAAAAAGTGCCCCCATTGTTTTCCTCTATGCCACAAAAGGCATATAGGCTCGGCGATGATGAGTCAGTCAGGACTTACTCGTCTGTCCCTAGTAAAAAGTGTGACCATTCCAATATTGAATTTTTGAAATCAGTTCAGAAGTTCCGCGGGATACATTAAGATTCATCTTACCAAATCATGGTACACACCCATTCCTTGTCGCGAATGCATAGTAAATAAACTACGTAGTATATCCATAGAAGCAAGAATCCGATCAAAGAAAAATAAACGAAAAAACTACCCTTGCGCATCTCGGCAAAACAAAAACAACACACGATCACGAACCGAATGTGCCGATGACTACTGTTGCGCATACTATAAATCTGCAAACTTTAACACTCTGTATCTTGGCCCGTATTCATAATTTTGAAAAACGGTGAAACACGTGTTTCTTTATTTTTATTGTTGAATTTACCTACCAAATTTCAATTCTTAATTCCAATTTAAATTTTCGATTCCATACAAACTTGAACACCCTGTATCTCCCCTTTTGGAGCTGAATTCCGAAAAAATTTAATAGTGGATGTCTACGTCACAAAAGGAAACCACTGTCCATATTTCAACTTTCTAGCATCAGCCAGTCAGTCAGGACTTATGCTTTTATTTTCAAACTTTAATACCCTGTATCTTGGCCCGTGGATATAATTTTGAAAAACGGTGAAACACGTGTTTCTTTATTTTTATTGTAGAATTTACCTACCAAATTTCAATTCTTAGTTCCAATTAAAAATTTTTTTTCATACAAACTGGAACACCCTGTATCTCCCCTTTGGAGCAAAAATTCAAAAAAGTGGCTCCATTGTTTTTCCCTACGCCACAAAAGGAAACTACTGTCCAAATTTCAACTTTCTAGCGTTAGCCGTTTAGGCTCGGCGATGATGAACAGTCAGGACTTTCTGCTTTATATATATAGATGAATATGAGAGATTCTATCTCACCCAAGGAACGACTTACTGCCACAATGCGTTAGTAAACATAACTTTATTATTGCAATTGGTGCAGTGATCTCAATTGATGAAAATTTCTTTACAAAGTCATCTAATAAATTCAAAAGATCCCTTTTTTGTTTCCCTCTAATTAAATAAAAACAATGCAACGATAAAAACGATAAAATAAATACCCATATAAATACGCATTTTGGTAAATACCCTCAGTATTTACCCTCAAAGGATATTTAGCAGGTATATGCTCATCACCCAGTCAGACACGAGTTCGCACGGCCAGCCCTTTTAATTATCCGCGCACAACCGCACGCTTTGAAAAATTTGCGAAAATGAAATTTCCTCCAGGCGGACAGGCACGCGTTCGAATGGTCCGGTATGTCGATCCAACCACCAAAATATCAAAAAAAATTTAAAACCATCCGGTAAACCGGACCGACCGTCGTTTGTTGCGTTGACATTGAAAAAATCCGTCGTTCCGGTATGACCGTCCGGTATACCGGATCACGTGAACCCCTCTATTCTCCTTCTAGCAAACAAATATACAAGGTGGCGCAAAATTAATCACCCTGTCGGAAGATGTTATAATTTTTGCAAATGGCGTCGTACGTCAATTATATATGACATTTGTAAACTAGACAGCTGCAGTATACAAACAGACAAGCAATGGAGCGTGGAATAATTGTCGGAAGCGTTTCCTGGTCGCTTAATCTCCCGTTTTGGCGATTTGGCATGGCCAGCTAGATCGCCCGATTTAACCATCCCAGACTTCTTTCTTTGGGGCTACTTGAAGTCGCGGGTTTCTGCCAACAAGCCTCAGACAATCGCAGCCCTTAAGGAAAATATTCGACAGACATGCGAACAGTTATCACCGGAAATCTTGCGGAGTCATGGAAAATGCGATAAAACGGGCACAAATGTGTATCAACACTGGCGGCAGCCACTTGACGGATATCATCTTTTCCACTTAACAGAAAAAAATTGTAAAGGTCCAAATAAAGATTTCCATCACTCAAAATCTTTTTTTTTATGTAGTAAAAAAGTAATTCAAAAACAAAATTGGATGATTAATTTTGCGCCACCTTAGTTTTGGAAATGTCAATGTCAGTGTATTATGGCAGTTCAAAAACAAGAAAGAGTAATGCCAAATTATTTTGTTTGCTTACATTAGGCGCTGATTACACTTCTTCGTAATAAAACTTTTTCTGAACTGTTCGTGATTTTTTGGGAAAATAAAAATTAAAAAATTGGAAAATCGGGAGACTTCATAGAATTTCCGGGAGACCGGGACATTAGTAAAAAAAAACCGGGAGACTCCCGGAATATCGGGAGAACTGGCAACCCTAATGGATACCGATGTCGTCTGCGAAATCTAACAGCTGAACAAATTTGTTAAAAATATTCAATCCGATTTAGGTAACTAATCGAAGAAATATCGTTTGCGTTAAAATCTTCCGAATGAACAACAAAAGTTAAGTCGCAACTGTGAAAAAATTTGCATAACAACGCAAATATCTATATATATAAAGCAGTAAGTCCTGACTGACTCATCATCGCCGAGCCTAATCGGCTAACGCTAGAAAGTTGAAATTGAGACAGTACTCCTTTTGTGGCGTATAGAAAAACAATGCAAGCATTTTTTTTTGAATTTTTGCTCCAAAGGGGAGATACAAGTTGTTCTAATTTGTATAGAAAAAAAATGTAAATTGGAATTTAGAATTGAAATTTGGTAAGTAAATTCTACAATAAAAATTAAGAAACACGTGTTTCACCGTTTTTCAAAATTTATAGTATACGCAACGCAACTGTAGCCATCGACACATTCGGTTCGTGATCGTGTGTTGTTTTTGTTTTGCCGAGAACCGCAAGGGTAGTTGTTTCATTTATTTTTCTTTGATCGTATTCTTGCTTCTATAGATACATTTCGTGTGTTGTTTATTTACAATGCACTCGCTGTTCGTAGCAATTCGACAGGGAACGGGTGTGTGTATGATTTGGTTGGATGGATCTTTAATTCAATTTCAAAAATTCAATACTGAAATGGTGACACTTTTTGCTATCTTTTGCCTTTGAAAGTTCAATAGGAACAGACGATTTCTAACGACTTAGTATAAACCTTAGTGTGTATGGTGCGCGTGCGAAGCCGCGGGAGGCCTGCTAGTGTTTCATATGACGCTTTGCACTTTCTTTTTCTTGACAAAAAATACCTCCGAAAATTCAGTATCAATCGGAAACCCCAATAAGTCAATGCAGTCTGTATTTATATTAGTCCTGTGCACTTATTGTTTCAACAAATACAAATACAAATATTTGGCGCAACAGCTCATAGAGAGCCAGGACCTTGCTTCTCACGACCATTCATGTTGTGCATGTTCTATTTTTCGCACGAAAAGGGGGTCTACAGTATTATTACCCACTCCCAAAGGTGGATTGACAAGCTTTTTCATGACCTAAACCACGGTGACCACACTTTTAAATAAATCACATTATTTTCCTTCTTCTTACGTGTCCGAAGTATTTTTAAGCGAAATATTTTTCAACTATGTGCGAGTTCATTCACATGCAAACTTGAAAAGATGAATACGTCTTTCATAAAATTTGAATAAATAAATATGAAGATTGAGTCTATTATCGGATTTTCGGGCCGAAAACCACTCTGGTATGTGCCGATTATTGGTTCAAAACCACCTTTGGTAGCACAGTACACTGGGCAGGATCTTGTAAGCGACATTAAAAAGGAATATGCCTCTGTAATTATAACACGTGACAGAAACGTCATTGGAATTTACACAAACTTTATCACTATCTCCATATTAAAACACCACCGCTAATATGCCATCTAGTCCGGGGGATTCGTTGTTCCTTAGCTTCTTGATAGTTCTGCCGACTTTTTACTGAACTAAGGGGAAATTTCTTCATAAAATAAAGTTGGGTTCTCTTTCGGCTTTATTACTCTCAGTACCTGACACCAGCTAAGACATCTTCTCTCTGTATATACCAAGCTTTCTTAAAAAATCCCCAAATCCTTAAGCTGGAATGTAAGCCCTCTTTTTCTATGTAAGATTTCCTTTCCTTCTGGTTGAATGCTCTTCCGACACAATTAGGTAATTTACGTTGAACTTTCAGGATCTAAACGGAAGCATAAAAAAGAGTGCGCCTGCCTGAATATCCGCATGTCCTTATACCCTTGATAGTGATTTCAAACCAACTGCTAACTTAACGGTTGATAGCTAACACATTTACACAACCATCGCCAGGATAGAGACAATATAAGCAGTACCGATAGCTTCAGGACATTTTATAGAAAATGTGTATAGAAATGACCCAACTTTATTTACTATAGTTTACTGAATATGGTCTTAACTTTTACGATGCCAATAAGCAATGTCCACATATTTAAAAGCTTTTATTTATAACACAATCTTTGCATTTCCAAAAATGGGCATATATAACTAGAAAGTGAAAAGATTTTTATTTCTCAGAGTACCATTTCAGAATGGACATAGATAGTTTAGATTTATTAAGTCTTTCTGGAAATCAATTTTTGAAGTGGGATTTCTCTAGGGATTTAGAAGAATAAATAATTTTTCAATGCGTAGACGGAAGTTATAGTTCGTGATATATGCGTTGGATGTAAAATTAATCTTGGCGGTTGGTGTGTATTAGTAAATAATTTGTAACATACTCGTGGGAGCGAATTAAATATATATAGCCATGTGGTTGGTTAGTTGCGTTTACAAAAGTACAGGGGTGACGAAATTAATATATATTAAAAAATGGAAGGAGGTTTCCTTCTGATTTATTAATTGTAGAATTGGACTGGCAACTCCGCAATCTGGCGTGAAATTAATGAACTAGGACTCGTAATTGTGGATTAAAATGAGCTTATATTATAGGAACTTCTTAGAATTTTCAAATTTCGAAATAAAAGCTTTTTACCATTTTGGGAGAGATACATACATTGGGTATATGTTTGAAAATATTAATGGAGATATGAATATACCTAAAATATAAATATTTTGAACCAAAAATTAAATGATGTGCAAATATCTACTGGTTTTTCACTTAAAACTTAATACATGTTCGTTTACTTAACGATTAACATTAAAATATATCTCATTTTTAAAAATATTATTTAAACACGTGTGAAAATAAATAATAATAAATACTCTTCTCCATACATAACAGCATAAAAGCTTAAGAGAACCTTGGGATATGCATATAGCATAGCAACATGGGGTCAAACTCTCCAGCAGCTTATGAGTAGATGTTGTACAATTTTGTATGACGTCACTTAAGGCAACACACATGTTTTGTCATCAAGAAAACCATCATCAAGAAGCAAACATCATCATGATCAACTAGCATTCACACAATGGAAAGACGAAAAATGTATCCAAGTATAAGTGAACACAGATATGTATGTATGTCAACCTGCACTCTCTTTTTAAGAAAGAATGGGCCCAACAAAATTACTGTTTATCAAATGAATATCATCAGGAACATTCTGTGCATGGAGTTAGTGTTTTGCAGTGGAAGAAATCAATAAAAGCCTCACAGAGAGCTGCTACCGCTAGCAGCTCTCCATAACGAAATTCCCGGGTTAAACGCTTGCGCGTTCTTATTCTTTAAACATTTATGACAAGTTGTATGTAGGGCCTGGCACAAGTGGCGTATGCAAACAAAAAGGACCTCCAAAGAAAAAAAAAGTGCTAAAAAAAGTAGAAGTTTTTCTGTTTCGAAATTCCAGGAAAGATAGATAGTGCATACCCCTACACACGTACAGAAGGTATCACAAAGGGAGATTTATGTATTTGCTTCCTATAAGAAGTGTATCATCTCTTTATAAATTTCGAATGGAAGTATAGTTGCTGCATTTATCCTATAGGGCGTACGACGCATTCCTGAATCCAGGGATTCCATATGACTTCGTCCTCTTTGTATCTAAGCTTTCACAAAATTATGTGCAAAATTAGCTTTCACTCTTCAGGAAAAATACTAACATTTATATAAATCCGAAAGGATGTGCGTGATGTGCCGACTTCAAACGTAATACACGGTACCGCTTTCTGATTCAACCCAAATATCCAGCATTAGAGTGGATCATAAAAATGACAATAATAATAATGACGACAAGGAAAAGCAAGATGTTTTGGTTTAAATGGTGAAGTTGAGTACATATCGAGTTTCAGATTGTGCTTGCGTGATAGCAACCTCGCCGCATTTGATATTGTGTACATTGAAACAGCAGCAGGACAGCTTTGTATGCAGAAGTTTTGTATTTGTGTATTCTCTTGCTTTTGTGTAGGTTTTCGCTCGGGAGTCGAAAGTAAAATTTGCCTGGTCGCACCCTGAAATTTCTTCGTGATGTAAGTTCTGGGGCAGACGTTCTCTGCAAATTCGCTTGTTTTTAACTTGGGGCTTATCTCTGTTGTTCTATTGCGTAAAAAAGTGTTAAATTTAATTTGAAAATCTTTTTTTAAATACATCTTCAAGTTAGAATTTCTAGCAATAATAATATCTGAACATTTTAAGGACATATTTGTATGCGTATCAATCGGAAATAAGATTTTTATAACACCAATTCAAGCGTAAAAAAAAGTAAAAACTAAAAGAACGGACTATTAAGGGTACATGTACATATACGACTTAGATGGAGAAAAATGTTTTAAATTAATAATGCAGTGAATTAGTTTAAATATTTTTTGCAAATACTTTAGTGAAATACAGTGAAAATTTGAATTGGAAACGTGAGCTTTTGCTCGGTATCTAACAACTTTATTTACATATATATGAAAAAAAAAATCAAGAAGTTTTTAAGTATTTTAAAAAGCCAAGTCCGCATTCCCACCTAAAATAAGGATAATATCGTTTTCAAAAGAACATTGTTACTTAAAATCGGAGCGCATGTCTACATAGAGCCCCTCATCATATATATCTCTACTAGCCTTTTGCAAATGTTTTTTTTTCTTTTTTTATCCCCGATATAATTTTGTGTGTATTACCACAACATTCCCAAAAAAAGCACCATCCATCGTTTCCCTTTTTCCAAAATCTATTTATTTATACACATATTTTTATTTTTATTATTTTTTTTTTTTTTAATTTTTTTCTTATTTTGAGCTTTTCCATCGTTAATCCTAATTTTAAAGGCTAGATGAAAAGAGTGATAACAAAGAGAGAGCATGAAACGAAAAAGAGCAAAAATGCAAAAACACACAAAATAAATACAATAATGACCTTATTCGTATGTTTTCTTTTCTACAAAGCTTCGTCCTAAAAATACACATACAGCGCTGCTACTACTCTCAGCTTTGTGTATATTGAGTACATTACACTTCTGTGTTCATGTGTCCCGCCCAGGTTTCATTTCTTTCTCGCTGTTTTGTTTTAAACTTTTACGTTTACTTTTTACCAAGTGAATTGTAGTTTTCATCGTTTCCTACAAATTTCTAGTTTAACCGAAAAAAACTGAAATAAGTGAAGCTATAAATGATATAGTTTAAAGGTTTAATAATAATGACTGCACAAAGGTATGGTGCAACAAAAGTGTGTACAAAAGACAAAAGTGATTAAAAAGTAAAAGAACGACAGCATAACAGTATAAAAAAAGTGATATGATTAAAAATGGAATCTAATAACAACATGGTGATAGGGAATTATAAAAATTCCAGGTACTATCTATCCAGCACAAATACTAAAATAAACTTGGAAACCTGCAGGCGGTGAGATGAACTTGTGGGCAAACGTAATTGGATGACAAAGTGTTGTTATACTGTATAAGGGATACAGTGATACGTAGTTGGAGACAGAGTAACTAAAAAAGACGACGTACTAAGTAGAATATCAAACCGCGAAGAGGAATCAGTTCATCAGCACGAAAGGGCTTTCAAGGCAGATCCCGTTTCCAGCCTATCCTTTTCCAAACTTTATTTTATTCGCTTTAAAACACCGAACACGCAATAGCGATACAAAGAATCATAAAATGAGTAAATCGATAATAGAAAAATTCAGCATAGCGCTGCCAAGAGCTCGATTAATTACTCTATGGGTGGCATTCAACTTAGCTTTCATACTGCAGGAACCTTCAAAGAAATTGGCCTCAGTTGATGCAGCGTAAGTATATTTTTCTACATATCCAATATTCATATACAAACATATAGATGCAGGTGTGTATAAATGTGCGCTTGCAGGCACTCGGCAAAATTATAACACCAATGAAAAATTACACCTTCAAATAAAAAATTTGTTTCTTATTAGATGCTAACAGCCGTGCATACATAGGTACATATGAATGTACATATAGTATATTAACTCATCAAATCTGTTTGCTACTTATAATCACTTTTGCGGTTCTCAAAACTCCTAAAGAATCACTTAAGGACAACTTAAGTACCTACTTGGTCGATGCAAAAGAAGAAAACATTTTTGCTTCTTCTTGAGTTTTAAGTGAATTATCTCAAGTGGCATCTTTAGAGTGTACCCTTTCGGATTTTGTCGATAGACGACGACAAATAGTACAGCAGCATAAAGATGCACATATTCTTGCTGCATATATAATACTTATTATTAAAGTATAAAAAATAGAAAAAAAGTAAAGATTATTGAAAACCATAGAGAATAATAGTTTCCGGATTTAGGAGAAAAATATGTTTTTAGTTTTGTCTAGCATTGTTAAAAACTTTAGTTGCAACTTTAAAAGGAGCATGAAAGCTTTAAGCTTTTACTCCACTACATCGCAACACTCTCCCGTGTGGATATGTACCTTATACAGTTAAAATGTACTCCTAACATGTATCCAATTGACCCAGTGTTATATATATGTATACATTTATCCTCTTACCTTTACGCTTACATTTACATGCTCGTTTGCCATCAGTTATTTATTTCTACTACAGGGATGTAAACTTTTTTTGCGAAATGTTTCACTTCAAATAACTAATATATGTCTGTTATAGTCATTTGACTTATGTTTGAATGATTTCCTTTTCAGAATCTATTGTTAAGAATGAAATCAAAGAATCTTTTCAATTATATTTCTCTTTGATTTCTTACCCGTGTGGATTATGCTTTTAATATTTTGTACTCGCAGTACTACTTTTCTAATTGGTACAGTACCACTTTTTTTATCTTATTATAATCTTTATGGTTATATGCATTAAAGCCGCAACATTCTAAACGAAGTGAATTAATTTGATGTGATTTCTAAAATACGGTGTTGTATATTTAATGTATATTTTAAAGCTTAATTCTGTTCTGTTAACCCTTGACATTTAGCATATGCTCTAGGTGAAGTAAAAACGCAATTCGGTCCATTGGATTCAATTGAACAAGAACCACTTGTTCGCTTATTCCGATGCTAAATAAATTCTAAACTGGATAGCATCTATTTTATATTTACACTAGCAGTCCTCCCGCGGCTTCGCACACGCACCATGCAAACTAAAGTTTATACTTAGTCGTTAGAAATCGTCTGTTCCTATTGAACTTTCAAAGGTAAAAGAAAGCAAAATGTGTCACCATTTCAGTATTGAATTTTTGAAATCGGTTCAGTAGTCTCATAGATACTTAAAGATCCATCCAGCCAAATCATACACACATCCGTTCCCCGTCGAATTGCTACGAACTGCGAATGCATTGTAAAAAAAACTACGTAATGTATCTATAGAAGCAAGAATACGATCAAAGAAAAATAAACGAAAAAACTACCCTTGCGTAACTCGGCAAAACAAAAACAACACACGATCACGAACTACGGTTGCGCATACTATAAATCTGCAAACTTTAACACTGTATCTTGGCCCGTGGATATAATTTTGAAAAACGGTGAAACACGTGTTTCTTTATTTTTATTGTAGAATTTACTAACAAAATATATATTTCAATTCTTAATTCCAATTAAAATTTGTTTTCCATACAAACTGGAACACTTTGAAATTTAGACAGTTGCTTGCTTTTACGACGTAGGTAACCACTATGAAAGAATTTTTTGAATTTTTACTCCAGAAGGGGAGATACAGGGTGTTCAAGTTTGTATGGAATCAAAAATTTAAATTGGAATTAAGAATTGAAATTTGGTAGGTAAATTTTACAATAAAAATAAAGAAACACGTGTTTCACCGTTTTTCAAAATTATGAATACGGGCCAAGATACAGAGTGTTAAAGTTTGAAGATTTATAGTATGCGCAACCGTAGCCATCGACATATCGTGTGTTGTCATTGTTTTGCCGAGTTGCGCAAGGGTAGTTTTTTTTTCGTTTATTTTTCTTTTTTTTCTTTTTTTAGATTAAGAAATTATTTTTATTTACCGTGTTTTATGTACAAATTGGATTAAAACTAGACTATAACTAAAATAAAAATGTCGGCTCAACAAAAGGGGCCCAACGTATTTCAACTGACTACTTTATAATGGTTTTGTTTTTACAAAATCAGTATTATTGACAGCTTAATCTATTACATGTTAAGTAAGTAATTTTTTTTTTACAAATAATTTATAAGAACATAAAAAAAAATATAAGTGTTGGATGTTGTTTGGTGTGCGGGATGATTACAAGGGCCTATCCCCTGTAATGTCGATGGTCGGCAGTCTTGTAGAATGTGTTGCTATGTATGATGTCGTCAAACCTGGGATCGTTGATCGCTCGGGCGCTCAGGTATCGATGATTCGGTTCTACATTTACTTGGAACAATTCCTGTATCTCCAGATTTGGATGGTCAGCAAGATTGTGCAGAAGTCTTGTTGAGAGTTGCAGCATGTATTTCTCGATTGAGATCAGTCCAGCGCTGTCGTAGATTTTTCGGTTGTTGAAAAATCTGCGTGTGTCCTTATGCCTCCAAAGTCCCGTACAGGTTCTTAGGATTTTTCGTTCGAAGATCTGAATTTTCTTCATCATGGACGGTGAAATGGTGAACCAAATCGGGCAGCCATACGTGATGACCGGTCTGATGAGTTGCTTGTAAATTAGCAACTTGGTGTCCTTGCTGAGTCCGTTCCGCTTCTTGAGGAGCGGATGGACCAGATGGAACGCATAATTGGCCCTTCTTAGGATGTTCTCAGCGTGGTTATTGAACTTAAACTTCTCCGTGAAGTTAATTCCCAAGTACTTAGTTGAGGTTTTAACCGGTACCTCCGTGTTGTCGGGAAGACGAATCTTCAAATTGCTGCAGCGGGTGGCAAATGCTCGACGACGAGTTACTGTCGTCGGTGTCCGGAAACAGATCAGCTCCGTCTTGCCGCTGTTTATTTTAAGTCCCCATTTGAGATAATAATCCCAGAGGCTTCGAATGTGGGCTTCAACACGTCGCGCTGCAATCTCTGGTGACAGGGAGACAGCGTATGTCACTGAATCGTCCGCATAGAGACAAGTTCTCGTCCGTGGAACATTCAGTGGCTGGTCCGCAGTGTACAGGTTGAAAAGGATCGGACCAAGTCTTGATCCCTGGGGCACTCCGGCGTTGATCCTCCTCGTTGACGACTTGATATTGTTCACCTGTACAAAAAAAGTTCTGTTGGTAAGAAAATTATTTATTAGTTTTACTAAATAATTGGGGAAACCGTATCCTAAGAGCTTGAAAATTAGTCCTTTGACCCAAACACTATCGAATGCCTTCTCTATGTCTAAAAGACAGGCCACTGTTGTTTCTTTTTTATTAAGTCCCCTGGTGACATCATTATGGAGCTTAAGGAGTGGGTGAATGGTCGAGTGCCTAGCTCGAAAACCATATTGAAAGTTAGGAAGAATTGTTCTTTCCGAACATAGTTGGTTGATTTTGACCAGGATCAAAGATTCAAAAATCTTGCTGATACAGCAAAGCAAGGCTATGGGACGATACCCGTTCACAGTCGAGCGGTTTGTTTTCTTTGGCACAGGGACAATTTTTGCTATTTTCCACGAAGCTGGAAAGTAGCTATTGTTAACGCAATTATTGAATATGATTGCAAGCAAGAGAATGGCAATGTTGGGTAACTTTTTCAGTAAAAAGTTAGAAATATGGTCAGTTCCCAAAGATTTTTTGGAATTGCTGTTCTGGATGATTTCCCTTACTTCCGCTGCATTTGTGAAGACTGCGTCAACGGTGGGGTTATTTGAAGGGTTTTCCTCGCTAAAGTTCGCTAATGGATTGCCCATAGAGAGCGCTTCACTAACTTCGGAATTGACTTGCTCAAGGAAGTCGGGAAGGTGCGTTGGTGGTCGGTCATTGAAATTACTTTCGAAGTGGACTGCGAAGGCTTCTGCCTTCTCGGCCGGAGTAGTAGCCGTATGCTGGCCATAACTAATGGCATCTGGTATGGTATTTGATTTCCCAACCAGTGCATTAATTTTCTTGAATGCGTCAGGGCCTGGTTTGATGTTTTCAAGACGTTTCTTGAACTCTACTTCATTGTGGTGCCTTACTGCTTGGAGGAACATCGTGTTAATGCACTGAAGTTGAGAGTGCACGCTGCGATATTCCTCATTAACAGTATTATAAGTGCGATGGAAAATTCTTTGGAGTCGCTTACGGAGTCGTTGTCTGTGAGCATAAATTGCTTGAATAGACTGGGGAAGATTAGCGTACCTATCTCTGCTGGTTCTAGGAGTCTTTTACCTATCTATGGCATTGTTAACCACGGTATTGAAGTGGGTAATGAAACCGTCAATCTCAATATTGCTGAGATTCTGGTCTGGAGTAGGTGGTGAGAGGTCAGTCTCAATTTCCGAATGAAATCGGTTCCAATTAATTTTATTGAAAATGGTATGCTGTTCTGGCGTAACACGATGTATCATGATTCTGCGGTATAACCGAACCCTAAGTTCGACCGCTAGATGATCAGAATCGCTTGCGTGCGTAAAGCAAGTAAAATTCTGGAATTCAGGCAGAATACTAATAAAATTGGACGAAGCCAAAAAGAAGTCCAGAGTGGAGGGAGTTCTAGGAAATGTTTTGAGTGGTTGCGAAACAACCACGAAGGAATGTTGATCAGCATTACCATGCAGCCAGTCAACTATGGCTAAGCCCTGAGGCGAACTCTCGTCATCTCGCCAGAGTGGGTGTCTGGCATTGAAGTCACCACCAATCACACAATACGTATGGAGGTTGGATACGAGGTTAATCGTAGTCAGGTCTCTTTGGATGTTTTCTCGTGAAGAGTTACATCTGTTGTATACTGAGACGATCAGCAGAGTCTCCGTATCGGACACCGTGATAACTACCCCAGTGGCTTCCATTGCAAGCAAACCAGTAAAAATGATTTCATCACTTTTCATGGTGCTTCGAACAAGGATCGCAGTGCCTCTTCTTTCGGGGGATTTATTTACCCTGAAAATTTCATAGCCGTCAGGCTTGAAGGGATTTCTCGAAGAGAGATTTGTTTCCTGCAACAATAAAATGTCGGGTTTTTTTGACTTAATAAATAAGCTCAAAGAAATACGTCTGGCTATGGAAAAAATTGAATTAACATTATATGAAATTATACTTAGCCGATTTATTGTGGGGAGCATATTTCAAAAATAAATCTCCCTAAAATCAATGTTTTCGATCTGTCGTCGAGTGCGGCGTAGTTGTCCGGTATAACCTTCTTGGCCTTCTGAAGAATCGTAAAGAGATCCGTTCCAAAAAGTCGTTCTGTGTCATCAAAAAGGTTGTAAGTCCCCTTGGTCTGGGCAGCAGATGGTTTCGCTGGTGTATTGCGTGGCTTGTTGGCTGGAGTTGGGGATGGTTTGGGGCCTGGTTTGGTCGTTGATGAAGTCTTCAACTGTGTTTTGGTGTTCAAGGCAGCAACATCGGCGAAACTCATTCCGGTCTTGATACCTTGAGTGGCGGATTTGACTGCAAGTTGATGTTGTTCCTTCTTCTTAAGAGCAATTTTCACCCTCTCAGCTACTTTTTGTTTGTATTTAGGACATCCTTTGTAGTTGGCTGGATGTCCAATCGACTGACAATTTGTGCAGTACACCTTGTCGTCTTTGTTGTTTGCTGAGTTGCGCAGGCAATTACCGGGAAGGTGCTCCTCCTTGCACTTTACACATCGGTATTTCATGCCGCAGTTGCTGGCCACGTGTCCGAATTTTTGACAGTTTCTGCACTGTGTGACTCCGTTATGTTTCAGCTTTTCCCAATGAACTTTTTGGTTCATCAGGAGGGTTTTTTGATAAACCGAAGGTAAATCGCAGGATTTTTCAACCTGTACCACGAAGTTGTTGAACTTGCGGTCCGTCCTAGTGGTTTTGTAAGGACTAACATCCATTACAGGAATGCCCTCGAGGATCAACTCGCTCTTGATCTCCGCTACATCATAGCTATGATGAATCCCTTTGAGGACCAGAAGCTTCTTCTTGTCCTCCTTGGACGTGTAAGTGTTGAATTCGGTCTTTCTGGACTGTAGGAATTCCTTTACTCTCGAGTGGTCTTCCTTCGACTTGGTAGTTATCACCGACTTCATGGAGTTGATGTTATGCACCTTGTAGGCGATACGGAGGCCCCTAGTGTATCTGCTAAGCTCAGCTACGTTGAGTTTGTAGCAGATTATTGGCGGCATTATGCTAGATTTGATGTCCGGGGATGACGCAGCAGTTGTTGTTGTTGTTTTTTTGTGAGCTGTTGTAGCCGGTACCGGTGGCGTATTGCTTGATGTTGACGGAACGATGGGCAATAGCGTTTGGTTCAATGTTAAGGTTGGCGTTGATGAGTCAGAGTGCTTGCGCTTTTTTGACTGCACAGCACAGAATTCTTTGTGCGATGACTCCTCATCGGTGGCTTCAGGCTCAGAATCGGAAGAGCAAGAGTGCTCTTCGTCTTCCGTCTCGCTGGCATCTCCATCGTTGGCCACGTCATCAACGACTTCCATGTCGTTTTCCTGAACTCCTTCGTTCTCATAGAGCGCATCCATATCGCTCAGTTTTTCATGGATTCCAACCAGAAATTCTTTGTCGTTTATTTTTCTTTGATCGTATTCTTGCTCCTATGGATACACAACGTAGTTTATTTACTATGCATTCGCAGTTTATAGTAATTCGATGGGAAACGGGTGTGACTGTGAACGATGATTTGGTTGGATGAATCTTTGAGTATCTGCGGAACTTCTGAACTGATTTCCAAAATTCAATATTGGAATGGTGACACTTTTTACTAGGGACAGACGAGTAAGTCCTGACTTACTCATCATCGCCGAGCCTAAACGGCTAACGCTAGAAAGTTGGACAGTAGTTTCCTTTTGTGGCGGAGAGAAAAAAAATGCGAGCACTTTTTTGAATTTTTGCTCCAAATGGGAGATACAGGGTGTTTCAGTTTGTATGGAAAATTTTTTTAAATTGGAATTAAGAATTCAAATTTAGTAGGTATGTTCTTCAACTAAAATAAAGAAACACGTGTTTCACCGTTTTTCAAAATTATATCCACGGGCCAAGATCCAGGGTGTTAACACTTTCTCAAATAAAAGGATAAGTCCTGACTGATTGGCTGATGCTAGAAAGTTGAAATATAGACAGTAGTTTCTTATGACATTTTTTTTCGAAATTCAACTCCAAAAGGGGAGATACAGGGTGTTCAAATTTGTATGAAAACAAATATTAAAATTGGAATTAAGTTTTTAAGTTAAGTTTTTCAAAATAATATCCACGGGCCAAGATACAGGGTGTTAAAGTTTGCAAATTTATAGTATGCGCAACCGTAGCCATCGGCACATTCGGTTCGTGATCGTGTGTTGTTTTTGTTTTGCCAAGTGCGCAAGGGTAGTTTTTTAATTTATTTTGCTTTAATCGTATTCTTGCTTCTAAAGATACATTACGTAGTTTTTTTTACAATGCATTCGCAGTTCGTAGCAATTCGACGGGGAACGGGTGTGTGTATGATTTGGTTGGATGGATCTTTAAGTATCTAGGAGACTACTGAACCGATTTCAAAAATTCAATACTGAGATGGTGACACTTTTTGCTATCTTTTACCTTTGAAAGTTCAATAGGAACAGACGATTTCTAACGACTTAGTATAAACTTAAGTATGTATGGTGCGCGTGCGAAGCCACGGGAGGACTGCTAGTGTTTAATAAAATGCATGCAGACGTTCAGGTTATTTTCGATAGCGCATACAATGATTCGGATAAATATCAAGAACATATTCAGCGAATAATTTTTCAGTAAATATTTAGTTCCATCAAAACAAAATGTTTAAGATAGATTGTTTATTGATTTTTGTAATTTTTTGTAATTTATATTTTTTGCGTTTCATTGCCTAACACACCATAAGTACCCTATTCAATTAAACTCTTATTACCTTTTCTATTTACTGTAATTCTCTGCACTGTAATTCTCTCAGTTCTTGTACATATGTATATAATAGCAAATCAATCATATGATGTAACATTATCTTGCCAAATTTCTTTCTCTTTCTCTGTGAACCATCAAACCAACAGGTTGTAATTATTGTACATTAAACTCATTTTTTTTTGCTAATTTAACTTGTGCATTTTTTTTTTCATCGTCGTTAATTGCAATTTTTAACAAGTTCATTCTGTACAATTTCATTCGGTTAAATTAAATACTAAACATTTTGGTCCTTCCGAAGCCAGATTTTATGAACCTTTTGATTTGATTCGAGACTGTATGTATTATGATTATGTATTATGTGGATTTAATTTTTTTGATAAAGTGTGATATCGCATGATCGCATGAATCTAAGTCACGTGGTTAAACAATTTGAACTATTGCATGATAAATTGCATGTGTTATAAACCTAAAATCAATTGAATAGCCCATATAACTTTAGAAGATTTATTGTGCCTTATAAGTTAATTTTTTTTTTGTGCTTGAACATTGACTGTAAAATATATTACGTAATGAACGCGATTAAGACCAAACGTGGACATGTTAAAGGATGCTTGACTCGGGCAGCATCGTTCGCATTAAGTATAGACCAACGTGTTTCCCTCGAACTCCTTGAATTACGTCTTGAAAAGCTAGAAGAATCTTGGACAGAGTTCGTGTCCTTACAAAATCAATTTCTAGAGCTTGCCAATGAAGATGATTTAGCTGCTGAAAATGATTTTGTAGATTACGAAGCCAAATATTTCCTAACGCAATCCACCCTTACTAAGACCATCCGCGAGAGGCGAAAATCGGAAAATCCCTTATCGAATGAGTCGGTCGCGGATAAATTAGCTAGTCAGCAAGAATCTTTATTGGAAATGCTTAACACGCCAAAACAGTCGGCCTCTATAGCATTGCCGAAAATTAATATCCCGTTGTTTTCCGGGGACTATAGACAGTGGCCAAGCTTTCGAGATCTGTTTATCGGTTCCATTGACACCAAATCAAACTTGACCTCAACTCAAAAATTCCACTATCTGAAGTCCTTTCTTCGCGATGAAGCCGCTTGTTTGATCCGTCATATTACTGTATCTGATGCTAACTACACAGATGCGTGGGAGCGGTTGGAACAACGGTATGACCGGTCGAATTTAATTGTTCAGTCACATATACATTCGTTTTTATCGATGCCCTCTATGAATTCCGCCAGCGTCCAGTTATTGCGCAAAATTACGGATGGTGCTGACGAAACAATTAGGGGATTAAACGCGCTAAAAGCGACAAGCCGTGACCCTTGGATTATTTATATTTTGCAACAGAAATTAGACCAGGACTCAAGGCAAGCATGGGCGGAAGAAATAAGTTCCAGAGATAACTGTGCTATCGATGAGTTATTAGAATTCTTACGTGAACGGTGTAATGCTTTAGAAGCTTGTCAATCCTTCTCTCGTCTCAATCAACCTCGAACCAAGCCATCCAAATCTATACACACACATTTCGTTGAAGCCAATTCAAGTTGCCCCAACTGCAAATCAGATCACACTTTGAGCAAATGTCCAAAGTTTCTATCGCTTGATATAATCTCTCGTCGTTCATTCGTGAAAGATAATTCCCTATGCTTCAATTGTCTTAGGGCTGGACACTCTTCGAATAGGTGTCATTCCAATTTTCGTTGCAAGGTGTGTAGTTCACGTCATCACTCGCTCGTTCATTTTCAACCCTCGTCGCGTGAATCTGCAACTATTACTCCTTCTAAGTTGTCATCGAATGCATCGACATCCGCTAACCTATCGATCCCAACAACATCTCATCAACTTTCGCTTTGTTCATCATTCGCCGCAGACAGCAAACCGTCTTTTCGCTCTATTCAAACGCTGTTGCCCACTGCTATCGCTCGTACTTACGATAAACAAGGACTTTCCCAAGATATTCGGTTGTTGTTGGATACAGGATCCCAAGTCTCCTTTATCACGGAGCAGACGGTACAACGCTTGGGTCTCGCTCGCAAACCTGCGCGTATTCCTATCCTAGGAGTTGCATCGACCTCGGCTGGTGTTACAAACGGTATTGTAACACTACGACTTTTCTCTCATCTCACTCAAGATTTCGTCGACATGTCTTGCTACATAGTCTCAAAACTCACTTCGTTAGTGCCTGCTTCTGTAACCGCAATCGTCGATTCAAATTCATTTTCATCGGTTGCATTAGCAGACCCTAAGTTCAACATTCCAGGTCATATCGACGTCCTCATCGGCGCTGATAAGGCCTTCAGCGTATTTAAGGGAGGAGCAGCTCAAGGTCAGCAAGGAAAGCCAAATCTTGTTCCAACTATATTTGGCTGGGTCGTTTGTGGTAACGTGCAAAGTCTCTCCTTGGACGAAAAAGTAGAATCTTACTGCACCAGTCTTAACACATCGTATTCTTTCGACCTCGAGCGCTTCTGGCGTCTTGAGGAAATTCAACATGAAACCACTTTGTCCGCTGAAGATCAACGTGCGGAAGACATTTTTTGTGAAACTCATTTACGCTCACCTGACGGCAGGTATATGGTACATTTGCCCTTCAAATCAGATGAGGAAATGGACTTTAGAGGTAGTTTTAATGTCGCTTTTAAAAGGTTTCTTTCTACGGAGCGCAGAATTGCATCCAACAGCCATTTGAGGGAGCAATATATCAAATTCATGGATGAATATTTAAAGTTAGGCCATATGGAGGAGTTACTCGACCATGAAATTACAGCATCCCCAAGTAAATGTAACTATCTACCACATCATCCTGTCTTTAAAAATGACAGCAGTACGACTAAGGTGAGGGTAGTGTTTGATGGGTCGGCTAAGTCAGATAACAACCAATCCTTAAACGAATCACTTCTTATTGGTCAATCTTATCAGCGGGATCTCTTTTCAATTTGTATCGCGTTTCGTCGTCATCGTTATACACTTTCAGGCGACATTGAGAAGATGTATCGCCAAATTAAGGTATCCCCAAGTCATACTGATTTTCAACGCATACTCTGGAGGGAATCAAGCAACCTACCACTCAGACACTATCGTTTATTGACTGTAACATATGGGACAGCAAGTGCTCCATTTTTAGCTGTTCGCACCCTCTATCAGTTAGCCATAGATTCAGAAAAGAAATTTCCTCGTGCAGCTAAGGTTTTGCTTAAAGACTTTTATGTGGATGATGTGATGACTGGGGCCGACACCATTGAGGAACTCACATCACTTCGTTTAGAGCTTATTGAATTACTTCAATCAGGTGGATTCAATCTCAGAAAATGGACAACCAATTGTTGGCCTCTGCTGTTAAGTTTACCAGATGATCAACGCGAAGTATCGCCGAAGGAATTCGAGGAGTATAAATCAGTGAAATTACTGGGTCTGCAATGGTCACCTGCAAAGGATTCCTTCTCTTATAAGGTCAATGTGAGTGATAGTCCTTCGATTACAAAGCGCCATATTCTTTCGGAGTCTTCGAAGATTTTTGACCCTATCGGCTTCCTTACTCCCGTCGTCATATCTGTTAAGATACTTTTTCAGGAGCTATGGCGCAGCCAATATAAATGGGATGACGTCATATCGCAAGAACTCTCCAATCAATGGCGTTCCATCCGAAACGAGCTTCATACATTGGAGCAAATAAGTATTCCACGAATCTTATGGAGCTCTAGACAAAATGTAGAGTTTATAGGATTTTGTGACGCATCGCTAGATGCGTTGTTTATTGCCGCAGTGTAGACTCAAATGGAAAGATCAGTAGTACTATCGTCGCTGCCAAGAGCAGAGTAGCCCCTATCAAGGTCGTTTCTCTGCCCCGTCTTGAGCTTTGCGGAGCAGTCTTACTTTGCCGTTTAGTGAGCAAGCTTAACCGTTCTTTAGATAATAAAGAAATGCAAGTTTACGCTTTTTCTGACTCTGCAATTGTTCTGCATTGGCTTTCGGCGTTGCCAAAGAAGTGGTCGGTCTTCATTGCCAATCGCACGTCTGAAATCTTGTCTACGATACCAAGAGAATCATGGTATCACGTGCGATCGCACGAAAATCCTGCCGACTGCGCCTCCCGTGGTATTCCACCCTCTGATTTGATAAACAATGAGATGTGGTGGACTGGACCATCATGGATTAGGAAAGATCACTCTCAATGGCCAAATTCCACGTACTCCGCAGATAACATTCCTTTCGAAAATCTTGAAGAACGCCAAAAGAAGAATGTTCAGGTTTTTGCATCTAATATCGAACCTGCAAACATAATCGAGACAATAACCAATAACTCTTCCCGTTATTTGAAATCCATTCGCGTACTCGCATATATTATACGGTTTATCTCAAATTCGCGTGTGCGCTGTGAACTCAGACAAAAACAATCGTTGTCCTCCGAAGAACTATCTAACGCGAAAATTAGACTTATTAAATTCCATCAAGCGGCTACCTTTTCTGCCGAAATTAAGACAGTCCAAGGAGGTGGACTATTAAGAAAGGGGAGCAAACTAGCCTCTTTAACCCCCTTTTTGGATGACCAAGAAGTGCTTCGCGTCGGTGGTCGTATTGAGGAATCAGATATTAGCTTTTCGTCAAAACATCCTATTATTATAGATAAGGACACTCGGTTCGCTAAACTCATTGTAAAACATATACATCAAAGATACCTGCACGCGGGCGTGTCCCAAATGTTCGCTATCCTTCGAGAGGAATATTATATCATAGGTGTTCGAAATCTCTTACGCAAAATAGTGCATGAGTGCGTATCGTGTTTCCGTCATCGAAGGGTTGCGATAGACCAACTCATGGGTAATTTACCGGCAGAACGCGTTCGTTTCGTGCGGTCGGTGTGGACTATGCGGGACCGATAACATTACGCTTGGCCAGAGGACGAAATCCGAGGTTCGTAAAAGCATATATCGCGCTATTCGTGTGCTTCACAACGAAGGCAATTCACGTGGAATTGGTCGGTGGCCTTTCAACCTCCGCATTTCTTGCCTCCTTGGATCGGGTCGCGGCGCGCAGAGGCAAACCTACGGAAATCTGGAGCGATAACGCGACAAATTTCCACGGGGCAAAGCGTACCCTCAACGAAATGTACCAGCTTCTCATAAGCCAATCTCATAATGATGCTGTTATTGACCATCTCTCTAGGGACAAAATTGCTTGGAAGTTTATCCCACCTGCAGCACCACACTTCGGCGGTTTATGGGAAGCCGGCGTTAAGTCCATGAAGTTTCACTTGAGGCGCGTTATCAAGGACCATAAGCTGACGTACGAGGAGATGTACACCTTGCTCACGCAGATAGAAGCGCTACTGAACTCGCGACCAATGTGGCCTACGTCGGATATGGATCCGATAGCTCTGAGCCCGGCTCATTTCTTAATTGGTGAACCCTATATATGTGTTCCTTGTCCTGATGTCTGTGATTATAACATATGTCCGTCTGTTAACTGGTCTCTTTTGCAGTCACTTAAACAAGGGTTCTGGAAGCGGTGGCACCTTGAGTACTTAACCTCTCTTCAGCAGCGACCAAAATGGCAACGTGAAGGTACGACGGTGAAAATCGGCGATGTTGTGCTGTTGAAGGAAGCTAACCTGCCTCCATCCAAGTGGATCCGTGGTCGCATAAAGCAAACGCACGCTGGGAGAGATCAACGAACCAGAGTCGCAACCATAACCACCCAAACTGGAGAATATGTTCGGCCGATTGTTAAGCTAGCGCCTCTACCAAATTCTGAAAGACCGGAGTCTTTCAGGGGGGGGCAGAATGTTTAAGATAGATTGTTTATTGATTTTTGTAATTTTTTGTAATTTATATTTTTTGCGTTTCATTGCCTAACACACCATAAGTACCCTATTCAATTAAACTCTATTTACCTTTTCTATTTACTGTAATTCTCTGCACTGTAATTCTCTCAGTTCTTGTACATATGTATATAATAGCAAATCAATCATATGATGTAACATTATCTTGCCAAATTTCTTTCTCTTTCTCTGTGAACCATCAAACCAACAGGTTGTAATTATTGTACATTAAACTCTTTTTTTTTTTGCTAATTTAACTTGTGCATTTTTTTTTCATCGTCGTTAATTGCAATTTTTAACAAGTTCATTCTGTACAATTTCATTCGGTTAAATTAAATACTAAACACAAAACATCAAAAATGTTCACAACCTCTTGCAGAAACTGCAACTAGACAAATACATCTAGATATAATTTCCCATTTTCAAAAACAGGGGGCGGTAGGGGGTGTCAAGAGCGAGAGTTAGAAAACCTCGCCCCTGACATCCCCCGCCGCCCCTCATATTCCCTTAACTTTCTTTATTTATACTAAACCTACATTTAATCATCAACATTTTGTAATTCTCATTTTAAGATCCAAGCCCAAAGCCTTAGTAGCTAGTGCTGTAGTTGTTAAACATTAATCCATACATTTATGTAAAGTTTAATAAATAGTAATAATAATAATAAATGAAGTGGGATTAGAAGAAGAAGAAATTGTCTAATTGTCAAAAGAATCAAATGGCTAATATCAATCTATTAAACCTTAATGATCAACTTATCTATTTATTAATTTTTATTTTTTTTAATATTATCCTTTTATTATATTCCGATTTATTTAATTTTATATTATAATAGTTTGAAACTGACAATTTTCGACATGTTGTTTGAATCGAATTCAGAATCGATAGTTGCGGTTCTGCGATATCAAACGGAGGGATTTATTATTATTGGCACTGCGGTTTCTAACGAATCCTATTAATATCGGAGGGATAAATAAAGTTTAAATCCCTTGACCACAAAATAGTGACACTTTGTAAATCCAAGATAATGTTTCAACTGTCTTAACATACATAAGTATATATCAATACCGCACTTGTGTAAGTACGCCCTATGGCATCCTGTCGTGCTAAATTTGCAATCATTCTACTGCGACATGTTCGATGTGGATACAGATTGTAAACTGCATCTGCCCTAGTTATTTTTTTTTTGTGCAAGAAAACAATGTTATTAAAAATTCAAATTGTTTACTGTTATATTGATGTGTTGATTTTTTTGAGAGCAATAAAGTGGCAAAGTATATGCAAAGTTGTCTAATTAAACTACGTTTTTGTGATATAAAAACATTTATACATTTAAATTAATAAATTATATTTTTATTTAATCGTTCAACTTATTAATGTTAAAGATGAACAATTTTAAGGGTAACATATTTGCGTTAAATGTTAAAAAGAATATTGGGGGTTTCTACGGCCAGCACTGATACTACAAAGGGTGTGCATCAAACCAATCTACTATGAACAGAGCTTTGCAAGATGCACACTATTGAGCTTATACTAGCATCTTATCTAGCAACAAACAGCAAAAAATATAATATAATATCAACATAAACATAAATATGGTTATTCTACTTAGAATCATATGTTAGTATTACACACGTCCAGAGTCCCTATATAACGTATCTTTAAAAAAAAACCATATGAAAAGTAAATGTCTCGACAGATGTTGTCCTATCCAACAGACCCGACAGATGTTGTCCTATCCAAATTTCAATACATTTGTTTGTGGTCGCTTTGTGAATTTGTGAACAGTAAATCTAATGGAAAAAACACTTTTCTTTTTTCCCGAGTTTTCCAATTTTCCGAGCAACTTTCCAGTTGCCAGAGTTTTTTCCGTAAACTCGGACTATTACGAACATTTAAAAACAAAAATTAGTCAAATTGGTCCAGCCGTTCTCAAGTGATGCGCTTACCCACGAACAGCATTCAATTTTTGTTAACATAGATATGTGTATTTATTTTTTTGTTTCAAAAGTGTCTTCATGATTGCATATTAAAAAGAAAAAAAAGGCGAAGAAATTTGCTTTAATCCACAAACTGGGCTTTCAGAAGGGAAAAGCTGGAAAACCCAACAAAAAATAGAAATAATCGAAGCGACATGACAGCTCGAAGCTTCTCACAACCATTCATGTTGAGCTGTTAACATTTTTCGTATTAATGGAAGGAACCTATAGTTTTTATTGCAGACCCCGAACGAGATAAAGAAAGTTTTTCATGACAAATTATACTCTCAAACTCAGAACTTTTTGATTGACTGCCTGGAGGTAGTGCCGCAAAAACCGTTGGTTGTTTTTGCTGATTTGAATCTATCGGCCCACTTAACAGTGGACTGACGAAGAATTTATTTAATATAAGTGAAATATATTTCCAGAAAGGTCGATTGCAGCTAATTTATCGAGTTATATTTAAGGATTTATAAAAAATTAAAAATCGTTTGTATGACATGGTATTCCAATAAATCAGATATAAAAAACCACCCCAATTTTCTTCATCATTCTATTTATTTATTTACTAAAATAATAATATTTTAATTGTCTTATATAAATCGTTCTTGAATATATTTCAAATTTTACTATGTGCATAAATATTTATAAATTTATTTTCAGAACGGGTGGCGGAAGCATGTTGGGCGACGTAAACATATCCGCTATTTTGGATTCATTCAGTGTAAGCTACGACAAAAGAGTAAGACCAAACTATGGAGGTATGTATTCTTATTTAATATAAATCCTTTAGAAATAAAAATAAAAAAATGTGTAAGATATGACATGGAATATGCAAGCCAAATGTTTTAAAGACAGTAAAAGTTTGAGTTTATAATTTGATTTTTTTTTTTGTGAATTCAGAATGAAAATATGACCAAATTAATCGGTGATATTGAGATATTATAAATACTGATATTGGGAATCATCACTTTCTTTATAATTTTACTACGAAATACTTTTTTTTAAAATTATTTCTTAGCAACACGGCTAAGGCTAGGAGAATAAACTTTTATATTTCGAACAAAAACTGTACAGACAACCATAAAAAACAAAAAAAAATTAACAATCTTATCATAAAAAAGAAGAATAGCTAAATTCTATCCGTGTTTCAGGACCTCCGGTTGAAGTTGGAGTCACCATGTATGTGCTATCGATCAGCTCGCTGTCTGAAGTGAAAATGGTACAAATTAGACCATGTACCTTTTACCTTGTTCATACATGAAACATATTTTTGTTCTAATTATTTGTACTTAGACTTTTTAATTTTTGTTAGAAAGTTGTCTCGAGTTTTCCTATTTGTTATTATTTATTTGTTTTTCTTTGTTTGAGTTTCTATTCGGTTTGTGTTTTTTTCAATGTCATTCTTTTTGACCATTCATTTTAATGTCTTTTTTCTGGTTGTATTAATGACTATGAACTCAACTTACAAAGGATAGTATATATTTTGATTTGAAAGTAGGTAAACTACATTGCAGACCTTTGTAGGCATTTTTAAAGTATTTATTTAGGAAATAATAGGGACAGTGTGGAAAATCTAAAAAAAAGTTGTTTATTATTTTATAATTTCATACCGGCAATTCAGAAGAATCTCTAAGATAAAAAATCACAAGAGAACAAATAATTTTGTGTGTGCATAATAAATATTTTTAAGCCAATTCTTTACTGCTGTTTAAAAGTTTTAGTTGGATTTTTTATAATAACTAAATAAATAAAAGAAGGCTGATTTCATTAAGAACCTTATGTAATTTGTTTTAATTAAGCATAGTTTGTAGTGAAAAATCTATTCCAGGACTTTAAGGATTGAAAGAAACTTAAAAATATATTTTCGACAAGACATATATGTATTTGTGTATCAATTATCTAACTATGTATATCAACTAACGCAACTAATCGGCTTAATTAAAAGACAATAAAATGTGAACGCGTCAAGGTTGTTCTTCTGGTGAAATTTTAAGGAATCCACTTTTTGCGAAAGGTTCTATGTTAACATGCTAGAGCATCTAATGCGAAGTACGTATGCTAGACTTTGATTTTTAGTTTAGTTGACCAAAGAAAAAAATTAATTAATTCTTCAGTATGTCATTGGACCCAAACCCAATGAACTTGTCCAAAAATGCTCAGTTATTAAAAGGCGTATTGTATCTCGCTTCAAATTTGAAGTACGTCTTTTTATAACAGACTGTGATTTGAGAAGGTGAAATGGTTTTTTACTTTGCTATATGTACGAGTATGTTCGAACAGGTACATTGTACCATAGATTGATTTGGTTTTCATTCGCGCGTCATCATACTTTTTAATTTTTTGTTAAATAAAGCTATTTGTTTATTCCCCTGTAAGGACTCATTACAAAAAGTTTTATGAAAAAATAAAAATTGGCAAGCACTATACAAAAAAAAAAATATAACTATTCTGTCAAAACCATGTAGACGTAACAAAAATTTAATACAAAAAGAACTGTTTAAAGTTATTAATTAGAAGAAAAAAACGTGTATATATATGTTCCAGGTCCCCCTGTGGAGGTTGGAGTCACTATGTATGTCCTCAGTATCAGTTCGGTTTCGGAAGTTCTTATGGTACATACGTAACAATAAAACCAAAAATAACAAAAATTAAACATTTTAAAAAGTCTAAATTGCATTTTCACCACATTCTTTATTTTCCAAAATAAAATGGTACTTTAATACTTTCGTTTAAAGTTGCTACGCATTTAAAACTTAAATTAATTTTTTATTTATTTATTTTTTTATTTTTTTTTTTATTTTTTCATAATATTGGAATAAATAGAAAACTTTTAAAATTTGTGTGTAAACAACTAACAATCAACATCATCAAACAGCAATGCAATTTATTAAATCAGAATTTTCTTATAGATGTTGTTCAATCAAAACGCTGTCTCTCTATAACTCTTTCTCTGTTTAATATTACATTTCTTTTTCTTTTTTTATTTATTCCGAAAATTAACACTTCGTCATACTTTTTTAATTTGTTTTACTTTTATATAATTTATTTACATTTACTTTTTTTTTTCTTTAGTTTCATTTTTATACTAATTAGTTAATATTCTTTTAACTGTGTACAAGTAATCTTTTGCATCCTATTTCATATCAATTCATGTACATTAATTGAATGAACTCATCTTTAAAAAAAAAAAAACAATTCAATTCACTTTACGAATACTGCATACTTTTATTATACTAACATGTGAAATATTTGTGCAAATATAAGACCATTAGATTATTAAAGTTTGCAAAAATACTGATCATGTAGTATAGAATGCTTTCAAATCCTCTATTTAAAACAAAACTACATAAAGTAATTTATTTGCAATGTAATGTAAAGAAAAGCATAATATAAATGGTAACTTGTCCACATTTTAACGCAGCGCACTGTGGATTTATACAATAATACATTTTTTAATAATTTGTGTGTGAATTTAAATATATACGTGCATACATAATTGTATGCATATATGTATAAATACATATTTGTTAATATACACATGTTTTGTAAAAAAAAAAACAAGCAGTCCCAAATACTTTGGCTGCGCGCATGCATTCAAATTAAATATAAACACATACAATACTCAAGGCTTTATTAAAAAATGGAAAAAATAAATATGGACAACACGCAGTAAGCGCTATATTCGCTATTGTTACGACACCACTTTCAATTTTCAAATGAATGTTCTGTTTCTTCATAAATCAATCTACCATTAAGTAATGCTGATTAAAAATAGACAATCATCGATCAAAAAAAAAAAAAACTGCATATATATTTTCGTTTAATATTTGCCGCACGCTTTTTATTCGAAGAATCCACTAAGGGGTAGAACTTCGTTGAACTTAACCACTTGTTGGGCGGCTTGTATGATGAAAACGTACTATGAAATAAATATTTCCTTTTAATCTATATATCTCTCAATACTTAACTGACTGATAGTCCAAAGTTCTACTAAAATAGACAGCTATTAAAGGCTTGTTTTTTGACTATGTACTATTATTATTTCTCAAAAATATTATTTTTGTGCACTTCGAAGGATTGATACGCAAAATGATACCTATAAACTTATACATGCATACTGGAAATTTCAGCTTTCACTACATAAGTACTTATGTGTTCTGAATTTTTCTTAATTGGTATACGATTACGAAGAAAAATGTTTAACGTGACTTGTTTTACTTCTGAAGACAACGAATAGGACTTTGCATACATGAAAACCATACTTTTTTCTTTGCGATCTTAAGCCTACTACTTTCATTAAATATGAAATCTACTCGAAGACTCCTTGAGCTGGAGCAATACAAACCTTCCTAACCAGATTGTGCAGTACAGTGTGTAATTAAATCTTCCCACTTAATTCCAAATTGTTAACTACCATCCATTTAAAACTGTATTCTTACCAAAAATGATGTCTTTCTTATATTTCCGGCTATAAAAACTGTAAGAGCCATTTGTGCGAAAAATATATCATCACAACATGAATGGTTTTGGGAAGCTAGTCCCTGCCTCTCCATGCACTGTGGAGCCAAATATTTGTTCTTTTTTTGTAGTGGTTTTGGGTGAATATGTAGTTCCATGCCTATACATACATGGCAAATAATGGACATGATCGCTAAAAGGGAAGGTTAAATTCTGAAATTCAGACTGTTTAGTTTGTATAATCTTTATGGTTAACTAGGTATCAGAATCACTATTTTAAATTCTTCGAAATAAAGTCGTTAATACATAAGTTGAAATTGAAACGTTGAGATATCTGGTACAAATTTATATTCAAGTTAAAATTTTCATCGGTATTTATTTCTTCAAAAACTCACTCGAATTAAAAATTACTCAAAAGTTTAATGGTAATAACAAACAACAAGCGCTGTTCTCGACCTTCTTTTTCTTCCTTCTGTTCACAACACTCATCATAAAATCGTAAAATTAAATCTAATTATTTTTTAAAATGTAATTTAAAAATAATTCATTAAAGAGCAAAAGGTTACTATCGTAGATCATCGTAAATGGCGAAGATTGTGACATACTAACCCTTTTTTTCGTATAGAATATAATTTCTTGAAAAAAATGTTTACTAATATAATTTTTTAAATCTATATTCAAATAGGTGACATAAACAATGAACACAGCTAACAAAAAAAAAAATGGTTGCAAAAATACCATCAAATTACAATTCATACAATCAACTATTAAGTGAATACTTCTATCTTCTATCGATTCTATTGCATTGTCCGGCGATTTAATGAAACTAAGTTTTGCGTGGTGTAAATTATCTTAATTCAATTTATATGAAACAATCTAACACAGTACTATCAATAATACTTAGTTTGAAAAAAACGTTGATCGAAATAAATAAGTTACAAAAGTATAACAATAAATAAAAAATCAATCACATTTGATTTTTGCGGGAAAATAAATATATTAGCTTAATTTTAAGTTTTACAACATAAAATATGCGTAATCAAATATTTCAACACGTACTTAACAGCTCATTTTATGTACTCTATTAATAATTCTTGAAACTATTTCTAACTCTTGTAGGAAAAGGATGACGTACGATGATTGTTTATTCTTTTTTTTTCCAACATGAATGTGTGTTTCAAAACTATACACTAATGTTTAAATTAAATTAAATAAAATACAATCAGAAACAAAAGCCTTTGATTAACGCTCATGACATAATACACTCATACAAATACATACAATTCGTTATAGGTTTTGTTGTGCTTCTTATTATCTGTGTGTGTGCCTTTAATCGTTTACAAATAAATGAAAGGTAACTAATTGTTTCGTTTTTTAATTTATTTTCCTTTTAATTATTCACTTAACTAGTTTATTTTTACCATAAAATAGTTTGAAGGAATTTTGAGTTAATAATTTATGAATTTTTTTGGCGAACAACCCGAGTGGAAACCAAATCAATTTTTTTTAGATTCTGGTATGAATTCTTCTAGATGCTGGTAAACATATTCGTTTTTTATTTCTAATTTGGTGCAATGAAGACAAAATGCCAAATTTTTAAAAACCATCGAATTTAATTACTACAAATTTCCCAATAAATATATAATAAAATAGGAAAAAGCCGACATTGCCACTACAACCTAATGGTCACAAAACGACGTGATTCATGCGTTTAACTGCAGTATTAAGTTGGATACCTATCTTTATTCCGCAAGTGTTTAATAATTGAACACATCTCAATAGATTATTGTAAACAAGTACATAAGTATATACCAAAAGAAAACCGAATCCCTAAATTAGCGGTTTATTTGACCCCTGCTTCCTTCATATTATAATCTAAAGTGAAAACTATGAACATTTACCTTGGCTTTCGAACAGTTTCAGTGATTTTGTGTTTAAAGGCCCTTAAAACAGTAAACATATATGTTTTCCACATACATTTTTTTTTTTTAGTTTTTAAATTTACTGGTTTAAATTTATATTAGAAAAAGGTTTTTGTAACTAAAAATAATTGATATATTTTGTTTGCTGATGTATGTTGTACTGCATGACGCATTGATGCTTAAGCATAGTTTTTATTAGATTACGCTTTATAATCAATGGAAACCTCTAAAATAAAATATGAAAAGAAAACTAAATTTAATGCATGAGTTGTAACTCTGAATAGAATAAGCAAAAGCATTTATAAAGCCAAATAAGGGGTTAGTTAAAAAGTGTTGTATTTACCTAATTTAGATCTTATTACTATCTTTACTTTTATTAAGTTTCATTAGTTTTTCTTTTTCTTTTTAATTCGGGCGGTTTCATTTTAGTTGAATTAAATTCTCTTATACTTTTTAAAGTTTTCTAACTATTGCTTTTTCTATCGCATTATTTGAAAATATTCTATTTCGGCTAATGTCCTTTAATTTTTATTTTTTTAAATTTTGAACATTAGTATTTGAAAATTAGGTCTTGCGAAACATTTACTAATATTGAAAAATTTTGTTTTCTTATAATTTTTACTCGATTACGAATGAGTAGGACTTCACTTTGGATTTTTACTTTCGTCAATTTTGGACTGATCCTCGATTAGCGTATAGAAAAAGACCCGGAGTAGAAACACTTTCAGTCGGATCAGAGTTCATCAAAAACATATGGGTACCTGACACCTTTTTTGTAAATGAAAAGCAATCATACTTTCACATTGCAACTACCAGTAATGAGTTCATTCGCGTACATCATTCTGGATCAATAACAAGAAGTATTAGGTAAGTTTATCTTCTTAATCAACTTCAAAAGACGAACACCTTAGGTAGATAAAACGTTTGAAAAATGTCGGTCAGAATTATCATCATACACAGAACTAGAAACGTATAAAAAAAATGTTTAAATACTACAAATTTCCATAAAAAAAAAGTGCAAATGAGAAGAATCATCTCATTCACCCCATTATTTCATTACGAGCACAAAATAACCAACATTTTAAAAATAATAAACCTTCAAAGTCTGAAAGTTTGTAAAACTTAAACTATGAGTCAGGTTAACTTTTATTAGTTCGATTGATATGTCATTTTTACCTGAATTTTTGCAGAATATAATGGTTTTTTAACACTTTAAAAAAATAATTTGATACATCATATACTGAAAAACTAATTATAAATAATAACACAAACATTTTTAGCAAAATTATAAAAAAAATTAACCAAAAGTTTTATTTTTAGAAATCAGTCTGATATACCTGGTTGGTTTCTTATTTGACACTCCGTGTTTCTAACTAATTATTATTATTATAGTTTTTTAACAATCTATAAATTATAGTAACTTAGAGCCAATAATTTACTCCATTTACTCTTCTAACGCGTTTAATTTCTTAATTTTTTTTTTAGTTTGGAATTGTAGGGTATGTAGTTCTTTTCACATTTTAAGCTCAATCAATTTTCAAAAGCTCATTACTGCCTTATCTAAGAATTACATTTATTTGTTTCCTTTATAATTATGAATAAAGATAAAATAAAATATATCTGTGGTGTTTGGGAGAAATATAATAACTCCAAAAGTACATTTTTGCAGTACAGGCACTTTAAAGTTCTTCAGTATCGAATAGAAAATAAAGTACCTTCACTTATTACTTCGGACCGAATGATTACATCCATTTCTAATGATGCTGTAGCTAATATTGTCAGAGAAAATACCACAGATATGTCTAACTATTTAAAAGTATTGACAGTTTGTCAATCTTGTCTTAATTATCTGATTAAATAAAATAACGCTATGTATTTGCTTTAAATATTATACCTAAGTACCAACAAAAGTATTTGTATTACTTTGCGTCGATTTAGTTTGGGTTTATACATGTTTTTTTATCATTTCAGATTAACTATTACAGCATCGTGTCCTATGAACCTACAATACTTCCCCATGGATAGGCAATTATGTCACATAGAAATCGAGAGCTGTAAGTACATTTTAAACGACTTTTATACAAATATTTTGCGCTAGATGTGAAAGTCAAATGTGCTTTAAACTAATAATTTCAATCCAATTAAAATGTGAAGAACTCATTCAGAATTACAAATAATTCTGTTACCTATATTGTGCTGTTTGTTCGTCTCTAGAACCCGTGTGTAACCTTTATGTATAAATATCAAATTATATTCGTACATACCCTAACTTGGCAAAAACAACAAAGTACATGTTAAAAAGATTATATTTCACGAACAATTAACTCTAGTCTAAAGTTAAAACAACTTGATATTAATTATACTGGCATTAAAATTTCACTGCTTTTAATTAACTACAAATTTTAAGCAAAATTTTCTATTTTAAATACACTTAAGTGTAAATATTGTCCCCCAATTATTAAATTTCCGGACAATATGTAATAGCAACAGCATTTTAATATTAATATTTTTTTATTTAACGTATTTTTTTTCGTTATGTACTTATTTTAAACAAAAAAAAAAAACTGCGAATATGAACAAATATTTTATTGGTTGGTTTTCGGTCGCCTTCTCTAATACAGCAACCGCAGAAGGTTGATTGCGAATATCGACTGGTAACTGTACATAGCAATGCGTTATTTACATGCATAACATATTGGTAAAAATAATACTATACAAATTAACATGGTTTTGGATTACTACGAATTGCAGAAAGACCCAAAAAAGGAAATTGGAATTTAGAATAAAGTTTATCAAAAATTTTCCTTAAATACCGCTTCTTGTGCACTGCTTGCTTTTATTTCATTACATGATGTATACAAAGATGCACTGCTTAGCAGAGTCTGTTTTTAAAGCATATTTAGACATTTGTAAAACCAAGAAACCTAATTCATACATTTCGTTAATATTGTGGACGATGCAACAACGAAAAAAAAATAAAATATATTAAAAATTGAGACAATATTTTTATTTCATATTTCTATTTAAGATAATGGTTTCAAAAAATGTATCGCAAATATTTAAAACCATGGAAATTTCAAATTTACCCTTATCCACTCGCTTCGCATACCGTCGTTAATTTTTTGTATTGTATTTTGATCTTACAACCTATAGTTTTTAATTTGTAAGATTAACGCATTTTTTTTCTAATACCTTTTTTCATTTTCATATTCAGGTAAACATTATAGTAGTAGTAGTAACTAAATCAAAACATGATTAAGGCCTTATAATTAAGATATAACTTTCCTTTTCTTAATCATTCAATGTTCTAAAAATATTCGTTACATTATCATAAAGTAATAACTCAATTTATGACTTTGGGGGATATCTACTTCGTCCACCGAGATAGAAGAAACTTAAACAATGTCATTGTTTAGACTAGCTCACATAAACATGTGTTAATGCGTTGAAAGTTTTGCGAGACCCTGATTATATTAAAAATTAACTTGCACCAAGAATTTAATAAAAAGGATAAAAGTGCAACAAATATTCCAGTGACTTTAAGATCTTAAGTCTGTGGGTCAAATCGCCACAAATTGCTTTTGATTTAATTAGTTCCACAGTGGTTATCGTATGTAAAATATAAATTTAAGCTAAATATATACAAGTAAGTGAGCGAATTAAGCGGAAGCCTATAGAAAGCCAAGACCTAGTTTCTCGCAACCATTCTTAATTTGCATGCTTCATTTCTTACGAGAATGAAAGCAGCGGCCGAATCCAAAGAGCGGATTGAAAGGCTTATTATGACAAATTATACTCTAGAGGTTTGTCTCTGCACGCCAAACCCTGGCAACTCAAACTAAGAAAAATCAGTTACCTATCAATTTGCTCGGTCTTCTTTTACATTGTAAAGAAAATTCAATTTCAGTTAAAACATTTGTTGTTAAGACTATTTCAAACTAGATAAGGGTTGAAGAAACAATAACGAATCAGGACTCTACCTTAACGTGCTTATATGTAAATGTTCAATTGTTGGTGCGCTTTACAGAATATCTTTGTATTATATCCGAAACACCCAAAATTAGCCAATTTATGTAAAATATTTTTTTCAGTTTCCTTCTCCATAATTTTATAATTTTTTTTTTTAATATGCATGTTTTAAAATGAAGTTTACATACGCATGAAAATCTAAAGTACATCTACGATACCTTAATTGCATAAATACATACACGTACGTCTGAAATCTTTCTAAAACAGTTCCAGTCAATATGACTTCGATATAAATTCAATTATCATGATTGTTATTTATTCTAAGACTTCAAATTATAATCGATTAGACTTGCTATTTTTTAAAAACCCACGTCACTTTAAATATATTGCACAGAGAATATTTCTATTTTGTATTGTGAAGATATTTATACAGACGATAGTGTTTTCAAACGAAAATATCTAGACGCAATAAAAAAAAAACTCTGAATAATTATCATGAATAAGAGACTGTTATTGTTTTAATTTTGTAACAAAAATTGGGAATGATGCCATTTTATATATTGTTTTGGCTCTGGAGTCGGTTACACTATGCGAGATATCCGCTACTTCTGGAGAGATGGACTGAGTAGTGTTGGGATGAGCAGCGAAGTTGAACTACCCCAATTCCGCGTTTTGGGACACAGGCAGAGGGCGACCGAAATTAACCTAACCACAGGTACCCACCAAAACTTGAAAAAAAAAATAAATAAAAAAAAACTGAACAGTAAAACACCCAATTTTAAGTTAAATTTTATGTTCAAGCTATAAGTTCAACTAAAGACTTTTTTTTAATAACTTTTCACTTGTTTATTTATTTTAATTAAAATATTATTACTCTAATTTAAATTTTGTATTTATTTATTTTGCACCTTATTTTCAGTATAAATGTATAATATACCAGGAATTATACTTTGTCAACATCTATTGTTGAGAATCTATCCAATAAAATATAAAAAGATTTAAGTGCTGAAAAAAAATGCCAAATCTGATCCTTAAGCAAAGACATTGCTAATAACATGAGGTAGCGCTTAGGTCATGTATTTTGCTTTCGAGGAGGGTGAATAAATATTTGATTTTTAACACAAAATAATTCAATTAGCTTAGTCCGTCCAACAAAATGTCCTCAACTTATTATCGCTAACTAAATCCAAACTATAAGCACTCCTGCCAATCACTACTGCCAATAAGAACAAACAGTAGCCGTAAGTTTTATGGGTATTGCATATTAAATTTATTTAATCTAAAATAGTAATAATAGTTGAATATGAAAGTATGAAGTTCTGAATGAGACTATTAATAAAGAAAACCTTTATATTTGGTATATTAGTTATATATATATTTAATAGAATTTAAATATGTAGCACAAAAAATAAAACGAAAAAAAATTCTGTTAATAGTCTCACGATATATTTTTTTGTTTATGCATATTTTTCATTTAATGCAAAATGAACTACTATCTACCACTTCTACCACTACTGCTACAACGAAACATCCTACTACTGAAATATCGACGATAACGTTAACGAAAAAATAAAAATAAATACATAATTAATAAAACAAATGTATTATACAATATATGATACAGTTGGATATACTATGAGAGACATACGATATAAATGGAATGAAGGCCCAAATTCAGTTGGTGTCTCGAGTGAGGTGTCTCTTCCCCAATTTAAGGTCTTGGGTCATCGCCAGAGAGCTATGGAAATCAGTCTTACCACAGGTACCTGTAGACGGTTACCGATTTTTTTCCTTCTTTTTATAATTAAATTCCTTTTTTTATATATAAATACATTTATAATTTTGATATTTGGTTCACAAAAATTGACATGCGATACAATAGCCGAATTATTAAAATAGGCTGCAAAGCAATAGATTACACTTTTACGATATCTAAATACAAATGAAAAACTTTTCGACAATTTTATTTCAAAACGGATTAAATATCCTTAGCGAATTATTTCGGCTGCTTTGTTTATAAAGTTTAACCAAAATCAATCACCGTTAATTTATTGCTTAGAAAATTTATCACATCTAATGCATGTAAATCTTTTGAACGTATTTAAAGAATATATTCTCTTATTTGTTTTATGCATATACTAGAAACGCTTCATATCTTCATTTTTCTAAAGCATAAAATATTTCATTTAAATCCAGCTATAATTATTTAGATTAAAATGGTAAATTCGCTTTATTTTCTGCATTAGTTTTTGAGTCGGAGTTTAAAGAAGTTTATAAAGATCGAGAAAAATTATAATCTTGATAGTTTCAATTATTTGTAGCCCATTTGATGCGAATGTCTGCAGTTTGTCTAACACACGCATTCTGAATTTTTAATATACATTCATAAGATTTGAATTCATTTATGTATTCAGCTCTGAAATTACATGCATCATTCTTACGCATTTATTCTCTTAACAATCTACAACAGCAAAAAATAACGATTTATGTACGAATATCCACGCACAAAATTTAAAGTGTAAAGATAGCCTTCTTTTAGTGATGAAACTAAAACTTAAACTTTATGTTAAAAGGAAACTAAAGATATTATAATCTCGTACTTTTAAACAACTAGAGAAAAGTATAACTAGACCAGAATAATCTTTACGATTTAAAAATATGTGTACAGTTCATACATATATGCGCGTTGTTTTTCAACAAGCATGCTATGAAAGTTTAAATTAATAGTTCATAAAGAAAACTAACATTTTACCATTTGGTACTTGTTAATAAATTCTAAATAAAATTTAACGAAATGTTCATGTTATTTAACAACAATTTTAACATACCTATTCTTAACTTATAATTTATATTTGAATCACATCGGCGATGCATGTTCAGCTAGTGTACCTATTATTATTATATTATATAATTTATAATTTTTTTAGTCATTGCTATAACATGATCTTTAACAACTTTTCCTTTTTTTAAATTGAAATTTCTTATTATAACTCAAACAGAAAAGAAATCGCTCGATATGCATTTTAAGCTATACCCTAAGCTTGTTAGCAACAATATTTATTACAATTCCATTAGTTAGCCACAAATTAAATAAATATATGAGAATAATATCATAATCACAATTCATTGACAATAGTGACACGTTGTTAGCTACTTCTTAAAGAAAATTTAAAACATTTAGCCAATAAACTACACATTAATAAAAGCCCTCCCCAAGCATGCTTTCTTAATAAAGAAATCAAATTAGATACAGGTTTACTCTATTTCTAAAATCATTAATTTCGGAGTTATTATTAATGGGACTAAAAAACCTTTTAATGTTTCTGATTCAATTATATATATATATATAATACATATGTTTATACATTTACATTTATACCTAAATGTTTTTTTTTTTAATAATAATAATGTTTAATGAAAAATATATTTCGATCAAGAAACGTTAACAACAGTTAAAGACACAATTTTGAAAATACCTCAATATTGAGAACTTAAAACGACATCATTTTAATTTGCCATTTTTTGTTTAAAAGGAGATTAATTAAACAAATTATTTCTTATTTAGGCGGATAAATTATTGAGGACACAAAATCACCTTTGTTTTTGTTTATATATATATTTTGTTTTTTCTTGTATTAATTTTTTTATTAATTGTTTATTTTCTCATTAATATAAAATACACTGTTGTTTATTTTATTTGTACATAAAAGCCTTTTTTTACTAACCAAGTTGTGATTCTTTATTTGTCGTACATATTATTTGGTTTCATTTTAAAATTATAAACTATAAATATTTCTATTGAACATTTTATATAAAATTTTTTTTCTATCTTTCCATTTCCACTTTCTCTTTATTCGTTTGGTGGAAATTTTTTTTCATTTTTCACAGGAAACTATTCTCGATTGGCTTGTGAGATCCAGTTCGTAAGATCAATGGGCTATTATCTCATTCAAATTTATATACCATCCGGACTGATCGTTATTATATCATGGGTATCATTTTGGCTCAATCGAAATGCGACACCGGCTCGTGTTGCCTTGGGTGTAACCACTGTGCTAACTATGACAACGTTGATGTCGTCAACAAATGCTGCATTACCAAAAATTTCATACGTAAAATCAATTGATGTTTATCTAGGAACATGCTTCGTTATGGTTTTTGCTAGTCTTCTGGGTAAACTATTCAATTAAAAATACATATTTACAATTTTTTTTATTTTGTCTTATTGAAAACCTTATATCGAAGTACATTTAAAAAAAAATGAACCAACAAAACATTTTCGTAAATATCTTGCGTTTGTAACTGTGTGCAATGTTTTTTCACTCATAATGTAGAATATTAATTTATTCTACATGCGTGGGGACACATTACTAAATTCAAGATAACCGTTACAGCCTGAAAGTTTTAAAAATCTTTATGTGACAATATAATTTAGAGAACTTTGAATAACAACGACTAAAATAAGATATTTTTCTAGAAACTTTAAAAATTAATACAATATTATGTTTTTAGTGCTTCCATGAACTCTGCAAACATAATTTCATATAAGTAAAGTAAAGTAATTGTTAAAATAAACGATTCATTTTTTTTTTTTTTATCTTGATTTTCGAAACTTTCAGTGCCGCGTTTGTATATATATATAGTGCACAGACACGCATAGTACAAAACAAACACAGAATTAAATGTCGCAATTTTTTAACACTAAATACCTTAAAAATAATTTCTTAAACAACAATTTCATTGACAGAAATTATTTTTGCTAATAATTTAAATATATCTGTGTACATATATACATTCTATATTATATTTATAGAATTATATACGTACATATATATATGTATATATACGTACGTATATAAACAATATCAAATCTCTTTTTTCGTATTTGTATGTTATTGTTAATTTTCGTATAAGGACATATTATCATTTTAAGAAAATTAATGCAAAATCATTGATATGCGCTTATAAAGAAACAAAGTTTACCGAGCTTTTTTATACACATATATTTCTTAATTACTTGTATACATAATATGAGACGGTTACAAAAATTTCAAAGTCGTTTTAACTTTTACCACAAATTGATTTTTAACTGTGCGAAAAAAGTTATTAAATCCAAACATGCATAAAACCAGCTTAGAGATCAAATTAATCGTTACAAATTTACAGCTTTAGCCCTAGCATTTAAATGAGTACCCTTTTTTAAACATACTACGTTATATTTTATTCAAGGTAAACATTTAAGAGATCTAAAAATTAACATAGGTTTTTTTATAGTTTCCATTCTTTAAACATTTAGTCGCTTTCCTAACACAATTAATTTGTATTCATTCAACGTAAAGGCTAATCAATAAAACCGACTTAACTATTACCCTAAATAACAAAATTAGCTTTGATTCTAGCTTTGGGCAAACAATTACTGGTTTAAACATTATTATAATATGTACATATGCACATATATATGCAGATTGTATAATTTCCACCAGGCAATTGTAAACTCAAGATTATGTTACTTATCATCGCAAGAGCACTGAGCAATAATCATGATGACACTTATGACATAAACACATAAATATTTATTTAATATGAGCAAACACTTGTCCATATCTTAAAATGAGTAACTTTTAATAGTTTAAAAGTTTTGAAACGTATTAATTAACTCTTTAAATTCAGTTACATTATTTTCCTTTCTAAGTTTCTTATGAAGTTCTGAGACATTTTTCATTGGCCATCCTTCAAGCTACAAATTTTTCCCAAGAGATTTAATTCTGTATATTTAATAGTCAGAGCTCATTGTTAGAATTACATACTGTATTAATATTTAGCTGCAACAAACATTTTTAAATTGTTACTGAAACCTTATTATGTATGTTTTATATACACATACCTACCCGAAGTCTTACGTATTTAAACTATTTTTATAATAATCATAAAGCAAACAAATATATATAAAAATGTACATTCAGATATAACAAAGCTTCGGTCAATCTTTACAAGTGCTTGTTCGATGACTTTTCATTAAAAACAAAATGTTTTCTTTAAATGGTATTATAGTGACAAACCAAAATTTTTCGGTTGCTATTACCATACTTTTTTCAAATTTTTGACATTGGAACTTATTATTTTTTTATGTCACAGTCGAATGAAAATATTTCATCACCACCTGCTATAGCACTTCATTTTTTGTTTCCTTACTTTGATATTTCGGTTGATGTAAATACTATTCAGTATAATTTTTTTTTATTAACAACTATTTTTTGTTTGTTCTTAAGCCATATAAACAGAAATTAGAGACAGTGTAAAATCGTGATGAAAAACATATTCACTTTTTCAGTTGTACTTTAAATGTTTCTTTTAAATGAAGCAGCTTATAATTTTAAAAACTAAAAAGCAGTGCAGTTATATTCGATTATAGTATGATGTATACCTAGACGAAACAATTTTATCTTACTCTATACTTCAATATAGCAACAAGTTTACTTCAAAGACCAAAGAAAAACTTTCGTTTTTTACACATAAATTGGCAAAATGTTAAATTTATTATAATAACACGAAATGATTTAAATCACTCTATCCGATTTTTATCTGTTTCTTGTTTTTTGTTACTTAGACAACATTTTGTTGTGTATGCAAATGAAACAAAAATATGTAATTTTATTTTTATTTTATTATTTACTTATTTTTTCAATTAGTTGGACATGTAAAAAACTATAGAACATTTTTATTTGCATCTTTGTTTAATTTTTCCTTTTTTGACTTCCATCAAATCAAAAAAAAAATAAATTAAAATCATATAGAATACGCTACCGTCGGTTACATGGCAAAACGAATTCAAATGCGAAAACAAAGATTTATGGCGATCCAAAAAATAGCTGAGCAAAAAAAGCTACAAGTTGATGGGGGACAACCAACGCCAAATCCTAATCCAAGTGGGGATCATGGACATGGGCATGGTCATGGTCACAGCCATGGGCATCCTCATGCACCAAAACAAACAGTGAGTAACCGCCCAATTGGCTTTTCCAATATCCAACAAAACGTTGGTACGCGCGGTTGCTCGATAGTGGGACCCTTGTTCCAGGAGGTGAGATTCAAGGTTCATGATCCTAAGGCTCATTCGAAAGGCGGTACTCTTGAAAATACTGTCAATGGTGGACGAGGTGGTGCAAGTGGTGGCGGTGGAGGCGGTGGTGGTGGAGGTGGAGGTGGAGCAGGAAGTGAAGGAGCCGGTGGCGGTGGTGATGCCGAAGCTGGCAGTGCAGTTCCTTCACATTTACTTCATCCTGGGAAAGTAAGTTCTTTACGAAAGAAAATTAAGATGGCTCAAATTATTATTCATTTTTTTCATTTAAAAGGACATTAATAAGCTCCTAGGAATAACTCCTTCAGATATAGACAAGTATTCAAGAATAGTCTTTCCCGTGTGCTTTGTATGTTTTAACCTTATGTACTGGATAATATACCTGCATGTGAGTGATGTCGTTGCTGATGACTTAGTATTACTAGGAGAAGAAAAATAAATTAGTTCGTTCACAAAAAGTTTCAAAACTAAAAAACAAGGAAAAATATCGTTTTCGTAAAATACAAAAAAAAAAAGTAAAAATAAAAAGAAAATAGTCATAAGTTAAAACAAGATACTGAAACACTACCATCGCAATAATATCCAGTTCGACACAATAAATACCATATAATTTAATAAATATATGAATTCCCGATGCTGAGCGCATAATTACTTCACCAGCCCAAAAACAAAATAATCATCAACTTAAACTCGAAAAATACCTAGATTTAACATTATAACTTAGTTTTATAAATAATGATATAATTTAGTATTAAATATTATTGTACAATAATAATTTTTACATACATGTTTATTATATAAATCGTATGGACAATTTGCGAGTGATATAACCACTAAAACACGCTTCCTACATTAAAAAAAATGTTTAAAAAAACAAGAACATTATATAAAACCCTAAAAAGAAATTGTTCAGTTATAGTATATAATAAATCAAATTTAGTTCAGCGATATCTCGCTACAAAATAAAATTAGTGAAATTAAAAAATGCACAATTATAGTGCCCGCACCAACGAACAAAATTCTAAATTGGTTTACCAATGCTATTATCAAGAAAAAAAAAGCAAGTGTTAGACATTGTTTAAGAAGAGCGCAAAATCAATTCTCTATTTTCTATTACAAAAATAAATAGTTAATAAAATTCGCGCTTCCAATACTATTTGCCAAATTTATTTAACCTTATGAAGTTTCGATTGTTGAAAAAAATTAATATTGCATTGCACCAACTTGTTATCAAAACAATTCTCAGCACAGACAAAAAATAGCATTTCAAAATTCTTAGGTGCGTGGGAGTATAGACTAATATATAATTACTTTTAGTTGTAAAAATAAAAATATAATAAAGTCCAAATCACTGAAAATACAAGAAATATTGTTACTGATTATTTTTTATAATATTTAATGTACATGGAATTTGAACAAATTCTAATAAAAACTTTTTTAAGTGCCACTGAAGGCGATGTAAGCTGCATATTTTAATTTGACTAAAAGATTCAGTTTCCCCAAGATCTTATGACTTTTTAAATTAATTGTAAATATAGTCAAATTTTTGGCAATATACATAAATACATAATATTTTGTTTTCAATTCACTTAATAATAGAAAATTATAAATCTTCATTATTTGCACAAAATTATTTCTTCACTTAATAGAAGTCACAGGCAATGGTCAAATATTTGTAATTATGATATCGAATTCAAAGTTGCCGCATAGGTAAATATTACATGCCAATTGAAAGCTTTGCTCAATACGATACTTATGACAAACCTAATCGAAATCGAATCCATTCTTTCAGGTTGAAAATACCCAAATTTTTATGAACTGAATCTTCTATTTACAAGTGTTTTTTTTTTTTTTTAAGAATTTATTGAATCTGTCCACGCTGTGACATTTTTTAATTTTTTTTATAACTTTGTATGACAAGCCACTTGGTCTAGCCAATAATATCATTGAACCTATATCCTTGTATAAAGTACCAATTAATTTCTTTACACCACTTTACATACCGTTTAACTTCAAATATTTATATGAACTATAAAAGCATCGGGAAATAAATTAAAGAGACTTAATTATAAGCAAGGTAGAAACCGTTCAAATGATTGGGAAGCAACCTCAATTAAAAAAGTTATTCAAAAAAAGAATGAGTTCAAATATCATATTTACAGTGTTGTCTACAGGATGTTGTTTTATTTGTTTTTCATTATTCAAATGACACGAATACTGATTTAACTTTTACGTATTTCATATATTTAACTCCTTTAAACTGCACATGACGAATGTGCGATTGGGAACCAAATTGAAAAATTAATAATGCAGAGATATTGTCTTAAAAGATCACAGCAACACCTAAACCTCACATCATTAATAAAAGATATTAAAAATAAAATAAAAACATGATTATAAATATATATACAGTTAAAAAAAATAAAAAAAAAACATCGTGCACCTTTTCTCAAAATTTCATACAATACACCGTAACATAATTATAAATTAAAAAAGTATATATGAAATATATACCCTTATAAATATATGTTTACATATATGTGTGTATATACTTATAGATTGTACAAATAGTAATACAGAAAAATTCCAATTACTATGTTAAATATAAAATACTCTTGCGATTAAACACAAATAGGGAAATTATTATATAAAAACAAATAGAAATAAAATACAAAACATAAAGAAGGTATTCAATGAGAAACATTTATGTATTTATTATAAAGATCAAGGAAATAAAATATCCATGTAAATTGTTCTAAGGAAAACCAAACTCAATATTGCAAACCAAAAGTCCTTCGCCGACTCCCATGTTAACAAAACAAATCTCGTACCACAAATCGTCGAGAAGGTTGTGAAAGGGAGGCAGCCCTTTTTTAATTTACAGCGCATATTTGTTTACACCTCCCGATGCTAGAATTCAAAAATCCATATTCATCACTTTTTCTAAAAAGTAAACAGAATTGGCATTTTTTAAGTGAAATTAGAAAAACAGGGATGTGATTTTATTATTAAATTAAACATATAAAAACTACTTGGACTGCCTAAAAATATGAGATTCCGCAAAAATGTTTACCATTTTTCGTAGCAGTTACAATTAGAACTTTAAAAAAAAAGGTTTTGGGATTAAGAAAACGTATGCGCTTTGTAAATTTTACAACCTATACTTTTGAAAGCAACCAATCTAATAGTCCTGCAATGTGTATTTCTTCTTTAACAAATGTTTCCAAAAGAGTGGCGTATTTCAATTAACTGCTTTTAGACCTTTTTTTAAAGGCTTAGTCAATATGAAATGCCACAAAAACCGATGCAAACATTTTTTTAAGACACCTGCATTTTTTTTAACATAATTTTCTACAAATCATCCAACTTTTAGTTAAAATTACCTGCTTTCAGTACAATGTGTCACTTTATCATAAAAAATATTAATAATATTGAATTCATATAAAGTGATTACAGAATAAAACCAATTTGTTTTCTTCACTTCATACATTTAAAGAAATAGAAATATCTATAACTAAATTTTCGGTAGGAACAGACTTCGCAAAATATTTTAAACTTTATTTATGATCACATATAGCATTTTATTCTAACATACTGAATCTTACATAATATACATACAAACACACAATAATAAATAAAATTGTTCGCAGTCATAATTTTCTATAAAATAAATGCTTGTAGTCACTGAAATAATATCAACGACCTAATATTTTGAAAAAGCTAATTAATATTAGGGTTTCTGAAATTCAACTCCATTTTTGTCTACATATGTGTAGACATATGTTAAATTAGCACACGAGCTCATTTACTATTACAGATGAAATATGGGCATAGTTTGATAATATTGATGACTACCACTTTGGCCGTAACGAAGCTTTCATATTCATAGAATCTCTTAAACTGGCCTTCCTGGATTGTAGTTAACATCAATGTTAACTGTTCAAAGTCTCCTGTTGACTATGAGACTAATGAATATATTGCGGATGTATATTAGTAAATACCTTTTACACTATGTGTAAAAAAATCGCATGAATGCGGTTTCCATCATATTTCTTAACGAATGAAAGGGTCTAAAGCGTGATAATTTATTTTATTTATTTATTTCCTTCACGTTAATAAATTACAAGAATAGCTCCGGCCTTATATGCGTTGGCTATTTATTATCCTTTTCACAGCAATAATATGTGTGTATATTTATGTACGTCGTTCAGTGTGGACCTATGCAGTTGTGAATAATTTTATATATAAGCACACCCTACTTAAATTAAAATGCTTTATTACTTACAAATACAATATATTTATTAATTTGTATATACATAGAAATTAAAATTTATGTTGAGTGTAAAAGATAAACTTTTGAAACATTTTATATACATACAAAAATAACACTTAGAGAGAACAAAAGCCACGCAGGTCTCCAAATTACTAAGGAATTAAAAAAATATTTCACAATTGACGAACATCCTTTTGAATTCCAGGTTATAAGAATATTAATTGCATTACAATGTAAAAAATTCAAACAGACAACACGCTATGAACAAAAATAAACATATACATACCTACATAAAGCAATACCTTTTACTATCTTTTTACATATATGTATACATAGACGAACAAAACTTGTAAATTAATTATAAAATATTTCTTGAAATCTCAAAGTGTCCCTCTTTGAGTGTCCCCAGAAATTCAAAAAATTAAGGCAAAATAGAAGTAGAGTAAACCCAATTTGAGATGATTTAAAAAGAACACCTTTGCGATAATACGTATTCAAAAATCGCTAAATACAATTCTGAAAAATGGCCAACAGTGGAAATTGCTTTTTTTATCTAAGAAGAGCGTTTTTAATAGCGCTTCAACATTAATAATAATATGTAAATCGTACCTACTTGCACAAAGCATAGAAAATAGCTACTGGGCACACCTAATACCTTGAAATAAGAGTCATTTCAACCTATCTACTTAGAATTTGTTTACAAAATTTATGCATATAAGTTCATAATTTGCTGTATTTTAAATGTCAGCTCTTAATTTATTTACACAATCATTGTTAATTTGCACTGTTTGCCGCAAAATATTCTTATAAAAAAAAACTGTTTTGCTTTTGAAGTTCATTTCTATTATAACAAACATATTTTATTTTTAACATATTGATAAAAAAAACTACACAAGAAAAGCAACTCTACAACTATTATGAATGATATTTAATGTAAGATAAATACGGATGCTCAACGGTTTCGGAGCCTATTTAAGTTTAAACAAAAAGTAGAATCATAGACATAGTAACTCGTAAGCGTATACATTCGATGTATCTTCGCAACACATATTTATATACACATTAAGACAAAAACGTTTCCCAAAATGGAAAAATATAAATTTATTTAAGATTTGAAAAACATACATTTGAACACAGAATAGTTACAGAAATAAGTGAAACCATGAAATTCTAAAATATAATCACGTAAGTAAGACCTAGCTAACAATTAACTTATATAATTATAACAACAAAATAACATGATAACGTAATAACAAAAAGATAATAAAAAAAAAGTCAAACCTATTTTGTTGCTTGTTTTTAATTAAGGACGAAATAAGTTGTTTTTTATATTCATACACATGTAGACACAAATTCACATATATAAATATTTATAGTGTAAAGAACAAAAGACAAGAAATTCTAAGATTCTAAAAATTAAATTTTAAATAAAACAAATTTGAAAAAGAGTTATGTACTTTTAAAAAAAAGTAAAATGCGCATGGGCAGAAGTAATACTCATAAAATACGTTTTATTTGAACCTTTTTTTAATTAGCTTTTAATTTTACTGTTTATACTAATTTTTATAAAGAAATAAAATAGGAAGACAAATTTCACTCTGCACACGTATTATCTTTTTATGTTTGTGTGTCTGAGACAAAAAGTCTAAAACTAAAACCCAATTCCTACTTGTAAAAGTACTCCTTATATAAAGTGAGCAGTTATATGGCATATATGAATCATTTTATTTTGTTCCGTTGTTTTCAATTAACTTAACTAGCTTGATATTAAAGATACAAGTAAATGTATGCATCTTATTCCATAAGAATGACAATTTTCTAATAGAAATGTTTTTAGTTCAACTTATAAAACTAGAAACTGCAATTTATAGTTTAAGACGAGTTCACGGAGTGTTATTTTTTTGATTTATAATTTTCGCACATATACATATGTACGTATATATACACTTCATTTGCAAGCAGTTTTCTCGGTTTTAATAGTGTCTAAGCTCTTATACATATGTATTTATTATTTATCCGTCCATAAAATCAATATCGCAAGAGTTCCTATAACTTAAACTGCAATAAATGTCTCGTTTGTTACAAAAAAATATACGTATGTTTCTATGACTAATATTGTATAAATATGTGTCATAAATACATTTCTCAATCTTATTCTTTTAAACCCTCATTAAACTCAGGCTCAAACAAAAAGGAAGTCAATTTTTGAGCTATTATTTACTTTTACTATGAAGTTGTTTCAAATTGTTAAATATGCTGCTCACTGAAATTTGGAAGTATATACGTAACACTTTAAAAAAAATCAATACATTTTGTATGCTTTCCAAAATTCAGATTACGGAATTTCTTATTTTCATTTCTTAACTATGGTATGCATATATACAATTTACACACACTTTTTTCGTTTAGCTGCCTTTATCCCTTTGGTATAAGATAAAACAAGATCATAGTTACTAGCTATGTACGTATCAGTCCATGCGATAAAAGATCTCTTATTGAAGAGAAATTAAAAAAAGAATATATACATACATGTATAACAACTATATAAAAGTACGTATGTAAAATGATTGATCATTGATCACAATTTTTGACTGTGTTAATTTCATTGTAAAACTTACAATATTATTATTAGTAAAAGAGATAATTAAGAAAAAGATAACTATAAAATTAAGTTTATTACAAAAACAAATACGAAAGTAATAAAACAACAAAAGTGAGAAAAAAAAATAAAATAAATTAATTTAAAATTGAAATACGTTTTTTCTTACTATAAATCACAACAAAATGGTACTGTTAAAACAAATTAAAGATCGCCCGGATACAAGTATATATGTTATGGACCAAATGATTATTCGGTCATTATCCATAATGCCCGGCCACCCAAACAGTGTTTGCTTCGCCTATAATTTGACTTTATTCCATTTAACACGCGAATTATCAAATTGCCAAATAGCTGTATTTATTCATAATGACCAGACAATGTAATAAATAATTAAATTTAAGTACTTATTAATTACATTGCCCTAATTGACTGGTGATTATTCATAATGTCTCATTTATCACTTGGTCCATAAGATATACGTGTCTTCAAAATCGATAAAAAATTACAATCGATTTGACTTATCCGTCTGGTAGTGCAATTTTTCTCTAATCTGTAAGTTTTGTTAGACGCATCAGTTTGAATGAAAATCTCTGCGAAATGTTTGACGTATGGATGACTCCAAGCCGAGCAGTTTCCATGCACCCTCTGTTTTGTTGAACCAGCCAAGTAGACTCTGTGCGAGATCCAAGCCCAGCTCTATGGCTAAGAGGCATTCCATTACACGCCGTCTCCACTGGCGAAAAATCCATCGCAATAGCAAAAGTAAACGCAGAACGCAGACAGCAGAAGAACTGTCAGATTTTCTTTCGTGGGCATTTCATCGCATACTCTTTCAGTGCAATTGCGATGAAAATGGCGGAAGTGACAGCAATACGACAACTCTACTGGCGATAAAGTATGCGATAGATGGTATGCGATGAACGCATACTTTCTATCGCATGCTATGAAAATATGGCTGCTATAATGGTCTCCACTTGCGATAATGAAAGCATGCTTTAAAGTATGCCATGGATTTATCGCTAGTGGAGACCGCATGTTACAAAAAATTTTAGAGAATACCCCAAGCTATTTCAAAATAAAACTTCTTTCAATGCTCTGAGATGCAATGATGAACTACCTATATTCAAGGCGTATAGCGGCAATGACATAATCACAAGAGTTGAAATATCACATCCAGCCCGGAAAAAATGGGTAGGGCAATTCAGTAAGAGGTTTGTTGCTTGAGTCCTAGGTCTGCCCCGGTCTGTAAGTAAGTAAGAAACAATTCAAATGATTCAAAAATCTTGCAAATTAATTGAAATTTGTTGTATACAAATTTATTCTTAAAAATAATAGGTCTTCTTAGATATTAAGGCCTGAAATTGAATACATTGTTGTACTACACATTGCGCAAAAGTGATTTGAATTCTATATCTTCATCGATTGGTAATTCTTCTAAATTTCTCGTAAATTCGCTAGTGTATTCATTTTCCTATACAGTCGAAATCGGTTATAACGATATCTGATCGTGCGATGACTTGATATACTTCTTCAATTCACGGCAAAACTCCATTTAACTCAACATAATTTTCTATCGATTATAACGATAACGGATAAGACGATGAAATTGATTATACATGTTATCAAATTCTTAAATTTATTACAATCAATTTCTACTATATACAGCAGTGTCAGACGCCCATCATAGTCCAACAAGGTAGTGTTGGTTAAACATCGATAGTTTCCATTTCGATAGTATCGATATTATTAACATAAAACTATCGATACTATCGATCTATCTTTTCCGTGTGCTGCCCTTAATATGTTTATACATATTACATATTAGAAAAATAATTAAGACAAAATTTTTGACAATAAAAAGAACAAAAGATAGTTAATTCCATAAAAAAAATAAAAAGTTTAAAGTTACATGCAAAAGAAATAATAGTTCAAACAACAACAAAAAGAGTAATTGGCAAAAGCAATAGGTATGTGTTAAATTTGTATCCTTAAGTCGATTTCTTCTGTTCGTCATTATCTCGCCAGCTTCGGAAAAAATTCTTTCAGAAGGAACTGAACTCGCTGGAATGCATAAATCGTTACCTCAGTATTGGAGTGACCCATATGCATTTTTGCCGTTTTTGAGTTAGGAGTGGTTTCCTAGTGAAAAAAACAAGATCTTTCGATTGGTGTAATCAAATCTGTCCTATCTCTATTATTTCAAAATATATCAGTATTATAAATGACATATTGCACTTTTGAGAAGAAATGCTCAGTATTGATCTGCCACATAAGCCTTTGTATGGGAAAGTCACATATTTGTATGCAATCTTTTCAATGTCTTAAATGACCCATACGTACAATTGAACTCAAAAATTCTTTATTTGGAAACACACAATTCAGTGCTGAAATGCTCTATACAGTCCAACACGGATATAAGAAACATTTGAAAAACACAAAATTTATTTCTTATATCCGATGTGTTCTTATATGAAAACAACGTATATAAGAAACAAAATTTCTTATATAAAAACAACCGATAAAGAAACGAAATTTCCTATTAAAGACTGGTCTAAAAAAATTATTCACTCTAGGTTATGTACAGTGTGACCTCAATAAAAGCAACTAATAGAAATTTGGGCAGTTGCTTTTATTGAGTTTGTTGCAATAATCGAGTCAAAAAATTGTAGGTGCCAAAGGTGTGTCTTTTGCATGCAGAATTCTTTTCCACAGCTGACTCTCATAACTGTTTCTGTTACTCAGTGAAGCATCATTTACTTCAGCCCATTGAAGGCAAAGGTTTAGTGCTTGAACTGCAGCCCCTGCTTTAACTTTTGGCAGTAGGGATTCTTCAAGTGCATTTTGCCATCACTTCCGATTTCTTCCGCTCCCGGATTGCTGCAAGTCGGTTCCAGATCGGGTTCATTTTCGGTAATCCAATCGCTTATGTCCTCGGAATAGTCAATAGGGGACAGCTAATACACAGTACACAGTAATGCGACTAACGACGCTAACGATTTCAGAGGAAAATGCACGAAAAATGACGCCTGTTATACAAAACACACACATCATGTAACAAACATTTGTATAAAAAGTACAACAAATAGCTGTAAAATAACTGCCCAGATATACCAAAAATAAACAAGAAGAAAAATATACAAATAGCGAACGAAATAAGAGTTCATGAAACAAAAGTTGCTATTATCGAGTCACCTTTTTTTGAGGAGTTGCAATTACTGAGTCAACAATGGTAAGATTTAAGGTGTTGCTTTTATCGAGGAGTTGCACGTATCGAGGGTTGCTTTTATTGAGGTCACACTGTATATGGATTCGATGTAACAAATAGAGAAAAAAAAAAAAACAGTTTTAACTTGGAAAGTTTTTTTTAAATTCATTTTTAAACAAAAAGTAAAGAAAAAACATAAATAATATCACATATCGTTTGTATGTACGTATGTACGTACAACAATATCATCATTATCATCATTATCATCATCATCAATATCATCATATCATCAATATCATCATCATCATCAATACATATAATAAAACAGTAGTACCCGGTGTGTCTGTACATTGAAGAAAAAGTAATAAAAAAGAAATGGGGTGACTAAAGAAGAGGAGTAATAGAACACAAATTAGCGATTTTTAGAATTCTTTTCTGTCTGTCTGTCCGATTGTTTTTTCTTATACTTTTGTATGAAAATATGATACATATGCATCCACAAATCGCAATCGCTTTCAGTGTTTAAATGACACATAGGTTAGTCAAAGAGTGCCACATACCATACAAATCCGCAAAATTTTATGAAAAAAATCGTGCCCTATATGCAATTTCCACTTTTTAAATTTACGATAAAATAAAAACTAAGAGCCCGATTTAAACAAAAACTAGAAAATAAGTAAAGCTCAGTGGCCACTATTTTAATAAATTTTGTATATCGTTGTGCTAGACACGATTTTCGTTTTATTCGCATTCAAACTTCAAACGTCGTTTGCTCGAAACTAGAATTTTGTCGTTAAGATCACTCCAATACTGAGGTGACGAAATATTTGAATGCTATTTCTCGAAGCTGACTTGTTGATCGGTTCCAATATTCAATTGAACATAGATTTCTATCAATCACAGGTTTTTCCAAGTATTGACAGATGTCAATTATTGATTCTGTAAATGGTGTTGTAATCCTTTCTGGATCTTAACTTGGAAAAAACAATAAATCTAACTTGGATGATGCTGTGGGAAACACGGAACTGCTCGTCGAAGCAAGCGATGATGTAGATGCTGAGGTAGATGCTTGTGCTGTCGTCGCTTTTTCCTGTGTAGACGCATTCAGCAAAGAATATTCTTTCTGCAACTGCTGAATTGCACTATCGGCATCTTGTTCAGTTCTAAATCCATTTTTTTTAAACTTTGGATCTAAAACCGTTGCAAATATGAGAACCGATAGCATGTGATACGGCTTCAGACTGAGCTGATCAACGAGTTGACAACTTCTTGACCCTCAACAGTAGTTACCATAGTCTCATAACTAGATAGCTTTGCTGATATTCCTCTTATAAGCGGTATTATAAGTGAAGAGCTAACATAATTCTCACCTGACATTTTTACCGTTGCAAGTTCAATTGGCTCAAGAAACATCAAAATTTCATCTATTGCTTTGAAATCCTCAGCTGACAACGTATTAGGATCTTTTTCACATTCACTTATAGCAACTGCCAGTTCGCTACGTATCTCCAAAATTCGCTTTAACATGAAGTAAGAACTATTCCAACGAGTATCTACTTGCTGAACAAGTTTTAGTTCTACTTTGTTATTGCGCTTTTGGATACCACGCAATGTGTCGCTCGCTAACGTACTGCTCCGGAAATATGTCGCAATAGGCTTTGCCTTCGTTAATATCAAAGCAAAAGAATCCACTTTAAAGGAATCTTGGACAGTTAAATTTAAACTAGGAGCAAAACACGAAAGGTGACGAATTTTCAAAATATCTGCCGTTTTAATCATACTGGCAGCGTTGTCGGTAATTATCGTTACAACTTTTTCGCGAATATTGTACTCTACCAAAGTTGCATTAATAGCCTGAAATAAAATGATGAAATGTTACAGCAAATAAAGTCTAACCATAATTAATTTAATACCCCACAATCCTGCATGCGCAAGCAAGAATATATAAATTTTTTTTTATCGATAGTATCGATCTTTAACTAACACTACAACAAGGTGCTTGATACATGGTGTGTAAAACATTGTGCGACAAATTTGATGACACTCAATTCTATCGCTTTGAATATGGCCAGGGCCCCTACTCTGTATTGCGATTCTAAAGTTCGGATCGTTCAAAAGTGGAAATTTGTATGGGCAATTTGAAACGCAATTCACAGAATTCACACAAAATTTCCGCATTCGAACAATCCGAGCTTTAGAATCGCAATACAGAGTAGGGGCCCTGGCTGTTGATTTAAAGCTGCCAATATCGGATATCGATTAAGGCTCCAGTGACTTCGCTGCTTTAAATAGACCTAGAGTCTTTATTTTAGAAACATTTTCCTTTTTAAGGCCTGCCTCCGAAAAGTAAATTCCAGAGTGGGTTGCATCTGTAGTTTTTTAACCACTCATACATTTTGTACTTTTATTCTATTGTATTATTTTTCCTTTATAGCTTAACTTAAGTAGGAAGATACAAAACATAGCGTTTTTCATATAAAGTTAATGTAATTTTATTTTTAAAAAAAGTTAATTTTTCAGTAAGCTTTAACTGAAGAATACCATCGACACTTATTACTCAGATGAAGTCGTTCACTAGAAAAATCCCGTAGGTATTTTCTGCCCATTCATTTCAATGCACTCTTGACCATAATAGAACCATTTTGTAAAAACCTAGGTAAATGAGTCTATTATTTTGAATAGGTACAATTAATAAGTTGTCTTGATATGTACATACATATGTACCTTCTGTTGTTATCCGTATTTTTACAATACATACTGCATTGGAGCAAGCACCGCAAGAAACGTGGCCAAAAATACATTCCATTGAAAATTGCCTATACTCATTCGCGGCACTTTAATCAAATATACCTTCTTACATATTAATATATATTAATCCATACCAGTGTCAAAACAAACAAAGAATCGCCCCAACAGCAAATCAAATAAAAATAAAACGTGTCTACTTAATATGTACTAACTTCAACAACTTCTTCACAATATCACTTTTATAGTCATAACTGTAGAACAACTTTTAACACTTTCCAGTCATCGAATGCGCTGTTCTACGATTGATAAGTGATAAAACAATGAAAGGTTGTGTAATATGGGTGATTCTCAGCTCATTTTGGGTACCTTAAAGTTTTTGGATATATTCCAAAAAATTAAAGCTGTTGCAGAAATCCTCCTAACGCGACTTTTAAAAAAGTTTGACACCACCATCCCGTTGAGCTCCTCCAAGCACTCAAACTACCATCTTTCATAAATGTATACATAGATAAACATATGTATGTATGGATACTATACATAGATTTATGTGTCCGTATTCCAAAGGGATTCCAAACCATAACAAAGCACACATGTGCGAACAAATTATTTTTTTTATTTTTACTATTTTAATACATATTTCTTTTAATTATACTTATTTAACAAATTATAGTTCAACTTAAGATCATGTACATACGTATATGTTATTAATACTTCTGTTAAATAGATTCCAGTACACAATAAATATTCGACTATGCGACTAATTTTTTACAAGATCTAAATACATACATAGGTTTATATGTAGTACTTTTTTTTTTAAATAATACTACATGTTTGCATTTCAATAAAACAGAATAGAGATGTTCCTTCAACATCGAAAATTAATAAGTTGAATTGCAAGATTTATGACAGCTATAAGTCAATGAAAAGTTTTGTTATAAATAATATAAATATTAAATTTGTATTTGTGTTAGTATGTATGTATATACGTTTTTTCTGTTCTTTATGTATGTTATGCGCTTTATGTTAATTTTTTTTTATATTTTGTTAGAATATTTATTGATATACTCACATTGCACTAACTTAAAAATTAAATTTTAAGTTTTGTTATACAAATTTTACTAAACGATTGAGACTAATAACGTATTTTCTTGAGAAATAATCATATACATAGATAATTCGAAAGTTTTTTAAATCAACTATAATTACTTATTGTTTTCTTATCATTCTTAAAAAATAATATTCCTTGAGTATTGCATGAAACAATTGACGTGTTTCGTTTAATATCTTTATTGTTCTGTGTTACATTAGATATATGTATGTATATACATTAATGCGAGTATGTGAAGTGAAGCAAGATAGGTAATAGAATAAAATAAATGATTTATTTAGATTGTTTTCACTTTAATTTAATGCCAAAGGACCAAGCTTAGACTCGACTGAACGTACATAAGATGTTTTTTTCTTAAATAAATCAATTTTTTAAAAATGTATTTCATTTCACAATTTCATAAAGGTTTCTTAGACTGGAAAAGAAAAGATAGAAGTGTACCAAGGAATAGTCATAGCTACTGCGACTTCTGGAAACGTCCGATTCATTTAATAACTTAGGTTTAGGCACACCTTTGCATTAAAAACAGATTTGCTTATACATGCACAATTTTTAAACTGTATTCCCTTCTTAATAAAAAATAGAACAATATCCCTTTGACGGCCATGGTTTACTCATCTAATTTTTTTACTGCTGACACTTGTATGCATAAATTGACTTAAAAATGATAATAAATTCTTATAACTCTTTTTGTGGGCATAGCAAATTTACGGATTAATTTAATTGCAATTAATAGTAAAATACGATAAACACATTATACACTAAAAGCAGATGCGTTTACAGTTTGCTTTGAAACTTGTATATAATATTGAGAAAAACTTTCTATTCAAATGGTATTAAAATTCATTTTATACAATTTTAACATTTATTTTATATTTATTGATTACTTGCATTTCGATATAGCCACTTACTTGTTCTAAAAATAACAGCCGATATTTAAAATCAAATTAACGCATAAATATAAATGTTTCATATGTATATCATAATCAAATTTCTTTTCTAATTTCGATTCTTCATAAAGGTGCACTTAATTGTGAAGGTTTTGTTAGAATATTTTGCACTCATTTAAAAATAATAAATTACACTCGAAGGCAAAAGAAGCAATTAAGTTAAGTATGCATACAATTCGTAGATTTAATAAATTGTCTCATAAAGGTGCATAATAGCTTTGAAATATATTTCCTATTATGTTACATAACTTTGTGTTTTTCAACAACAAAAAATCGATAAGCATCAGTATATACACCAAATCTTGAACACAAAGAGTTAATACCTACGACGGATGTTTTTAAATATGAATAATGATCATAGTGTCTTGAAAATGTGCATGTTTTTATTGACGCAGGTTGGTTATTGCATATTTTTTTAAATACATATCTCATTACTATTAAGTTATATTATTTCTTAATCACATAATAACTCAGATTTCATTATGCGTTAGATTCTTTAAGATTTTGTAAACGTGCTAACTGGTGCGGAGCTAGTTCTTCGGGTATACTAGCCCTACCGCCGATAACCTGTTTAGGAGTTTCACGTTCTGTCTCAACTGATGCAAAAGCATCATCAAAGTTAGCTTCAAAATTTACTTCGAACGCGTTTTCGCCACTTTCACCACCGGCTTCAACTTCGGCATTAGCCTCCTTTCTTTTCTCCTTAAATGGATCTTTTGGTTCTAAATCTAGAGCCTCTACATGTTCAGCAGTATTTGACAGTTGTTTCTCGTCCGTTTCAAATAGCGGTTTTGAGTCATCTTCCACGTTCTCATTCTCATCACAATACTTTTCAGCGCTTCCGTCCACGACACCAGTGCCATTTGGTTCATCGGCTGCTTGTGATCCACCCCTTTCTCCTACAGGGGGGAAAGATTTATCTGTTCCATCTTCAACCATAGGGGTTGCAGCTGTAACAATTATTTGTGCCATACCTAAGTTAAGTGTATTATCTCCTCCCTTGTTCACCATCACTCCTACAGGAGGGGCATCTAGTGATGACTGTGACTCTTGTGATAACGCTGGCACATTAATTTCGGCAAAGTTTTCCTTTAAGAAAAAATAAAACATTTTTTCTTCAACTCCATTTTATAAAATCATAATAAAAATATATTATGTTACTGTTTTTTAATATTTTTATTTAAAATCCCGCCCTTTGTACCCCGCCGCCAATTTTAAATCAAAACTGTTTAACAAAATATCAAATTCAGAAATATGTATCTACATATGTACATAAACATACAAAATAGATAGAAAATAAAAAATAGTGGGCGACACAGCTCATAGAAGCCGAGACAAAGCTTCTCGCAACCGTGTGTGGGTGCGTGTTATATTTTCGCACAAATGAAAAAGGCCTACAATTTATATTGCCGACATATAGCGGATTGAGAAGCTTTTTCATGAAAAATTTTAAGTTGATCATAGATTGTCTGCCGGGAGGTGATGCCACGAACAAAATATGGTTTTGTCAGTTCGCTTAGTAGTTATGCTCACTAAACATTTAATCACGACGACCCACTAAAAAATCCCAATTCCGATTATAAAGTTCGAATTTATAAATTTTTTAAATATAATCTAAAATAAAGCTACTATAGAACCGATGTTGAACAACTGCAACTATTGAACTACATATTTCTACAAAATCGTTACTTAGAAGTTTAGTTTAGTTTCGAATAAACCAATTCAAAACAATTTTAAACTGAGCATGCACATCGTCGAAAAGCCACTGTTGTCGAACATGGCATTGAGATACTTAATGTTTTGCTCTTTGAGAAACTTTTACATTTTTCAACATAAAACTCCTTCGTTAAAAAAAGATGCAAACTGAATTAGAGCAATTTAGGTGATTAATTAAACGAAAATCAAAATGCGGCTAAGGTTCCCATGAGTAGTAAATCTGTGTCCCAATTAGAGCCAGCAATTCAGCCTGCGCTGCTATCTACATTATATGTTCTAATAACACCATTCTACCCAAATAACACCTAATAGAGTGCAAAAAACTCAACGACACATTTAAAGTCATTGACTGCTGCTATTCTGCTAGCCCGGTGATTTTTTCACAATTGTTATAGTAATTTATTTTATTTAATAATAAAGTTATCTGTATCTATGTATTTACCTTATTCTCCGGTTCTTGAATGATAACTGACCAACGAAAGACAAAAATTGTGTTAATGTAATACAAGTTTAAAGAACATGTACATAAGTGTGTGTCAAAGTTATTTGATACTTAATATATATAAACTACATAGTAGAAAAAAATTTGTTTTTTAGACAATAAAAAAAAAATTATTGCACATTTAGATAGAAAACGTTTAATTTTCCTAAGTTTAATTCAGAAAATTTGAGATGGTACACATAAAGTAGGTCTTAATTTACCTCCAAGGAGTAGAAAGTAGAGTAGAAGCAGGAATATAAAATAATTGAATTACCAAAGTGTATAAAAGGTTTTTTTTACCTGGTGGAGGAAAACTTGGTATGCCATTTGGTATACAGCTTGTTGAGTCGTCATCTAAAAAGAGGAGCATAATTTGATTTTATGTATTTATAAGTCTATAAAGTAAAACCAAATATGTTGCTAAATATTTCTTATTGATAATAAAGCAGATTTTATTTATTTCATATACATAATTTTAGTAATATTTATGGGAGTCATTAAAAGACTGACAGCTACCTTTTTGTATATATACACACTCGTATGCAAATACTTCCCTTCCTGAACTACAAATACAATACATTGTAGTGTTGATATACTCTTATTGATTTGTTTCATTTTTTTGCACATTTTGCAAATTACTTGAATTGACAATTAGATAAATTCATTCATGCGAAATAGGCAATCTCTGCACCATTTAACAAAAGTGACGGATCATTAATCCTTAGAGCATTAAAACTCTCTTTTAAATATTTTGGATTCTGAAAATAACTCAAATAAATCTAGTCTCTATTTGGCTACATGATTTTCGAATTGTTTTAAAATAATAGTAATAGAATCACATACAAATATACGTTTGCTCTTAAGTATGTCATACTCTATATGCTCAGTAAGTGCGTTTTATTGAAAACTAAACTAAAGCTCCTTCATTTAACTTCAAAACAAAATAATCATTTTTGGAACAACTAATAAAATGATTACCTGGAATATCTGTAGATTGAAACAAATCCTCATTTAATTCATCAACGTACTCAGGAGGAAGTGGGGGTGCTACAGGTAGAGTAATGCTAGGTGGAGCTGTTGGTGGTGGGGACTCATCACCACCTTCTGTTAATGGTTCCCCATTTTCATCGCATTCTTCGACAACCAATGATGGGAAATTACCGAATTTCCCATCTAGTTCTCCTTCCCACCAGCCGTCATCAACTCCATGTGCACTTTTTGTTACAATCTTTATAATTTGTCCTTCCTCGAAGGTCAACTCATCCTCAGCTGTTGCATCGTAGTCATACAAAGCAATGCAGAAATCTTGGTCTGATTTCTTTTTATGAGGTGCCATTATAACAGAAACCTGGTCAGGCGATTGTATTGAATCCACAGTAGGATCTTCGTTATCAACTGTATAATCAACTGAAGAGAATGAGATCTGAGATCTAAGTTGGTTAGTGCTTGAAGACCCATTAACGGAATCTTGTTCTATGTCCAAGTAGTTATGAGGAACATAACCTTCTTCACCACGGTAGTTACGAGCGCGTAACCAACCGTCACCATCGCCTTCACCGATGACTTCCAACTGTTCGTTCTCAACTATAGTTAGTTCATCAGGATTTTGAGCCTTAAAAAGGAAATATTCAGTTAGAATCCCAATAGGGTGACAAGTTACCGTTTTACCGTGTAACTGTACAATGCAGTGCACTTGAAAATTGGTTCTTTTGCTTCAGGAATTACAGGTTCTTCTTCTCTATCATCAACTCCCCAATTAACTTCGGTAGGATCTTCCCATGTACCCAAATTAGGTGCAATAGCTTCAGCAACTCGAACTTCTTCTTCTGGTTCTAAAATAAAAAATGCAATACAATGAAACGAAATTAATAACTTTAAAGCAACAAAGCAACACATCACAATGTTTTCACCTTCATCGCTATCACTAAATGTTCTCGTTCTTGCCAATTCCTTCTCATCTAAAGGCGTTTTAACAATTGCAGTTGCTTCAACGACTTCTTCTTTATCACTGTCATAGAATGAGTCTGAACTAGGATTCTCCTAAAAAGAATAAAGTATATAAAAGTAAAGAATTTAATGAGAGGAAATGTAGATATTTAAAACTAAAAAAATACACTTTACACATAAGCCAACGATTACAAAAAACATAAACTACCAGAAGGTCACTCAAGCGCACTGCTCTTAATCTGTGGTGATCAATTTATTAACAATTTATTAACCTAGTACGAGTATAATTATTGTTAAATTCGAAAGTTATGAGTGTTAATAATGTAGAATTTAGGAAAATAAAAATAAGGTTCTAAGGGATTCACATTTGCAGAAAGAACGCAAATTTACTCCAGCACGCTAAGCTTGTCGGGAATACCATACCGACGAAGAAGAGCTAGCACGCGAAACGAATCGGGTCCCAAAGAAAAGACCTAGTAAGAAACGGAGAGCTGGATCTCCGCCCGAAGCCGAGCCCCTAAAAAAAGAAAAGCATAAAAAACCACAAGAACCACCAACTAACGTCGTCGTCGGGATAACGGAATAATAAATTGAATAGCCTCTTTAAAGAAACGTTAACATCGAAATTAAGGGTTACATCCTTGAGGAATAATGCGTGAAAAATTAACGCCGATGACCACGATGACTACCGAATAGTGTCGCAAAAGCAAAATACCGAGAAGATGGTATACTTTCGAAATCAAGTCAGAAAGGCCACATCGTGTTGTAGCAAGGGAACTCCACCCCTCATGCACCAAAGATGCATCCGGCAAATTATAAAGGCTGTGAAGTAGCTAAGGAGTTGTAAAAACAGAGAGATGCGCTCCTAAAGCCTCAAAATACAAGATTAAAATCGATAACTAATACAAAGCATAAGACCGCTCAGGAGAAAGTATTCAAACCAATACCACCGGGTTCAACTCGTAAAAAAGTGAGAGATAGAGTGACAACAGAAAAGTCCTCGATCGCTGTTCTCAAAAGAAACAGTGCTGAAAAGCTACCATTAGAAAAGCCATCGGGTAATGGCCTTCGGACAATAGGAGTGCAGACTTACGCTCAGGCCGCGGTATCCGAAAAATCAAAAAACGTTGAAATTTCGACGGACCCTGTTTTTTCAGTTGAAGAACTGATAGGTTGGTTAAGCTCGAAATTAATTCACGGGAAACGCGTACTTCAACTAGAATATGAATGAAAAACGAATGTTAAAAATATGCACTTGGAATGCAAACAGACTTTTGCAAAAGCTCGACGAATTGAAAACATTCATGCATGAAAAAGATACTGACATTTGCTTGGTTACTAAAGCCCACGTAAAAAAGGCTATCGCATGAAACTCATGTACAAAATTAATCACATTTAAAAATAATTGGCTACAATGATTTCCACGCTTGTCTACCTTCGGGAAAAGCGAGAGACGAACCATCCATGTATATTAATGACTGCTTCGAACAATCCGAAGACCTTAAGATAGAGCTTGAAACTTTGCAACTGTGCACGATTCGAGTAAAACAAAAATTAGCGTAATCTCAAAATTTCATCTTTTTACTGTCCACCGCGTTCCACGCTTGAAAAAAGTAATTTTACTAACATGTTTAAATTGCTGAAACCCAATTTCATTATAAGCGGCGATTTTAATGCGAAACATACGTTCTGGGGTTCTAAATACATCTCGCAAAAATGAAGAATACTGTTGTGATTAACACTCGACGGGTAACCGACTTACTAACCAGCTGATCCTTCGAAAATACCTGACCTGATCTATTATTTCGATGATCTTATCATTCCCCAGTTATCTTGACATTGAGCGAAAAACTAGCCTATAACCTAGAGCCAGCGAGATTAACTGGTAGAACAACTAACTGGGAAGGCTTTAGGAACGAAACTGAAGAGAATATTGCACTGAGCGTTCCACTCACGACACCCTATGAACTTGAGGTCGCAGTTGACCGCTTCATTAAGATCATACAGCCTGCATCTTGGAATAATGCGCCCAACCCAAGAAAAACGCCGGACAAATACGGTCTAGCATATCCTCCGGAAATAAAAGATTTGGTCAAAGAAAAAAGAAAAACGCGTAAAAAATCAATCAATAAGCCGTAATTACTATCTGTCGATTTAATACTTACAAGTACAATTAGCGTTGTTGTAAGAACCCAAACAAGAGATCGCAAATCTCCAACCTAAGACACCGGAGAAATTCTCAAAATCTTACCTAGGAAAGCATTAATCAAGCTTCTCCGTATCATAAATGCTGCGCTCAGATTAAAACATGTACCAATCCAATGGAAAGTTGCGGAAGTCATAATGGTTTTAAACCCAGAAAAACCGCCAAATGAGCTAAAATCGTACAGACCAATTTCGCTTCTTCCAGTCATATTCAAAATTGCCGAGAGGATATTACAAAGGTGTCTTCAACCGATTATAGAAGGAAACAATCTTATCCCTGATCACCAGTTTGGGTTTAAGAGTAAGCATTCGAGATTGACCAGGTGCATAGAATTACTGACTTAATCGAAAAAGCACTTGAAGAAATAAGATATGCTCAAGCGTATTTCTTGACGTCTCGCAAGCCTTTGATAAGGTTTGGCACGATGGCCTTAAATGAAAATTACGACAAGTTCTCCCCGTATGCCTACTCGATATTCTAGAATCGTATCTCGGGAATAGACTCTTTCGTGTTAGACATGGAAACGAATACTATGAGCTCAAAGAAATTTCGGCCGGCGTATCGCTTCTCTATCAGTTTTATACTCATGATATACCGAAACAAGATGGCACTATCCTTGCTACATTTGCCGATGAGACCCCTATCCTAGCAGTAGGCAAAACAATCGAAGAAACGACTGCAAAACGCACTTAATAAAGTAAACGAATGGACGAGGGACACGCGGATCGCCCTCGACGAAACCAAATCAGTTCACGTGAATTTCACATATAAAAGAACTAATAACTTATCAATTATTCTAAACTTGGCCCGAATACCATTGCAAACGAAACCAAAATGAAAATGAAACGTAAAGATCTCGAAATCATATATAGAGAAATGTACTGGTTACTCGGAAAACATTCCGAGCTCAGTACCGAAAACAAACTGCTTCTATACAAGCAAGTGTCAATATTATACAAACCTTTCAAAATAAAGTGCTTAAAGAAATTGTCCAAGCACCGTGGTGTACTAGGAACAACGATATCCACAAGAATCTCGGAATTCCCGCAATCAAAGCCGAAACTAGAAACTTCGTGCGAAAGCATAGAAACCGACTAATCGGACATGTGACAAAGTAACCTGTCAAACGTTTTTATTTCGTGATAAAATAGTTTCTCAATAAGTTATAGCTTAGTTGCAATATCTAACAAACTTATATCGAAGGGAGGTGTTTTTACCCAGTAAGAATCTGACACTACTATGAGACACTATTCTCATAGTGTCTTTGTAAGATTTTAACCTACCCTCGGAAAAAAGATTAATCGTAAATAACGGATAACAAGGTAAAAAAAAAAATCTTTTTTTAGCAAATTTTCAAATAAGATTTTTATTTTATACCACATTTCTGAGAAATACTTATATGCATCATATAAAAATGACGCCGAAAATTTGTTAAAATATTACACAATCTTTTTCCCCTTGAGCTCTGGTAAATTATAAAAAATAAATTGTTTATAGGGGTTGCGCTTGGAATTTTATATTTCAAACTTTTGAGAAGCAATATTTTCAGGCTGCAACTTGTGTAAAATGACACACAAGTAAAACAAATCCACAGCAAATGTTTGAATTATTAATACATATTTTTGTTATGTAAATACAAATTTTAACTTACCCCTTGTCCGGAAGCATCAGTTCTCATAGACAATGAACTAGCAGACCTTGTGAGCTCTTGAACTCCCATTATCTCTGCTTCTTGCACCCATTCATCGACGTTTATTCCCCCATTCCTTAAGCACTCTAAACAAGCTTCTGCCTTTGCCTTTTCAGTTTCGGAACGACGAATGGATTCCCTAAACTCTTCGATTTTGGTATCCAAATCGGGGCCATTAGGGTCATTAGGATCAGTTCGTTGACCAGAGTCTCGTAATGAAACACACAGAGCTAATTTTTTTGCTTGTTCCCTTACACTACTGTTCTCTTTAACTACACGAGCAGCAAGATTCTTCGCCTCTTTCGTAAGAGTTTCAGCTGCTGACTCGTGCTCAGCAGTCACCTTACTTACTGGATCATTATCGCATGGTTCAAAATCATACTGAATATGTTGTTTCAACACTGGATAAAAAAGGTAACAACACTGTAGATTGTAGTCGCGTGTAAGCTGTTGGGCTTGATCTCGTATCTTTCCAAAAGAATTCTGTGTAGCAGAACAAGTCAGCAATTCCGTGCGTCCCATTAAAGTTAAATACTCAGCTACACGTTCAAATACATAATTTTCCATTGTAGTCATAGTTGTTTGCAAATCAACCGTAAAATATCGATTCTGGTGAGCATTAGCTGCAGCAAGACTAAGGATATAGTCATTTCTAGCTCCGGTAGACTTCTCTTCAAGCAATTCCTTTCGCGAGGTCACTCGTGCGCTATTTTTCTGCAAGGACGTGATTGATTGGAAAAATGACCCTTTTTTCTTTTTAAGTTTTTCTTCTATGTCACGAGCCTTATCACGGACATCATGAGCACAGTGTTCTTCATCGAAATATTGCTTCTTGGTTTTGTCAACATCACCTACGGTCAAATGGAGCTCTTTCTGAATATTAACGACTTGGTTTAAGCTTTTCTTTGATATTGCTAATTTATAGTCACGCAATACTTTAGCCTCATCAGCAATTTGTTGCTGAAAGACTTCTATAGCCGCAAGACGGGCGCGTGCCAATTTTTCATTTTCTTCAAGAACTGTACGCCAAACACTCCACATATTCCTGTGGAAAGAAAACAAATAGGGTATACAATTTTAAATTACTTTAAAATAGCAAACTTAACTGATTTATTCTGTAGTTTTACATAAATCTATTATTATTCTTTCGAAATAATTGTGTAAATCAATTGTAAAAACGATTTCAATATGTATAGTTCGATCATAAATTTCGACTTAGGAAATTAAGTGAGAATAGGAGAAATGTAAATCAATTCTGAAGTCTTCATCACTTTCTCAAAATGTTCTTTGCCTAAATGAGGCGCTCAGCGCTAAAGCCATATTTTCAAAAAAAAATATAGGTAACCGACTATACCGATCTAACCAACTATTCATATACAGGATGTTACAGTCGACTCTCGATAAATAAAACTCTTGATAAAATGAATCTCTCGGTAAATTTAAGTATTTCTTCGGTCCCCTTACGAATCTCTCGGTAAATTGAAAAAAAATCTTATTTATTTATCTACACTCAATAATTTGAAGCGATTGAGCTGGCTGTTTCCCACACAACACGCTTTAATTTGAAGTAAAAGAGGCGACCTTTCGATAATTTGAACCAACTTATATACCGTAAACAAAACACCGTAGAAATGAATTGCTTGTTCAACCACGTATACTTTTGTTAAAAACTAAATAAGTTAGTTCTCTACGTACTTCAGTTTGCATTTGACAGCGATCCATGGTTTTTCTCTCGTTAATTTGTAATGTTTCTTATTTCCTCTCGATAATTAAAACCTTTGTTAAATGAAACTCTCAATAATTTTAACTTTTTACCAGGTCCCCACAGATTTAATTTATCGAGAGTCGACTGTATGTAGTCAAATGCACATGTGACGAATGTATCAACCTTTTGTTTACTTTTATTAGGTGCATCATGAAATTATTACAAAACGGTGTTATTACCGCAATATTGGGAGAAAATGTGAAAATTCGGTAGTGCAAAATTAATAAATTAACTTTAAAATTAAAGATCTCAAGAATTAGTTTTCTCGGATTGCTCCGCAGTAAATATGGCAGAAGCTATGAAATCTTTAATGGGTAGAAGTACATCAAAGTAAAGATCTCCTTAAATTCGCTGTATCTAAGCGGATATCAGAGAAAGACCCTATCCGTAGAACTTTTTTTTCTCAGAACATTCCCAGGAACCACCCCTTGACGGATGAGCATTTGAGTACATAACACCCTATATAGTAATGAAAATAAATAAAAATAAAAATTGTGGTTTAGGTGTTTTGGCGCTGAGTGGCTCAAATATGAAACTAATTGTTAAAAATCATAAAAATTAAATGTCAGCCAATATTCAAGTACAGTCTTATATTTGTAGCATTGCAGAAGTTATATATATTATTCAATAAAATTAGTTAAGAGAACAATCGTGTAAGTCCATTTTTCTTACCATCTTTCTTCCATTCCTTCCATTTTTATATCAGGAATATTTGGTATCTTTTTATTCAAGTACGCCGATGAAATTTTCAAGAGTGCTTCACTATATGACTTCTCTATACTTGACCTTTTAATAGTAAATTGTCGAATGTCCTCTAATAAATCGCACTCATGTTGATTTTTAAGTTGCAATTTAGCAACTTGTTCGGTATGCAAATTTTTTAAAAATTTTACATAGTTTCCCTACAAAAAAAAACACGATCATTAATTTACTAATTATAGATTTCAAAGGCATTCTCCAACTATTCAAATTCCTTTCAATACAAGATCTTTCCTTTAAAACAAATTATAAACTACATACCTACATATATATGTACATGCATGCATTTCTGTTTAAGTTAGTAGGTTATCGAAATATGTAAATGATTTAAAGTGTATTTTTGTTTTTGATAAATAGAAACAGCCGAGCATAAGCATTAAAAGAATTCTTTATTCATGAGGAAAGCCGCAATTAAAGTAATGTAAATGAGATAAAAAGCATTTACTGGAAAGGATTAACTTATAGGATATACCTATCAATTGCACACGAAACACAATACAATACAATATGAACTTTGAGTGCTTAATGATAAAAAAAATAAAAAATAAAAAATACGATAACTGGAGTGGAGGCGAAAGGAAACATTTTCAGCACACTTACCTTCCGCGGTGGAGGCTGCATTTTCTGAGCTTTTTTTTTTATGATTGTCCTTGTAGAATTAGTTTTTCAATTTACAGAACTACAGCCCCGAATGATTTACTTTCGTGATTTTTACTTATATATTATACCCAAGGAAAAAGTTTGATTAACATTTAATCGAAATGGATGTTTGAAGCTTTGCCTTTAAAATCCATCAAAATGATATCACGGATGTATGGGAATAGAATAACTTATGTAATGCAATGTTTAGGATTTATAAAAGTACTAATATTGAAATTAAATTCTCCGTGATTGCTGAAAGAATGTAAAATAACATGTATTATGTAGGTACTATGTGCTTTTTTAAAAGGAAATAATTTTGCATTTATCACTGCATTTATTATAAACAGCGATATATTAGAAAAACATATTAAACATTTATTTAATGAAATCTTAATTAGTCATTTTTTTAAGAAATATGATCGATACAGAAGCAACGAAAAAAGTATTCATTTTAGATATTAGCAAAAACTAAAAAGATATTTTTCTAACACTTTTCTTGGCCATTCCTTCCAGCTACTAAAACTTTATAAAACTATATATAATTTCTTTATTGTTAAATCTTGAACACTTTTCTCTCAATGTCCGAAAATCGGTTTAAGGCTAAATAAAATGACAATTTTTCTCTTATCGATTTCAACGTCCGTGTCCGTCTATGAATTTTTCCTCCCCTTTCCAATGAAAACTTTTTTGGAAGAAGGATGAAAGCTTTATTTTTTTTATCCATGTAGAATTGACATTTGGAAAACAGAAACGCGCAACTGCTAAAGTGTCAACTTCCAATAGTTTCCTTGTTTCCTTACCATTGTTTTCCCTTTACTTTTCCAACAAACACCAAATTATTATTAGCCAGTTGTCATTGTGATTTCAAATAAAAATCTCAATATGAGTTGTACGTTGCACTATCATCAAAATTAATAATATGAAGATTCAAGTAATCACGTACATTATTGTATATCGATATAAAGTAATCTGAACAGGTCTATAAACTACTGTTTTTACCAATTTCGGGAACTAAAAACACTTTTCTTGACTAAAACAGAATATTTATCAATAAAAACTAGCGGTTGTGTATATGTTATCTGTAAAACAAATATCATTGAAATTCAATCAGCAATGGGTATGGGAAATTTTTATCGATACTATTTTTTGCTGTAGAACATAGGGTGGTCATTTAAAACAAATTTAAAGTTTAAATTCCGTTATATTAATTTCTAATCAACAATATAGACATTCATTCATGTTTAAGCAACCCATTTTTATATTGTAAGAAATTAAATCTTTGTTCCGAAAGTCAAAATGTCCCAAAACAAATACTTCTATGTAAATATGTAGGATATGCTTAATTGAGTGCTCCTTATTGTTTTTGTTTTTGAATAAAAATACAAAAAAAATTTACTGGGGAGCAGGGTTGTAGACGTATATTAGTTGGCGTATTATACACACTTTTTTACGTGTATAAAAGTGTGTATTATACATCTGAAAAATATTGCTGGTGTATAAAAGTGTATAAAAGCAAGGAATAGGTATAAAACCGAAAAACATGAGCGAACACGAATCAAAAAAATGAAGTTTTTCCAGTAGAAATATGGTACTTCACGATTTGGTTGTACCCTGTTTCCTGGTATCTGTTTGTTGCTCTTGCTAAGAGAATAGGCACTTATTATTTTAGGTACTTGTAAAGTTTTATACACTTTTAGATACTTTTTTACATTTTTATACAATTTTATACATTTAAATACAGTTTTATACATTTTAATACAATTTTATACACTTTTATACGCCTTTTTACGGTAAAATGTAAAAAAACCAAAAAGTGGTGACATTTAGCAACCCTGCTGGGGAGCCAGTCCTGTACTTCCCACATCGTATTGCATTATATCATAGCGGAAATAGTTTCCAATATACACCACATGTGCTTGCGTTTTCCAGCACACATTTCTAAAACCCGTTTCTTCAAATATCTCAGCATACGCTGAACCGATTTTGCTCAAAATCGAATTAGATCGACAAATAAAACATGATCGTACGTTGTTCTGTTCTCCAGATACCGAAAACGAACAAAATTGTCACACACACACAGACATCTCTTCGAAAATGAGTGCAAATGATGATTTCTAGTGTATCGTTATGTAGAGCCCTTTTAAAATATCGACATTTTTTTTCTTGGGTGATTGCAATAATATATAAGCTTTAATGTAAAAAGATCTGGACAATTAACATCTTTACCGACTGTATGTTGTCAGTTTATGTTCGCAAGTGTTGCCATGTGGTAAAATATTCCATTCATCGAAGTTGTGAAATGTAGTGTAAAATTTTGAATACATTTATTTTATTTTTCTTTATTTATTTATAATGCTTCTTAAACTATTATGATCCTGTAAGGTTGTATGAATATGTCAAAGTCTTGGACTAAATAATACTCAGATCTATCAACAAAAGATATAAAGCTACTTCTAGCTTGCACTGACTTTATAAATTTATCTGGAAAAATGTAGCATTGTGATCGATTTTCCAACTGTGCATAGATTGTAAACACTCCGTACGATATATTTTTCTTTGTCATAACACCACTTAAGCCTCTCACGACTCTTAGACGTTGCTCATAATCAAGAAAACTCAGATCCGCCTTAGCCCTTTCAATAACTTTTCGGAACTTGTCTAAATAACCTTCCTTTCTTATTCTTAGCCTCTCTTTAATTTTATTTGGATGTCGAACATCATTTTCAATAGTTTGAATAAATAAGCTAAGTTCAAAATCTGAATTAAAAGATTTTCCGAAACAGGAGTCCAATTTGTCACATCTTATGGCATCAGACTCACTCAAAGATGAACAATCAATTTCAGGCTCTGTTAAAGAATTGCTCGTTCTAGAAACACTGTTTGAAGGCCACTTTAACATTTGTGAACTCAGAGAACCTGCAATCTCCATGCTATTAAGAATGCCAGTTGATAATGACGAATCTATTCTGATGAGACTTTGATTGCAATTTTTTTGGGCAGTGCTATCCGCACTTTCATCCTCTTCTGAAGAAATCGCACTGCTGTTCAATCTTGACGAATTTTGTGAGAACGGTGTTCTCTTACAAAGTTTAAAGTTCTTGGTGTTGTTTAGGCTCTTTCGTGAGGCTATAACGTTATTTTCATCTAACTTCCTGACCGGTGCAAACGTCGTTAGAACGCAACGCCATTGGTTCTTATTCCTTTTTGAAATCTAAAATTTAAATGTAATTTTATTTTGACATAAAAACTCAAAAGTTATTTTAACCTTTTCCGCAGACATCATAAAAGAGATAGGAAAACATCAGTTAACTTGATAATAATCTGACAAAGCATCCAAATCGAAAAGTTTTAAGAAATCCTTAGCACTTCTTTATATTTGGCCACAATTTAAACTTGCATTGCATCGTTGAACAATTTTTTGTTTTAAAACATTTAAGAAAACGTCAAGATGTCAAATTGACATTTAAGCAGGTGGCATATTATTATTTTGGAAGAATCCAGTGGTTACCGAAAAGTACTTGTTCAGCAAGAATTGTTTTAATTTTCATCCGTTTACTTTAATATTAAAACTCGATGTAGGTACCTTAAAGTTGCAGTTTCGGAATATATTAAACTTTTGTTATATTACATTTACACCAAAGATAAATCCGGGCCTTGCCCAGGGTTTAGCTAAATCTTTACTAAATCCTGAAGATTATACCATACGAATTGATGTATATAAATCCCAGCTAAATCCGAGATTTATAATAACTCCGCCTTAAATCCTCAAGCGACATAAGTCAAATATTTCTTTTCTGCCAGTACATTTTTGAGTACTGTAAAAAAAAAAGAAACTAAGAAATTATACTTCGGGAACTCGAGGAATCCCATATTATGGTAAAGAAACATATCTGATAAAATATTTCGAGCTAATAGTGACAAGTTAAAAAGCATAGTTTGAGCTACTTCGGGAACCCGAGGAATCCCATATTGTGGTAAAGAAACATTTCTGATAAAATATTTCGAGCTAATAATGACAAATAACGTCAAAATAAATCCTAAAGTTGATAGCTTAAGTATCAATACGGCGCATCCGCGCTATCTGTGTCGCTGGCAGGCTCACCAGTTTCAACCACTTCTACCTGTCAGCTTAAAGTCAGATGAATCTCAATCTTTTCTTGCTAAATCTCAGATTTTATACTAGTTGGTTTAATATACGTATATGTAATTAATTTATAACATTATTTGTAATTGTTGCGTGCATATTAACGAGTTGAAATGGCTAAAACAAAACAGAGACATAAAAACGTTCTGGTACTCAAAGGCTCAGATTTTAATACTTTGGGAAATATCATCAAATTATTTTCCACTTGTGTAAATCCGATTTTGTCCTTAAGTTCAATTGAACTCAACTAGGATTTATACGACGACGATTTGAAACATGCAAGATTGACAGCGATTCTCATTTGGACACATGCCTTGCTTTTAGATGACTCGATTTTTCAATTGTGTGATTACCTATTTTTAGTTATAATTTATTTCCTTAATGGAATTTGTGCGATAGAACTCAGCTGTTTAATATCGACTTAGCTGCCATCTGGTCGACAATAATATAATATATTTGACTAGTTCGCTGAACTGAAGACATAAACTGTCAAAGCGGAGTATATATGCACATCTCTGCATTTGGGTTGGTTTGATAAAAAATGACACAGCGTTGGCATTATATTTTCTTTTCGAATTTATTTAATTAATATTTTAAAGAAGTCTCTGAATTTGTAAAAAACGAGACCTTTATAAACCATATTGAATAAATGTGTAATAATTCCACAGAATAAAAGTAAGAACTTTCGGACAATAATTTTATTTTCAAAGCACTTAAGTATATCAAATCCCATTTTAGAGTTAAATCAATAATTTTTCTCTATCAGATAATATTTTGAGCAAATTTAAAAGAAGTAAACAGCAAAATTAAATATTTCAGTTTTTCCTGCTCTATAAACTAGTTAGATCGAAACAATCATGTCGAAAAGGGTGGCAGAGGACGCAAGCAGTGCCAGCGGTTCCACCATTGGCCAGCCACCTATAAAGAAAGTTCATTTCGAACCTCACTTAATTGGACCGGTTTCCACTCTAGAAGAAATGGATATCAAAGTTTTGGAATTTCAAAACAAAAAACTCGCCCAGCGAATTGAACAGCGAATGCGAACGGAAGCTGAACTTCGTCATAGAATAGAGCAACTAGAAAAACGACAAACCCAAGATGATGCTGTGCTAAATGTCGTCAACCGATATTGGAACCAATTGAATGAAGACATTCGAGTCCTTTTGCAGCGTTTTGATGCTGAAACCGCCGATGAATCTGAGAATAAAAACGAAAATGAGGTGACAACTTCGTTTTTAACTCAATTATCCACTTGGGATAAAGAAGAGCTCGATGATAAGCTTGCCAATAGAGTACAAGTTTCTAAACGAGCGGTTGCAAAAATTGTACAAGTTATAGATCGTCTTATGCAGAGAAACGAAAAGATAACAGTTGCTTTAAAGAGCGACTCTAGCGAAGATAACGACAAAATGCCTTCTATTGAAGAAACTCTCACACAATCTCACATTGAAATTATGACAGAAAATAGAAATTTACAAAATCTTAATACATCCCTTCATGAGAAATTTCATACAATGTCGTTAAAAATGAAGGAGTATCAAGATGCTCTTACAGCTAAAGAAACGGAAAATGCGGAGCTGAAGAACCAAATCGATGAACTTCAATATGATCTTGAGAAGGTACACTGTCGTAATGATAAACTAGAAAACCATTTAGCTGAGGCTATTGAAAAACTTAAGGCTTATCATCAGATGCATGGTGATCCAAATAAAACTACATCGTCTTCTGTAAAGGGGACAACTCCCTCTAACGTAAACAGTCAACACTTTGAAGACCTTCAAAAAGAACTCGAAGAACATCGCGAATTATCCAACAATCGACTACAAGAACTTGACAAACTACATGCCACACATCGTGAAACTTTAAAGGAGGTTGAGAAACTTAAAATGGATGTAAGTATATTCTTATTAAAATGTTGCCACTTATATTACAATTGACAAATGCTTTCTTTAGATTCGTCAGCTGCCTGAATCAGTTATTGTAGAGACAACAGAATACAAATGCTTGCAATCGCAGTTTTCTGTACTGTATAACGAATCCATGCAAATAAAAACAATGCTTGATGAAACGAGGAACCAATTGCAAACAAGCAAAAATCAGCATCTCCGTCAAATAGAAGTGATGGAAAGTGAGGAACTTATAGCTCAAAAGAAGGTTCGCAGTGAAATGATACAAATGGAAGATGTTCTAGCTCAAATACGTAAGGAATATGAGACATTGCGCATTGAGTTTGAACAGAACATGGCTGCAAATGAACAGACAGCACCCATTAACCGTGAAATGAGACACTTGATTACTTCATTGCAAAATCACAATGGACAGCTAAAAGGAGAAGTGCAGCGGTACAAAAGGAAGTACAAGGATACATCTGCTGATAATGTGAAGGTAAAACTTCTATTAATGATCATGAAGAGTTTAAACTTTGCTTCTTTTCAGTTAAGAAAAGAAATTGAAGATTGGGCTGCAAAACTGGAGGGAAGTAAAAATCAGATATCGTCTATAAATGATGAATTTAAGCATGAAGGCTTAATAAAGGAAGAAATCAGCGCCGACGCTTTTGTGTCCGTAAAGGAAGAAAGCGCAGAGGCACATATCAAAGGTAATTGAACTATTCTTACAAAAATCATTTGTAAAATCATCTTTTTTTTATTTTTTATTTTTTTTCTGTACTACACTCTTTTTGATGTAGTGCTTGGAGAAACTTCGGTTTTGTTCATTTCTCCTTTTATTTTCTGTTGCTGTTACTGTTCCCCGATCGAGGCTCGAACCTGCATCCTATACTTGCTAAATCTAAGAGTGGGATAAATTTGAGATTGAGATGGGAGTCTAGCCTTTATTAGTATGGCAAGAAGTCGGCTTGTTGTGATTTCCCCATGCCTTGAAGCCGTCATTTTGAATTTTAATTACACAGAAGTGTTTAAATATATTGTCACGGGAACCATGTACGCATGCCAATTCTCAAGTTGATAGAATCTGTGAAAATTAATGGAAATCTATTTTCTAGATTTATTAGCATACATAGTTACAAGTGAAGCTAATAAAAGCGTGTTAAAAAAAAACTAATATTTGGCTCGACAGCTCATAGACAGCCGAGGCCTAGCTTTTCGCAACCATTCATGTGCGTGTTACATTTCTCGCACGAATGGAGGGGACCTTTAGTTTTTATTTTTAACTTTAAATAACAGATTGAGAACCTTTTTCATGGCAGATTATACCTATGAATATTTGAATATCAAAATTTCCGCAATTGACAGAAATGAAAAACGACGATATCTTTCTTAGGTATAAATAGACCACGGGTAAAAAAGTCGTTAATTAAACAACACATGTATTTATTGATTCTCTGAATTGTATATTGTTTCTTTTTTTTATCATGATTGTTTTAATGTTTACATAAAGAGGTAAAGGTTTCATCCAAAAATCTTTTTCTTGTCAATTTTATGATAGTCGAAGGCGAAGACGTTGATGATGAATCCACAGAATTAAAGGACGGAATTAAACAAGAGAAAAATATTTCTGCTTCACCAGGCGATAAGAAGGACATTCAAACCTGCGTTACTAGTTCCAATGTGAAAGTTGAAAGGGATGTGAAGGATGTTCAAAAGGCGAAGGAAAACAAAACTACTGAATCGGAACTTGTAAGGGATCTGAAAGCACAACTCAAGTAAGAATTATATGAAAGCAGTAAAATTTAAAAATAATTAATTATACTTTTAGAAAAGCTATAAATGATCAAAAGGAGATGAAACTGTTGCTCGATATGTACAAAGGAGTGCCAAAGGATCAGCGTGACAAAGTACAGCTGATGGCGACTGAAAAAAAACTTCGCTCCGAAATTGAAGAATTGAGGCAGCAAATAAAAAAGATTCTGGAGAGCAAACGGGAAGAACGTAAGAAACTTGCCGATGAGGAAGCAATCAGAAAAATTAAGCAACTAGAAGAACAGAAGTATGAATTGCAAAAACAAGTCGCAAACCAAAAGCCAGTGGAAAATGCTTGGGGTGCAGCACCAGGCTATGTTCGACCTTTTGTGGGCTCACATGAAGAAGAAGCTCTTCTAAATGAAATGGAGGTAACCGGGCAGGCGTTTGAAGATATGCAAGAACAAAACTCGCGGCTCATACAGCAGCTTCGTGAAAAAGATGATGCCAACTTTAAATTGATGTCAGAGCGTATTAAAGCTAACCAAATGCATAAGCTATTACGCGAAGAAAAACAAATACTAGAAGATCGCATGGCAACAAGAGATACACAAATAGAAGCTATGCACATAGTGTTACGAAAGTTAGAAGAAAAAGAACGTAATTTGCAGAACACTGTCGCGACCATTGAAAAGGAACTGGTTTTGCGTCAACAAGCAATGGAAATGCACAAGCGTAAGGCGATCGAATCTGCCCAATCTGCCGCTGATCTAAAATTGCATCTTGAGAAGTATCACTCGCAGATGAAAGAAGCGCAACAAGTTGTAGCTGAGAAAACCAGCTCACTTGAAGCAGAGGCCTACAAAACTAAACGCTTACAAGAGGAATTAGCACAATTTAAACGTAAAGCCGAGCGTATGAAAAAAATTGAAATGGCAGGAACTACAATCGACGAAGTTATGTTAGAGGAGATACGAGAATATAAGGAAACTCTCACATGTCCTTCTTGTAAAGTTAAGCGGAAAGATGCCGTTCTCTCAAAATGTTTTCACGTATTTTGCTATGACTGTTTACGTACACGTTATGACACTCGTCAACGTAAGTGTCCCAAATGCAACTGTGCATTCGGTGCCAATGATTACCATCGTTTATACCTGACATAAATGAATGGGGCTGATATATAAAATCCAGAATATTTTTAAATTTTAGAAGATATAATAACTTTCCATGCATACTTTATAGGAATTTAAGAATTATTATTAACGGAAAATGCTTTTATTAAAATGGCAAAATGCATCTAGAATTACAAATAATATAGTATTCAATTAAAATACGATTAAATGCAAGTAAAGAATTTTAAATGAAACAAAGTTTACAAAACCTCATCTAAGAAGAGTGTAAGTAAACATATTTCGTTTAGCCTGGGTCAAAAGTATGAACAAAGTCTCGGATACATTATCATCTGTCATCTTTTGCGATTTAAAGTTAAGAGCTAGAGATTTTGGGTTTAACTTTCGCACACATTTTTGTTTGAACTTTTGGCAACTGTTACAGGCAACCTTTTAATTCTTATTCATTTCTTTTAACTGTGGAATCAATTATTATCTCATTTTATGCGGATTGTTGAAGTTGAATTTCACAAATAAGTGAATTGCGTTTTCCACAAACCAGGCTCAGGGAACTATGCACAAGTACATCAGGTCCAAACATTTTTTTTTAAGAGTTCAAACGAAACGATCAAAACAGTAATATAAAATGTAGTTTGTTTTTCATTGTTTTCGGATAAAAACGGTATTTAATATCATACAGTCCCAAACCAAAACTATTTATAAATATAGCTTTACGGTAATTTCGACAGTGATTTTGCTTTGTTGCAGTTTTTCCACAGACCTTCAGATAAGACTGATTTCACTTCTTCCCAAGTCTATGGATATAACTATCACATTTTTTAAGGTCATTAGTTTGGCATAATTTTCCAGATGCGTTTCTTTATTCTTTCTTATGCCTTCTGTCCAAATATAATCAGAAATCTCAACGTAACACCAAGTAATGTAGTAAGTATAATTTTAGAATCCACTCGCTTTGCTCTCCCCAACGTCTTCTTCTTCTTAAGGTTCCTCTCCGCTTCGGGGGTTGGAAATAATCTTTTTCAGTGTCTGCTTGTTTGTAACGTCTCTCAATTACTTGCAGCAGTTGATATTTATTGTTCCTGAGCAAATGTCCTAGGTATTCTAATTTCCCCCCATCGTCTGATTTCAATCCAGCCTTTAGTAAAAGAAAATAGTATGTTATTTCTGCTCTAGTGATTGAGGGAAAATAAACCCCCAGATATCGATTTTGAGTCTTATCGGACCATAAATGATCAATTCGTCATTTCGAATTTTGATCACAGAGAAGAGTTAAAATGTATTGTCACGGGAACCTTGTGACAGCTGATTGAATCTGAGGAAGTAGGTGAAAATCGATTTTCTAAATTTGTCAATATACAAACATACTTACATATGTATGTAGTTCAAATTGGTTCAAAGGGAACATAATAGAAGTGTGTTTAAAAGAGGTAGGAAATCGTACGCCATTGGTAAGGCTAAGGAGTCCAAAGACAGGAAAAAAGAGCCGTCGGACGAAACGAGACAGCTAGATTTTTGGATGGTGTGATTTTTTTGATTCATTTGATTCGTTTTTAATTCAAATGCCGAGTGTGACTTCACAGTTGTGTCGAAAACTGAAAAACGTCTTTTTTTGAATTTGCTACACCGCTTATATACAAGGTGGCGCAAAATTAATCATCTAATTTTGTTTTTGAATTACTTTTTTACTACATAAAAAAAATGATTTTGAGTGATGGAAATCTTTATTTGAACCTTTACAATTTTTTCTGTTAAGTGTAAAAGATGATATCCGTCAAGTGGCTGCCGCCAGTGTTGATACACATTTGTGCCCGTTTTATTCCATTTTCCATGACTTTCCGCAAGATTTTCGGTGATAACTGTTCGCATTCCTGTCGAATATTTTCCCTAAGGGCTGCGATTGTCTGAGGCTTATTGGCATAAACCCGTGACTTCAAGTAGCCCCAAAGAAAGAAGTCTGGGATGGTTGAATCGGGCGATCTTGCTGGCCATGCCAAATCGCCAAAACGGGCAATTATGCGACCATTGTGGCTCGTGCTGTGTGTACGGTTGCACCGCCTTGTTGAAACCACATGTTTACACAGCCCCGCTCATCCAATTCCGGCAGTAAGAAGTCGTTTATCATGGCCCTGTAGCGTTTGCCAGTAACAGTGACCGTATTACCGACATCGGCTGAACGACTAGGCCGGTGGCGGCCACGTCCTACATGGTCTCTTGTGGTTCCAGTCTGTTCGAGTCGAGTAGCTAAGTGCAGGAATGTTTGCCCAGTTGCCGCGACACGATTAGGAAATCGACGTCGAAATTCACGTTGCGCTAACACCATCGACCGATTATTGGCCAAAAAAATCAACACAAGTCGTGTTTTTTTGATAATCATAAGCCGTGTTTTTTTGATAGCTGTATACCCAGCCCAGTAAGATTTTACACACAAAGCAATAACAACACACCGAGTGGGGATAAATTTCCCAGTAGCAGCAAGTGAGGATAGAACTACATAAGTTGACCACCAAAGCGCGAAAAATCTCATAAATTAGCCTTTAGCCGATCGTATTTGTTGCTTTTCCTCGGTTTTGACATTTGCAAACTGTCAATCGAAGAAAAAGAAATCAGTAGCAGCCGCACCAACCAATTGGTTTGCGGCTCGATTTCTTTTTCTTCGTTTGACAGTTCGTAAATGTCAAAACCGAGTAAAAGCAACAAATACGATCGGCTAAAGGCTAATTTATGAGATTTTTCGCGCTCTGGTGGTCAACTTATGTAGTTCTATCCTCACTTGCTGCTACTGGAAAATTTATCCACACTTGGTGTGTTGTTATTGCTTTGTGTGTAAAATCTTACTGGGCTGGGTATACAGCTATCAAAAAAACACGGCTACAATTATTTCACGCTCTTGCGGAGTAAAGCGCTACACTGCTTGTCTGTTTGTATACTGCAGCTGTCTAGTCCACAAATGTCAAATATTATTGACGTACGACGCCATTTGCAAAAATTATAACATTATCCGACAGGGTGATTAATTTTGCGCCACCTTGTATAATCATTGTTATGAAACTAATTATAAACATGATTTTTTATTTACAATATCCTTGCTTAATACTGCAATAAAAATTTATTAAATGAATTGTACAAAAAAAGAAATAGATAAACAGCTTCAAAAACGTTCTCCCCAAACTAGTTTTGTCTAAAGAATCCAATTTTTACAATACGAAATAAATTGTAATGTGATACTTGACATCCGATCAACGCTCTATAAAACTGCAGCGTGTAAACACATAATAAATAATTAACCAATCAGTTGATGAATTCAGTCACTGTGCTCATGTTTCATATCTTCTAAATTAGCGCTAGGTCTCTTCTGGAGTTTTAAATACGCCCATTTAAAGTTTAAATCTTTGACAGTACCTTTGCTTAAGAGAGTCAGGGATGAATAAAATGAATAACAATTCATTCAGCTGAAAAAAAGTAGGTACAACTTTAAAGATTGAGTTGAGGTAGAGTTATATTGAGAAAACAGTAGTATTGAAAGTTGTCATAAAATGCCATTAGAATAACATCTGCTAATGATTTTGTAACTTGCAAAAATATGCATTTATTAAAAACTAAGTGAATAATTTATTAGTGAGCTAAAAGTACGAATAAGAAACAAATAAAGGGAATAATGGGCGCGAATGTGTTCAGCCAAGCGCAGCGTCGGTCATTGGATGCAGATTGCAGTTTGCAGCAACGGGTTTTAATTGAATGAAATAAGCGAAACTCGTGTTTTTCCTCAGTTCGATTGTAATCACCCAAATAATAAGTATAAAACAAAACTTGCCTGTTGTGTATAAATATATATGTATATATATAGATGTACATACCCCTTTAACAAATTTAAATATGTACATACATTTTTGTGGTTGTTTTGTTTAACTAAAACATTTTCAAATGAAATTTCAATCACGTGAGGTGTACCTTTATAATTAAGTTATCACTGCAAAAACAAAAAGTTTCAATTAAAAATATATTTGTCAAAAAAATGAAAACCAAGTTCGTGTGTAGAAATGCAGTTAAGAAATCGTAGCATCTCAAGTTTAAAATAAAATTAGTTCAAGCCGCTTTCAGATTTTTTCGTTGTTAAGGCTTGAGGTTTATTTTTACCTAAATGTAATTGAGACGAATAATTTTTGTTTATGTATGATTTTTTTTTTTTTATATGGAATAAATATTGCATGCATGTCAAACTCAATATCGATCAACTTTTGCAATTTGTGGCCTGCGCTTGATATCCAAACTATATATCTATACATAATTGAACTTTAAAAAAGTGTGAATGTTTCTGTACTTGGTAATAGTTTCAAGTGATAAATAAAGAACATATAATTTTGTCTATATGGTGTACATATGAACATTTTTTATATTTGCCAAGAGTATAAGTGGTTAATATACGTTCTCGACTTATTGAAGGATAACAGTCTTATGATTTGATTGGGTGAAAGAAAGAAACACGGAATACATAAATTATTCATGCTACACGATTTTCAATTGTCTCGAATTAGAACTTTACTACTTGTTTTTATTTTCGTAGAATCGAGAGGATTTGATATCCACTATTTGCGTAGGTACATTATGTTTTAAGTTTGCTTAAAAAAAAAAAAAAAAAGACAGCGAAATTTCCATTGCTTTAGGTACATAATATATTTTTTAGAACCAATATTAAAATCCTTTCATAAAATGTTGAAAAAAGTAATTTCAAATTTATGCAAAGCTTGGTATTCCGTATGCACTCATACACGTTATCATGTAAAACCAAAAATACATTGTGTATTAAAAATGTGTATATATGCATTAAAAAATTTCTTAAGCTGTAATTGTAAATTTTTTAGTTAGACTTGAGGATGGTTGATAACCACACAAATTGGCATATTTTTTGCCACAAGAAATTCATAAAATGTCAATTTTGTAATCGGAAAAGTTAAATGAACATATCGGCTAGCAGCCGATAACACCGCCACAGGATCATGTTAAAGGGTAGTGGTACTTTCACACAAAGCTTCAGTTCACGAAGGCAGTTCGGGATCGCGATGCCAGACCATGAACCGTTTTACCCATGTCTTAAAAACCAGGACTGTCTGAACTCTGTCATTTACTAAATACATATCGCTCATTTACTTGAAAAACTCAATTTTTGAGTTTGAATATGCCGTTCTTTTTTCTGCAAGGTGGTATACAATTGAAAACTTTAAACGCGTTTTCTGCAAAATCGTGTTTTTTGAGTTACGACAGTCTTCAAGTAAATTAGCGAAATGTAACTGTAATATTATTTCAATTAAATGCATCGTTCTGCGACAATTTAAATCAAGCCGCAATATTTATTTTTATTGGCAGAATTATGTCTACAACTGGTGTTGATTTTCTTAAACTCAGCTTTTAAAAGTTGAATGAGATCAGAACTTGTGGATATAATGTATAAACTAAAGATCCATATCTTCAGAACTACATATACGAATACGAAATCCTCAAACTAAAATACTTAAAGCTAAATCCCCAAACACAAAACCCAAAGATTCCCTTGAGTTTCAAAATCACTACACCAACACTAGCGCTTTGTGAATAGCATCATAAGGGTATTCATAACCCCTTTAGCGCTAGTGAATTATAAAAAAAAAAAATCAATTTTTTTAGGCTGTTGAGATTTTGGGCTTGGGTATAATGCATGAATGAAATAATAAAGATTATGCCGATTTGTTGATTTTTGTGACATTTATTCTCTTTTCAAATTGAAAATTATGATTTTGAATTTTGTGTCATTTTTTGTAAGGAAAGACTAATTTTCAGATTTCAACATTTTTTTTATTGCATACAAATTATTTGACAAAAAAAAAAACAACAAAAACTAATTTTATAGAGAAACACGACCTACGTCATCAAAAAAGAGAACTTATTCACTCTGCGTAATCTTTATTATTTCATTCATGGGTATAATGTATTATGTATTATTATTAGGTATCCCTGTACATTTTCATACATAGCTTTTATTCTTCTTATTATGCCTCTCCTTTTAGATTGGTTATCATCCTTGTATTTTCTCGACAAGTGTCCTTGTTACATTACATGTAGAAACCGATATTTTTTGTTCCTGATGATATGACCCAGATATTGTAATTTTCGGATTTTGATTGTGTTCAAGAGTTCTCTTTTGTTTTCATGATATTCACAATATTCTTGGAGCAGCCACATTTCAAACGCTTTGAGTCCTTTTCGCGACGCTTTACGTAGGGCCCAGGCTTCCGCTCCATATAAGAGTGTAGATCAGACAACGTTAAATAATCCTTATTTGCAGATCCAATTGTAGATTACTTTCGCATAACATCTTCTTCAACTTGTTGAAAGCTGTTCAATTCGGCATTTTATTTCCTGGGAGCTATTTGACTTGTAATCAAATATTTCATCTTGCAGATGTGGTCGATATTTATTCTACCGATCTTCAACTCTCCAGTTAGTATATAGTGTTTTGAAATTACCATAATTTTCGTTTTAAGTAGTGTTGATCTTAAGACCAAAGTGTTAATTTCTGTTTCGCTTTTCTTGATGATAAGCGAGTAGTCCGCGTACCTTAAGGTATTGATCTTTATAGCCTATAGCGTTCACTTCTATTTATAAATTATGGTACCTACTTTAACCTTCTTTATAATGAAGTTTTTATTAAAATAGGGATAAAAGTTTGTTAGTTAGTTTTATCTTATATTTATAAAAGATTTTTTGCACCTAACGCTGGCAGTTTAAGACTAAACCTTAAAGTAGTTTCTTCGTTTTAACAACAAATTATAATCCACCAACCATCGTTTCTTTTCCTTTATACATAATATTCTAAAATTTTGTAACGGAATAGGTATGCATTCATTGAAATTAGTAAATTATCTGTACCTAACCATATTTCCATATGTAGGTACATACTTTTATTTAACATTTAGTCACTTTGTATTTGTTTCAAAAAACAATTAATAAATAAATACATTACAGCTCATAATAAATGAACATTGTTTGCGCATTTAATGTACCCAAGCGTATAAAAAATTATCTTCAAAGGAAAGCAAAATGGGTTCAATTACCATACTGTTGCGCAAATATGTGGTGACTTAAGTATGGATTTACTTGAGCGTAGAAAACTTAAAAGTGCTGGATATAGACAGCACACTTTTTGTTGGTAAAACTTAGAATAAGTAAAGAAATGCCCGGATAAAATAAGTTACTATTTTAATTTATATGATACTAACAAGGTAATCTGTGTCGTATTATGAGTTATGCATTCACAAACTATGTACATACATACATTCACATCTACATATAGATGTTCATCTTACTACTGTTTTGGTTCAAAATACTGCTCTATGCTGGTTCTGCTTGAAGTGAATACTATCTTAGCTAGACATAACTTATGGATCGTGAATTGAGAAAATTAAGAGACTTCAAGAGGTTAATATTCATATGTAGGTATCCTAAAATTCTGTATATCAAAAAAAAAAGAGACCTTCCGGCACCAGCAGCAAGAAATAGGTGGATTTCCTTTGTATGCTACTTTTAAGTAATATTAAAGTAATCCAAAATGGCGAAATTATAACAAGTACCCATAAACGAGTATACATTTTCAATTTCAACGAAATCGGAGCAATTTTAAAGAATTTCAAGATGGCGGATTCAAAATGGCGAGAAGTTTTTTGCAAAAATATGCATATACTATTACCATTTCTATACTATTACAAATGAAAATACAAAAATTATTAATGCGGAATTTGAAAAATTTAAAGGGGTGTGACACGCCCCCCTCCCAACCGATTACGCCCATCTACGAACTCAGCCGAGCTATTCACCATATAAACATGTGTACAAAGTTTCAATTAATTCGTTTGAGAACTGCGGCCCCCATCGTGCGGACAAAAATTCGTTATATTGCATAAATGGGCGTGACACGCCCCCCTCCCAACCGATTACGTCCATCTACGAACTCGTCCGTGCCATTCACCATATCAACATGTGTACAAAGTTTCATTCAATTCGGTTAAGAATTGCGGCCCCTATCGTGCGGACAAGATTTCGTTGTATTGCATAAATGGGCGTGACACGCCCCCCTCTCAACCGATCTCGCCCATCTACGAACTCGTCCGTGCTATTCACCATATCAACATGTGTACCAAGTTTCGTTCAATTCGGTTAAGAACTGCGGCCCCTATCGTGGTGACAAGATTTCGTTATATTGCATATATATATATATATATATAGATATATATATATATAAACATTTGAACGGACCATGGTTTTGGTGTTTACTATAGAGGTCTTGAAAAGTTGCATTCAAATTTTTTGAAAGTTGCGTCATGAGGACCTCTACAATAGGTAGTTTTTCTTCGAAATCCACCTAAAAAATAGGTATCCTAAAGAATTTCGCTGAAGAAACCGGAGAGATGGTCCTTCTTGTGCAGTTTCTCTCAGCATATTTTTTTACCTCAAAGAAAGTAATTTCTTTCTTAAAGGGTCATGCTTTTTCGCGTATACATACATGCCTATCTACATATTTTTTTTTTTTAATTTTCTGTAAGCATTGCAACTCCACTGAGTTGTAAATAGACAATGCGTTAAAAAAAAAAAAACGCAGCATGCATACACTTAATCTTCCAATAATCTGATCTTCACGCTAATTATCGCCTGTTTTTCTTTCAAATTAATTTAAAATAATAGATATAACGAAAATGCACTTGACCAATACAAAAAAATTCTCTTAACATTATATATTAGCTAATACATACTTTGTTTATACATCCATACATTCATACATAATTGAATTCTGTGGGCAATGAGTACTTTTTGCGACCTAAAATCCTATATTTTATAGTACTTAATTATTTTGAAATGGTATGGCATGTTCACACGTAATCGCCCTTAAAAGTTGTGTTTTATTTTTTAAGAAGTGATGTCGACAATTAATAGCAAAGTATATTTAAAATAGATCATCGCGTGAATGCCGTGCATGCCGTATCGTATATTTTTAAATACAATGAAGGTATGATCTTTATCGATTTATTTCTAAATATTTTTTAGAACAATAAGACCTAGTAGTCATTTGATATCTAAATCAATGGTATATGCAAGGATATTTATACTGCATACGTTAATATTTGAAATATGCACATTCTGGACCGAAAATTGGAACAGATATTTCTTTTAGTCAAATAATGAATGCGTGCTTGAAAATTTGGCTCAGTGGTTAATGCGTTGGATTGCTAAGCGATCTGACACGGTTTCTAGTCAGCAAAAACAAGTAAATATTTTTTCTTGGAACCACCTCTCGGCAGGCAAATCTCCGAGAGTATTATTTGTCATGGCTTTTCAATCCAGAAGTTAGAATCGGCAATAAGACTGGTGCGCCAAATATGTTTTGTGTTTGTACATGAGAAAATTGGTTGCTGCAGCTGTTTAATTTTTTTATAGTCTATTTGTCTACTAACACTCTAATATGTACATTGTTTGCTTTAATAAACTTAACACCATAGTATTAATTTTATCGTATAGTTTCTACCAATAATAATAATAATTACAGCTGAACTTTCATACATATAGTACATATACAATCTTAAGTCACGATTGTCTTTTTTTTGTGCATACAATTCGATTGCTTAGGCATATAGGATACGAAAAAAAAATTAAGCCAATAATAAAAAGTATCAATTTAAAAGTATTGATATCATCCTCGTGCAAAAACAGGCGAACAAACAACGAACATGTAATATGTACTATACTTTTAAAGGGATTTATCATTTTTATGGTTCCGTACAAAAACTAGAAAGTGAGGGAACCCTAGTAGCATCTCTTGTTTGCCAGTCTATCTGACACCGCTGTTTAGCTAAAAAAAAAAAACTTAAGTAGCTAAATAGTGAAGTTTGGCATGTATTTAGATAGTAATTTGTTTGCACTTGTATATGTAGGTATTTATAATTGATATATGTTATATTCTATTTAATTACAGCATGAGCAAAGCCTAAAAATGACAACTTCCTCATCTATGTTGCATATACAAGATCCAGAGAACTCCCGGTGTTCGTTGGATAATTCTTTTTGCATCATCGGTGATTGCACTTCAATGTTAAAAGCTGAAAATGTGTGCGAAGAGGTGTTGGGAAACAAGATGATTGCTATAGAACTGAATGAGACAACCAACCCTTGTGCCAAAGTTCATCATTGCGATGGTAACGATAGCGGTGTAGATATTGCTACTACATTAAATATTTGTCTACAACGTGCATTAAGTAGCAATAGTGGGGACTATGCTAGTAGTAGTGGTGGATTAGATATTGAGTCCAATGTAAATGACAATGCATCATGTGGATCCAGTATGGTTAGTTGTACATCGGATTTAGGCGGCGAACATAAATCCTTTAACACAATGCTCGGTCGAAAATTAAACTGTGAATGCTATAGTGAAAATGGTAGCGAAAGCTCATCGATAGCTGCTGGGTGTAGGGCTCGTAAATCGAATAACGTAAAAAAAAAGGTTGGAATGTTTGAACCAGCGCCTATTAAAACGATATGGAAAGCAGATCAATCTACACCACCAACTGCAGGTCAGTTGAATAAAATGAAATCTCGTATTTGTAGCACATCACAAACTAAATCTGGATGTCCTTCGTTACAAACACGTGAACGTGCGAGATCTCGTGAAAAGGCGGATATACCGTTGTCTACTTCATCTAGCAAAGCTACAACTCCTCCATTCCGGTCTACTCCAATAAGACGGACACCAAAGCCCGACACTTTGCCATGCGCTTTAAATTCTACAACAAATATTCAACGTGGGTCACAGAGAACTCCATCGATCACAAGGGCGCGTACTCCAGGAACTCCATCCGATGATGGACGCTGGCCTTCAATAGCAAGCAAAATCGCAGGAACAGGAATGGCGCCTAAACGCGGTACCTCTGTAACACCTGACTTAGGATCACTCAAAATGCGTGGACAAGTACTGTCTTTTGATTCAAAATGTTTAGTGTCTAGTTCACAGTTTTCTAATACTTTACCACGAAGAAGAAAGCAAAAATCTGTAGAAGATTTGAGGGGGCAAACTTCACGCAGTAGTTCTAATTCAAGGGATAATTGCATGGTATCCTCGATTGTATCGTCAAAAAAAAGTATGGTCTCCACATACTGCACACCATCTAAAATCTACACCCCCTCAGCAAAAGTCAGTTATAGAAAGGCGACCTCAAAAACTAGGATATATCACGAAATGGGTGTGCAAACGATGATGACTGCACAAGATTTAGAGAAGTCTTTCACTGGTAACTTATGTCGATGCATTCAGATAAATTCTGTGGAATCTGCAGAGAAGCAAACACAATCAGATATAAGAGATATGGAAATGGAACGACTGCGTGAAGAGGTGCAAAGACTTATTTATAAGCAGACTGAGCTTGCAAGTAAGTTAGAGGAAAAATCACAAAAGGTTTTTAATATGGAACAACAAATTTCTAAAGAAAGAGAAGAGAAAATATCTGTGCAAAGAGAGCTCGACCAAAATACTGAGCGTGTAATTGGTATGCTCGAATTAGCACGGTGCACATCATCAGGTGAAGGTAGTTGCGATAGTCTAATGATGCTAGAATCCCAAATACAGATGTCTGGTCATGAATTAGTTGAAAAGCAACAAGAAATTTTCAAATTGCGGAAACTTTGCCGTACTTTGCAAGCCGAAATGGAGCGTGCATTAGTAGCTCAAGAGTGTCTTATGCAAGAAAAGATTTCTATAGAGCGCGAAGCCGTTGAGCTGCAGGATTTTCTGCAACACGAAAAGGCAGCAATGTGCGAAGCACTTAATGAAAGTGAGTTTGAATATCAACATTGCAAAAAGACACTTTCTGAAAAGGAAGAAGAGATTAAAGTGTTGCGTGATGAGTGTCGCCATTTAGTGAGATTAAATGAGCAACGCAGGTATTGTATTTCCTTTTATTTTTATTTTTCAAAATATTTATTTCAGTTGATCTTTAAAGGCAAGAAAATAAGCTTATGCAATCAAAATATGCAGTACTAGAATCAAGAAGTAAAGAACTACGGCTACACCAAAACACAGCTGTTTCTGGGACTTCGATGGCACTTTCTGGGCTTCATTCCAGACTTGACAGTTTGGTAGAACAGTTGATCTCTTCATACAATATTTCCGAGCAAGATTTAGAGGTCAGTTTGATAAATTAGAACTGTAATTGTAGATCTCTTGCCTTTTTAAACGGATAATTATAAATGGCATAACTACTTTTTCATGTCTACTTTGTTATGTCTTGATATTTATTTTATTTTATTTTTCGATGTTGAGCAAGAATGTTTCATTATTATAAGGTCCGTACAGAAAAGATAAGTGAATTTCCATAAAAAAGGAAAGAAAAAAAAAAAGGACTATGCTGCTCCTTGGAGCCGGTGAATTCCGTGAAAACGTATTTGCGAAGAACGAAAGCTTTACAGTACGTAGCGTTGTATATTGCTTTAGTTTATTCGCGATTGGGATTGAATTATTTGGCATTTATATTAGTTGGAGACCATGGACTGTCAAGGACGATTATTGGCTGTACTGGCATTTAAAAAAAATTATACGTAACAAAATCAAATCTTTTTCGCGCCACGAAATGTTCAGTTCCTTTTGAGTGACTTCTAGTGGGCCCAGGAACTTGAAATTCAGTACATGAGAGGACCTTGAAATATAACAAAACGCAAATTACTGGAAATTCCAAACTTATAACTGTAAAGTGGCAAAAGTGCCATTTTATTGAAAAAGAAACAATTTTGCTCCGATTATAACCCTTTTTGGAGGGGGAAATTTGAAGAAGTCGCAATTTTTTGGGTATACGTGAGGTACGACCTACATGTGTACCAAATTTCAAGTTTCCAACGGTACCGGAAGTCCGAGATCTTTTTCTTGCCACGACGTGCTTAGTCCCATTTGAGGGACTCCTCGTAGACCTATAAACTTGAAACTTGGTACAAGGGTAGGTCTAAGAAAATAACCAAAGATAAATTATTGAAAATTCCTAATGTATAACTGTAAATGGATCAAATTGCAGTTTTATTGAATGAATCAACAATTTTTCCTTCGATTGTTACCCTTTTTGGGGGGGTGGGAGGGGAATATTTGAAAAAGTCGCAATTTTTTGGATATATGTGAGGTACAACCTACCTGCACACCAAATTTCAAGTTTCTAACGGTACCGGAAGTCCGAGATCTTTTTCGTGCCTCGACGTGCCTATTTCTATTTGAGGGACTTCCAGTAGACGTAGGAAGATGAAACTCGGTACATAGGTAGGCCTTGAAATATAACTAAGAACAAATTACTAAAAGTTCCAAATTTATAACTGTAAATTGAACAAATTGCCATTTAATCGAATTTAAAATCTATTTTTCCCTCGATTATTAACCTTTTTGGGGGGTTGGAGGGGGAAATTTGAAGAAGTCGCAATTTTTTGGATATACATATGTGAGGTACGACCTACCTGCATATCAAATTTCAAGTTTCTAGCTGTACTAGAAGTCCGAAATCTTTTTTGTGTCACACTTTTCCGTAGAATGCTCCCAGCAAAACGTTTTCACGTTAAAATTGAAAATACATACGTTTAGATGATAAGAATTTATATTGAATATTAATATGTAGTGGACAAATTAAAAATATTCTCACCAGAAAGTGAGATGTTTTAATTCCTGTCAAAGAGACCATGTTTTGACTTGTTTTTGCTGTATTTAATGTGCTAACATTCGCTACCATGTCTTATATTAGAACACAAACAATTTAATTTATTAAATACATACGTACATACAATTTCAAGACTCAAGTATTGAATTTGGCAACCACAAACAAAGAGTCCTGGCCACATGAACCGTTATTCAACTTGTGAAATAAATTTCAGAAAGTCGCCGCTTTTACTATTTAACGTACGGTTTACTGTCCTGATCCTTTTAAAAGTGACCATTATGTTTAAAAATGTTCGCATTATATCCTACGAATTTCTTTTAAGCACCATCCTCACAGATTTGTTCCAAGATAGTTCTAATAAGAGTTCAGTTTTCTTCTATTCGATATATGTATTTGACCTTTCAAAATTTTAAATACCCAAAAATTCGGGAAAGAAAAGCTTTATTTCATTAAAACATAAGAATGACTTCTAATCAATCTATAAGATCATGGTGAAAACTAATTGATTAAAAGTATTTTTCATATTTTTTTGTATTAGGATATTGTTTTTCATAATGAGGCATATACCAACAGTGCAAGCAGTTGTGAGGAATCGCCTGAGTATGACAATAATGTGGATGGCGTTACAAATGACCAAAATGAAGGTTCCTTATCACCACAAAGAAATCAGTCATTTATTGCTGCTGTCATTAGCGCCATTCGAAATGCAACGGTTCCATCTGGAAAGAAACTACGGTCATTAAATATGAGACCATCTGATGTTTTGAATGGAGGTAAATTCATAAATTTAAAAGTAAAATCAAAGTAAACAGAATTTATTATTTAATTTAGATGAATCGGATTCTACAGAGATGCTTGATTCAGAAACCGAGCCATGCCTTATGATGGATAACGTCTTAGAGGATGTGACAATGCCAGATTCCCATTCTCATAACATGGTGTCTTCAACTGGAATCATAATTTCTCAAATTGAATTGCCTCCTGATCTTGTTCATGCTGGAGACGAATCCCTACACAATTTGTCGCAAGCCATCACAAATCGCCAACAAGTTGAATATCAAATAAATTCCACAGCAGTCAATACGTTGACTCAGTTCGGGTAACTAATATGTTTATATACGTTTATTTTGTTTAACATAAAGTACCGCCGAATTTCTTTTACAATCATAGAGTTCTTTACTATAAACACAACCGAAATTTCTTTTCACACAATTTACTTGTGCCAATAGTCATTACATTACATATTTTAAAAAATAAAACCATCTTTTATCTCTTTATCTCTTTTTCGTAAATGCTGTAAATATTATTTGTGCGTAATTTATGTGTAATGGAACATCTACAATTTAATTCAAAATCATATGACTGATAAATGTATGTATCAATCTAAAAATGCTGTCCATCCTATGGAGTGAAATAACTGCTCATATTTCTTTGGGTTTTTTAGTGGTCAAAAGCATTATTGGTTAATGTAAATCTATAATTAAATTTTTGTCAAAAAAGTATAGTTCAAGCGGTTTTGAAAAACCTAAACAACAAATTTAGATGCAGAAAGTAGCAAACTAGTTGGATATCTATGATTGTATGTAGTTCGATGTTGGTACGAAAATATTCTGCTCCCTTTGTCGCTTTTTATATATTAAAAACTATGATAGTAAATAAATAATGAAATATTCTTCTAACGCATATGCTAAAGTAGAAACACTGAAAACAGTTTGGGTGAAGATATTAGCTTTCACGAATCTGTAGCTGAGATGCCATCAATTGTAGACTATTGTTCGACGCAAGCACTTGTCGATCAAGTGATTGAAGTGGATAACCTAATCACAAAATTACTCAAAGTTCTAAGACTGATACAAATGGATAACGACATTTGCATACAACAACTTATTGTCGACAAGTAAGTCAAAAAAAATGAGAGTGTATTATCAAAATTTATATAATCGACAAATTTGCAGAAATAAACTCCAACAGAATAAAGAAGACATTATGGAAAAATTAAAGGATCTACAGGATGTAAACATTAAGCTGCAGGATGAATTGATGGACGCCACACAGGAGTTAATGCTGAAAAGAAGCGACCTTTCCACCACAAAAGCCGAAATTCAGCGACACCGAAACGAAATAGATGTAAGATTTTGACTCTCTCACAATATCGTTCGAAAGTCGTTTAAGTAACTTTTAAATTTGATTTGGTTTAAGTCAAATTAAATCATAGCTTAAAAATAAAACTTATGTATACTTTTTTTCCTACTGTATTTTTGATTATTTTTAATTTTTTATTTTTTTTGTATCATCATTATTGTCATCGCAAAAGTTTTGTTTGCTTAATGTATTTTATTTCCTTAAATAACAGCACATCAGTTATTATTTTTCATAAAAACACAATTATACATAAATGTATTTTAAGCAATATTCGCATTAATTGTTCATCATTTCATCATGTGCGAATCATTAAAATAATTAAATTATTTACGAATACATAAGAATTTTATTTAATCATCATTTCTTATCAACCTTAACCGTCATACGTAAAAATGTATGTAAGTTAAATGTAATTAAGTTATTCACGCATGTCCCTTTTTTCTGAACTATAAACAGTAATGGCAGGAACGAAATTGAATACTAACACAATATTTTAGTTAGGAATATATTTAAACAAGCTTACAAAAGCAGTGACATTTTATTTATTGTTTATTTTTCTTGATCTCGCAGTTATAAATTGATAAATTTAATCACATGTCCTTATAAAATTATTAATCTAAATAGAACCTTAATTGTAATGATGTCATATAAAGACTTTAGTCTTTTGTAATCCACATTTGAGTTTTAGAGCGGTCTTAACCGTAACTGATAAGTAATAGAACTGAAGAATAAAGAATTACATCGCGAGAAAATGGTCAGAAGAAGGGACCCGAGCATGTAAGTAAAAATAAAATATAAACAATCACCCCTATTCCGTAAGGCGTTTACCTTAAAGGACAATTGTCGTGTCTTGTGTCGTGTCGTTTAAGAATTGGTATTCCGTAACTTAAATGCCTCTTTATTCATTACATTTACCATCCATACACATTCCACATTGGTAATGACAGATAGATTTCAAGACTTGTAATATTTTGGTTTGAAATTCACAAATTTAAAATTTAAAAAGGATATTGTGTAAAAGAAGTGTGCTAATAAATAAAAATGAATAGCTTTACTGTTTTAGACCAGTGACAAAGACGAACATAAGTTAATAAAAAAAATATAAAAAATATTCTTCGCCGATGAAATAATTTTTCCATTAGCTCCAGTAGACGTTTTAAGTGCTTTTGATTTCATATTTTGACCCTCCAAATCAAAATAATCTAATCTAGTTGCTTAAATAAACAAAAAATTTAAGAAAAGTTACATTTTCAGTCGATTTGTACTTCTGGCGATCACGAATTCATCCACGACAGATACCGTCGTTTCTTTGTCGTTTTTGTGGCGTTTAACGCCTTACGGTAGAGCTGTGTCAATACTGATTGATTCGGTCTTTTTGACCCGTTCACGTAAAAGTATTGATGATTGCAATCACACAACCTCAAATCAATCGTTCACAAAGTCAATACTTTTCTCGCACATCAGACCGATTCAGTTGCCTTGATTATTTGTATATGAAAGAACGAAACAAAAGTATTCACCCCTATCATTCAATCCGCCGGGGGGAACGATCCACCGAAATTTCTTATTCGGTATCATTCAATCCGTACGAAGGGAATCGTCCACTTATCGGTAATGTGAATCACTTTTCACGTGATCATTCAAAACGAACGGATCGAATCTCTCCATACAAAGTTTGACATTTCAAATCCGCAGGAAATTCATTGCGGATTGGTGTTGTGTTGCATTTTGGGTGGAAAATTTATCTGAAAATGTATGTTCTTTCTAGGACAAATCAATTATTTAGGTGTATTAAATTGAATATGCTTTTATTGTCCTTAATTAACACTTCAACACATAATTAAAGACTGCCTTATTCAAACAAAAATTGTTTATGAAACTGAAATTCAAATTGATTTCATAGAAATTATAAACTACAACGAAATCTTTTAACTTGGCGTCTGATAGCTCCATAATGTCGTCACTGAATGCCCGTGAATATGCACGAGATGTTCGCCTATTTGAAGATATTTCTTCGTTTTCAAAAACAGAGCAATGCTATCCACTGTCTTTAAATTTAATTTTATTTTGTTTTTATCAGCAGCTGTTTCTAATCGCCGTCAACTATGACAGAACAGTCGGTTTTGACAAAGAAAAATCGTAGTCGGTAAAACAGTGCATCCGCCGGATTGAATGATCAGCCTCAAGGTGAACGCGGATCGAATAAGTGAAGTGAATCTCAGATCCGTCGGATTGAATGATAGGGGTGATTGTTGAGCAGATAAATGAAAAGAGGGATGACAACGAAAACGATGCGAATGATCGATACAAACAGCATGATTGGAACTGTTGATTGTATTCAGTGGACCAATACAATATCTCTATCTCTATCATTAAATGATTGATTGAAAAGACCGAATCAGTTTTGAAACCAATACTTGAACGATTCGATCTTCAAATTTGAACGATTGACACAGCTCTACCATACGGAATAAGATAAGGTTTCTCACATGACGTTTTATCGAAAAGTAATGGGTTCCACAAGGTGTTCAACGACATCAAAACGCCAGTCGTAATACCGATTTCACAGTGTCGTATTTTATTTTGTCTTAAACGCCTTACGGAATAGGAGTGACTATTGGGGTGAATGCATATGTATTCGCAGTCGTATGTAAATATGTACTTTGTACATACATAAAATTGATCCGATTATCAAGAATATAGTTACTGAAAAATCAAATTCACCCACATGACGTTATATAAAAGTATTAATTTTAAATAAACAGCTCCACTCTGTCTCATCCTGAAAAAATAAAGTTGTTCACTTCAATTTTCATGCAATTTCGCAATTTTCTATTCAAATCTGTCAAAATACTGTGACCGTAAGTTGACGTCGATGAAGCAAAGCGAAAGCTATGAGTGAAAATTGAAATGTTCCTGTATTCACTCCGCTTCACTTGCATAGCGAAGATTTTACAACGTACCGATTTGTGATGATTTCGTTTCGTTAGATGGTAACGAAGCGAAAGAAAATTGATCTCCCAATATCCCGGTAATTTAGGTACCTAATAGCAGATCATTTTGCTGAGATACAGGATTCTTTTTTTTTTTTCTTTTGAGGTAGCCACGACTCAGTAGTTAGAACGTTGAACTGCTGAGTGTGCTGACACAAGTTCAAATAATGTTGAGAAATATGAGACGAGAGTTTTTGTCACTACTTATTTGATTCATTTTGCACGTGGCAGCACCTGGGGCCAAATCGTCTCTTCCGTGATCGTATAATTCGTCACGTAAAAACGACCATTATAACGTCGGAATGATCTTTTATACGTAATAATGCTCATTTTTTCGTGACGAGTTATACGATCACGGAAGAGACGATTTGGCCCCTGGTTTCACTGTGGAGTATAATCTTTCATATTTTCAAAAAACATATAAATATTTACATACATAAATGGTTTTTTAACTTTGAATATTTGACTGTAAATGCTAGAAAATTTTAACTATCGCAGTACACAAAAAAACAGCGTCAGCACTTCCATATCTAAGCCTTATTTTAGGAGTGCAGAGAGGAAGAAAATAATTTAACGCGAAGTTAAAATATGTATGCCTGCAAACTGGTAATAAACACTCTGCGCGTACCGTCATTTCATTTTGTATCCGTTTCTTTTATTCAGCATTTAACGACATTAAGAAATTTGATATGTAATGAACTTATAGTTTATATATAACAATACGCACATAACTAATTAATTCATTAGGTGTTTCGCTAGAAATCTTTTGATTCTATCGAAAGCACGACTGCAGTGGTTTTATTTTACCTGTCTTAACTGTTAATATCCGTAGAAAATTCACAATTCACGAATTACTAAAATCATATCTGTATGTTTGTGTACATATTTTAAAATTTTTAATCATCTCATTAACTGCACAGTCGTGTCCACATCAAAATCTAGTAACAGTCCAGTAATAGAACAAAGTTCATAATGCACTTGAAACATAAAACTTTTATTAATTTAATTAGAGACTTAATGAGGACATCTGTCAGCTCAGCACTTTATGTAGCAAAAATAATTCACAGTGTAATTCACTGGAACAGGATGTTACCCCGGAAGGAGTATTGCAATTGTTACATACATGGAATGAGCAGGGACACTTTGCAGAAGCAGATATCAAAAATTACTTAACCAGTATATGCATTGAGGTATTGTAAGCTTGGTATATATTTGTAATCAGAAGCTCAACGATTTTCTTTATTTTAGAACGTTAGGCTATCGGAAGAACCTCATAATTTTCAGCAAAAAATTGCAAATATTTTAAATGAAAATTCAGTTCAGGAAATTCGACGTCAGAACGAAACAATAGACAAAGTATTGAACGTTTTGAATGAACTTCAAAACATTGTTGAAGATAACCCTACATTGAAACAGCTGCAGAATGACCTTGAAAAAGCCAATTTTCAGTCTACTAATACGCTTCCTTTATATGCGGCGGTTATGGGTTCATCAACTACCACATCTCAAGACCTTATAAATGCCAACGACTCACAAGCTACTTTGGATAATTTTAGTTGCGGTAACTCAGGAAATCAAACACAGATTAATTCACCTGTTTAAAGGAACTAAATGTTTTTAAAGGTTAGAAGTAATCTAATATAACATCTAACAAATCCGAAAAAAATACAAACATATTTTTAATAGTATTAGTAAAAAATCAATTACACAGAAATGCATGACGTCCATTTAAAATTGTATTATAACCATAACATTTTATTTATGATTAATTTGTAAAGTCAAATATTACTTATAGGTTTAACTACTAGTTGGATATGCTGCTTGCCAATTATATTATCAGTCATTAGCGTAGAAAAAGACTACAATGCATTAAAAAATAAATAAAGAATATAGAGTTATTGAACATATTTATTCAATATAATTGTTTGAGTAAATTTATAGTTTTCCATTGTTACAATTTAAAACTAATATAAATTTTGTGAGTGCAGATGTAAAGAATGTTGAGTAAAATTCATTAAAATATATAACAAAGGACTTTTATTTTATTATGTCTAAAATACATAACAAAAGAATGCATTGCAATGGCATGGTGTGATGGAGTTTGTCATCTTTCTTTCGAATTTTGATGCAGAAACCACCTGCGACGCGATCTTATCTTATGTGAAATCCCGCCTTGGGGAAGTGAAATTAAAAATTGATCAATTACCCAGCAAAAATATTGATTATGCGTCTTTTAAACTGTTTGCGTCACAAGAACTTTTTACTGCATTGTTGAACAAAAATGTCTGGCCGGAAGATATTTTAATTCATGAATTTGTCAATAGACGGAATTTTGTACGCAATCCTTTTCGATTAAATCCGACAGAACACATCAACAGTGGCCAGTAATAGACATTCTTTACCAAAATGTAAGAGGACTTCGGACAAAGACCGCCAAGGTCTACTTTGTAACTTCGAACTACCCGTACGATGTCATATCTCTGACGGAAACCTGGTTATTTGGCGATATTAATGACTCTGAGCTTTTCGACTCCTCGTTTCGCATCTTTAGACGTGACAGATACTCTGATCCAAGTATAACTACTGTGGGAGGCGGCACTCTGATTGCCGTTAGATCTTGCTATGTTTCGTCGTTAGTTTATGTTCCTGTCGCTTTGAATAATGAGTTTATATGTGCCAAAATAACTTTTCCGAAGAAAAGTTTGTACATAGTCACGATGTATATAGTTCCTGATAGCCTGATTGATGTCTGTACAAATGCTTACAACTTTTTAAACTATGTAAACAATTTGCTGGAGTATAACGACGATATTATTTGCCTAGGAGACTTCAATCTAACTCACGTTTCTTGGGTTCGATGTACTGATACACACTCTATGGTGCCGACGGGCAATCTACGCCCAGATGATGCGCTTGCTGTGGACAACTTCACATACCTTGGGTTACGCCAACTGAATGATGTTACTAACATCAACGGGAAGATACTTGATTTAGTCCTTTCAACAATTGATATTGACATCTCGCTTGAAAAATCAGCTGAACCACTCGTGAGTGAGGACCCCCATCATCCAGCGCTAAATGTATCCTTTTCAGTCGGCTCCTCCGTGGATTGTCATCAATTCAGTGATAACATCTTTAAATTTAACTTCAAGAAAGCTGATTTTGTAAAAATGAATAATTGTTTGGCTTTAGCTAACTGGTCTAGTCCTTATAATTCAAATGTTAATTCTGCAGTTTTTCAATTTTATAATATATTATTCGAATGTTTTTTAGAATCTGTTCCTTTTATGTGTGAAAAATCTAAATCTTCTTGTCCAATTTGGTACGATAGCGAAATCAGGAACTTGAAAAATCGGAGAAATAAATTGTGGTCCATTTATAGATTCCCAAAATGTGAATCCAATTTCTTAAATTATTATGTAGCAAAAGATAACTTTAATAGAGTTTCCAGTTTAAAATATTTAAATTACATACAAAAGGTACAGTGCGATTTAAAAATGAATCCCAAATATTTTTGGAATTTTATAAATAGTAAAAGAAACTGCGGACCGTATCCTTCCGATCTTAAATTAAATAATAATTCTAGTCATGATCCATTTGTTATTACCAAATTATTTTCTGACTTTTTTCAAGCTGCTTATAACTGTGATATTTCTAACTGTGATACATTTGACGAAAATGGTCAATATTTTAGCCATTTGAAATCGTACTCCTATTTGTCTGATATACATTTCAATATGACTACTGACGATATAGCTAAATTTATATCTAAACTAGATGAAAATGTTGTATCTGGTCCAGATGGCGTTTCATCTATTGTCTAAAAAAAATGTATCAGTCGCAACCACTTTCTATTTTATTTAATAATTCTTTGTCTTTAAGTGAATTTCCCGAAACTTGGAAAAGGTCCTTTATAATTCCTCTGCATAAGTCGGGTCGAAAAGACGAGATTCAAAATTATAGACCAATCGCAAAACTTTCTTCCATTCCTAAACTCTTTGAAGCTATTGTTTGTGAATCTTTATGTTTTTATGTAAAATCTTTAATAGTCCCTAATCAACACGGGTTTTTTAAAGGTCGTTCCACTGTTACTTTTTTAATGGAATTGACTCAATCGTGCATTGATTCATTTAAGAAGAAAAAACAAGTAGATTGCATCCTAACAGACTTTTTTTTTTTTTTTTTTTTTTATAATTAGCGCGCGCTAAAGGGGATATGGCTACCCTTAAACTATTGGACTAGAGCACGGGCGTTAGGGAAATTAGAGGAGAGAGAAAGGAGGTACCGGTGCACGTTGGTTTTAAATGCTTGAGGGTTGTAGTGATGAGGAAACACAGAGCTATGTAGATTATTCCACATTCGTGTGGTACGGCTAAAGAAAGAATCTCTATATTTGACAGTACGTCCGAAAGTAGGCTTAAGGGTAAACTGATGTGCATTCGAAGCTTGACGTGTATTGCGGGTGAAATTTTGCAGGGGCGGAATGCAGCTGGCTATTTCGCTAGAGCACTTTTTGTAAAAGAATCGATAAAACAGTGAGAGACAGGAAACATTTCTTCGGTGTTCAAGCGAGTCTATTGACTTCGCAATGTTTCTGTCACCTATTAGTTTTATCGCGCGTTTTTGAATTCGATCTAGAACTTTAGCAAAGCGTTTGATAAGCTTTCACATCGTGTTTTATATCATAAAATGAGAAAATTGGGATTTAATGAACAATTTTTATCTTGGCTTAAATCTTATTTGTTAGATAGATCCTATTCGGTTCTGTTTAACAAATGCTCTTCGAGTTATTTTACTGTCAATTCGGGAATACCTCAGGGCAGGCATTTAGGTCCGATTCTATTTATTTTATTTATAAATGACCTGCCATCTGTTCTAAAATATTCAAACTGCCTTATATATGCGGATGATGTCGATATTTTCAAGACTGTCTCCAACATTGAAGATTGTAAGGACTTGCAACACGATATCAATGCTTTTTATTCTTGGTGTTCACATAACTATTTATTTTTAAATGTTGATAAATGTAAAATTGTTAATTTTACACGTATATTGTCGGTATTGTCGTTTGATTATAATTTTGATGGTGTTTCTCTTTCTAATGTTGACAACGTACGTGTCTTAGGTGTTGTGTTTGATCGTAAACTTGAATTCACAATTTACATCAACAAGTTAGCCAATAAAGCCAATTCGATTCTTGGCTGGGTAAAAAGAGAATCAAGGCAGTTTAGTGACCCATATGTCACCAAACAGTTATTTATTACATTTGTGAGGCCCATACTGCAATATGCTTGTCAGGTATGGTCACCTCATTACAGCTGTCATAAAATAAGACTTGAACAAATCCAAAAAAGGTTCCTACATTTTGCTCTGAGAGGAATAGGCTGGCAAAATCCTTATAATCTTCCCTCTTACAACAGTCGACTTATGCTAATTGACTTGCCTAGTCTTGAAAATAGAAGGTCATATCTATGTTTTACTTTTATTGCAAAACTTATTGACGGTTACATCGACGCCTCGTACCTTTTGTCTTGTATACACTTTAATGTTCCACAAAGGAATCTGAGAGTAATACCAAATTCTATTTTTATTGCGCACTATCGTACCAATTATGAACGAGATTCTCCCTTAAATTATATGTTCAATCTATATAACAAATACTCTTATCTTCTAAATTATAATGTTAATGTTTCAAGTTCTTCTTTTAAAACTAATTACTTTTCCATATTAAATAATTCTGTACGCTAGACAGTTAGCATGATGAATAAATAAATAAATAAACTATTCACCTCACTAAATCATCTGTTATATTTAGCACAAAGAGTTCTTAATTTAAACTACATATATTTATGTATGTTTGTACTAGAGCACTCGATTACACGTGTACTCGAACTACGAACTACATGGAGCTGCAATCTGAGCCCCACCTAAAAAAAGGAAAAAAAACCAGCCAATTTATTCCTTTCTAAAAAGCACCCTGGACAATCTGTGCCCAGTTGCTGTAAAACTCCACGCCAACTTAAACTCTTGCAAAGTTACAGTATACGCCCCTTGCCTAATACAAGTGCCCGAAGAAGAGATAGTCGGGTTTACAAACTTCGAGCCACCGGCCTTGTTCTGCTATCTTTTGATCACGTCCGTCCTCCTAGTACTGTCAACATTGGCTGGTACAACGTAAAAGAAGAAGAATACTTTCCTAACCCCATGCGCTGCCGAAAATACTAACTACTTGGTTATACCACCAAGAGATGTACCGGCTTAGCCGCCTGCGAAACCTGAAATCTTCCCCCCCACCAACCCGAAAACTGCACACGCACTTCCTGCGGCAACTGCTATAAAGAACATCCATCATCTTTAAACTGTACAAATGTTACCTCAACGCCAAAGAAGTTCTCAAAACAAAAACAAGCCGTGTTTTTTTTGAGATTATACTCACTTCAATCAAAAAAATTCGACTGGTGAGCCAGTCCTGCACTTCCCACCTCTTATTCCTTTATATCACAGCGAACATTGCTGCCAATAACACAGCAAAGTGGTTGTCTAGTTCACCTTTTTTAAATCATTTCTTCAATTATCTCAGCATCCGCTGGACCGATCTAATCAGCTCTAAGTTCCATTAAGACAAATAAAACAAAAAAACCCGCAAGATCGTACGCACACACGCACACGCACACACAGACATCACTTCGAAAATGGGTGCAAATTATTTCTAGGGTATCGTAATGTGAAGCTGTGTAAATCTCGAACTTTTTTTTTTGGGTGATTGTAATACTTCCCCTATGGAGGTGGGAAGTAAAAACGACTTATCCTTACTTCATACGCAGTAGCAGCCGCACGAACCAATTGGTGTGCGGCTCGTATTTTCTTTAAGTTTTTTTCTTTATTTAAAAGCTTTTAAATGTCAAAAGCAAGCAAAAGGAACAAATATAATCGGCTAAAAGCTAATTTATGAGATTTTTCGGGCTCTAGGTGCCGATTTATGTAGCTCTATCCTCTATCTTTGCTTTGTTGTTGCTTTGTATGTAAAATTTAACTGGACTGGGTATACAGCTCACACTTCTTACACAACGGCACTAACGACACGAACTCCCCCCCCGTTTTCAACCACCGAGCACACTTCATTTTCCACCGTAACCCCACCTCTAACCACAAGAAAACAAACCAGCTAGCCAATGCATACACAAACAACCATCAAATAAACCAAATCACACAACCAAACAAGATTCGACACAAACCTTCCCCCCTTCTCCCCAATCGTTATCCACCCGGGTCACACAAAACAACAAATCAATTGTTTTCACTCAAAGTAATTCTAACTGCTCAACAGCCGTGTTTTATTAGCCGTATTTTATTATCGCCGATGATCCATATAGATCATTGATTTGTGTGCATTACAACAACAACACAGGATCCTGCTATTGATCAAGATCAATTTTCTTGATCTAAAAAATAGTTTTAGTTCTAACAAGTAGATGGCATTTGCTATCCTAAATTTGGGAAGCACTGATTATTAACGACAAAAGCTCTCGTTAGAACAAAAGAGAGGTGTAGCAACCATCTCTTTTGTTCCTCCGTTAAAAAACTGACAATTGACAGCTGACTTATGCCTGTTTCACAATCGTCTATTAATACAAAATGAATGCGGCGCGTCGGGGCGAGATTTTTGACAGCTAGTTTTTATTGTGTGTAAAATTAAAAATAAAAAGGACGATAAGGTGCAAAATTCAAAATCTCTTAAAAAATTAAAAGAAACAATTTAAAAAAAAACATTACTGTTAACAGTTGTGGGTGTTTTAGCATATAAAAAATGCAAAACAAAAAAAAAACATTTAAATTACCAACCGCTCTCTTTCAAAACTCACAAAGTACAAATGTCACGCTGTCTCGTCGCGAGATTTTTTCCATTTTCGGAAAACAATGCGTTGCGAGACGACGAGTCACGCGCTATTGTGTTTTGTCTCATACATTTTCTTTGTTTGAAATTGATTTGACAACTCCCACTAGACTCGTGTTAGACTCGCTCTCGCTCTCTCGCGGCATTGTGAAACAGGCATAAGTCAGCTGTCAATTGTCAGCTTTTTAACAGAGGAACAAAAGAGATGGTTGCTACACCTCTCTTTTGTTCTAACGAGAGCTCTTGTCGTTACTAATCAGTGCTTCTAAAATTTAGGATACCAAATGCCATCTACTTGTTAGAACTAAGACTAATTTTTAGATTAGGAAAATTGATCTTGATCAATAGCACAATCCTGTGTTGTTGTTGTAATGCATACAAATCAATGATCTATATGGATCATCGGCGATAATAAAAGCCGTGTTTTATTAGCCGTGTTTTTTTGATAGCTGTATACCCAGCCCAGTAAGATTTTACACACAAAGCAATAACAACAACCCAAGTGGAGATAAGTTTCCCAGTAGCAGCAAGTGAGGATAGACCTACATAAGTTGACCACCAGAGCGTAAAAAATCTCATAAATGAGCTTTTAGCCGATTGTATTTTTTCCTTTTGCTTGCGTTTGACATTTAAAAGCTTTTAAACAAAGACAACAACTTAAATAAAATTCGAGCCGCAAACCAATTGGTTGGTGCGGCTGGAAGTGAGTATAGATCGTTTTTTTGACTGAAGTGAGTATGATTATCAAAAAAACACGACTATTATTCCCGGATCTGGATCTGGATCTTCACATGAGCCGTGGTTTTTTGAGAGCTGTATACCCAGCCCAGTAAGATTTTACACACAAAGCAATAAAAAAACCCCAAGTGGAGATAGCTTTCCCAGTAGCAGCAAGTGAAGATAGAACTACATTAGTTGACCACCAGAGCGCGAAAAATCTCATAAATGAGCTTTTAGCCGATTGCATTTTATCCTTTTGTTTGCGTTTGACATTTAAAAGCTTTTAAACAAAGACAACAACTTAAATAAAATTCGAGCAGCAAACCAATTGGTTGGTGCGGCTGGAAGTGAGTATAGATCGTTTTTTTGACTGAAGTGAGTATAATTATCAAAAAAACACGGCTAATTGCAGGATCCTGTGTTGTTGTTGTAATGCATACAAATCAATGATCTATATCATCAATGATCATGATCATCGGCGATAATAAAATACGGCTAACATCGAACACCAACGGTACAAATTCTGACTCACCTACTCCTACGAATCTACCTCAATTTTCTTCATCAGCATCTAACTCACTCACACATGCTGAAACCACTCAATCACAAACACCATCAAAACTTCTATCTCCACTCACAAATATAACAAACACTCTTCCCTCAAACAACAACTACTATAGCCGTGTTTTTTTGATAGCTGTATACCCAGCCCAGTAAGATTTTACACACAAAACAATAGCCGTGTTTTTTTGATAGCTGTATACCCAGCCCAGTAAGATTTTACACACAAAGCAATAACAACAACCCAAGTGGAGATAAGTTTCCCAGTAGCAGCAAGTGAGGATAGAACTACATAAGTTGACCACCAGAGCGAGAAAAATCTCATAAATGAGCTTTTTGCCGATTGTATTTTTCTTTTTTTGCTTGCGTTTGACATTTAAAAGCTTTTAAACAAAGACAACAACTTAAATAAAATTCGAGCCGCAAACCAATTGGTTGGTGCGGCTGGAAGTGAGTATAGATCGTTTTTTTGACTGAAGTGAGTATGATTATCAAAAAAACACGACTTATATAAGACTTAAATAAACCAACGACTTCGCGGTCCGGAGATTGTATCAGCCAGGCTCCCAGCTGAGCCTGCCTGTTTCAACACCCGTGTCGCGGAGTCATCTCAAACACCACAACGTGCGCACCTTTTCGAATTTACCTCAACGTAAATCTTTTTACGTTGACAAGAATTCCAACCTAAAGGGCTACTTTAACAACTTACACGAACTGCAGCTGCTAATGAAAGATACAAAATCAAGCATTATTTCCCTGCAAGATATCCATCTAACTTCCAACCATTACCACCCAAACAATATACCCCATGCTTCCATAGTCTTGACTCCATCTCTACTTCTAAACAAAGTTTCTGTTTACTCATCCACAATTCCATGCCCCATCAGAATAAATTCAAGAATATCAGTAGTAGGAGTCGAAATCAATCATAATATACATTTCACTGTTATCTCCAGGTTTGTAGACGTATAATAGTTGGCGTATTGTACACACTTTTTTACGTGTATAAAAGTGTGTATTATACATCTGAAAAATATTGCTGGTGTATTAAAGCAAGGAATAGGTATAAAACTGAAAAAAATGTATAAAAGTCAAAGATATTAGGCACTTATTATTATGTATATGTACTTGTAAAATTGTATACACTTTTAGATACTTTTTTACACTTTTATACACTTTTATACAATTTTATACATTTTTATACCCTTTTATACATTTTAATACAATTTTATACACTTTAAATAGTCGAACATTTCATTGCTAACTCAGAGCTAGTGATTCTTAATGATGGTGGGCCACTCACTTTTCCACTCACAGAACTTTTATTCATGTCGACCTGTCCCTCATTTCACCTTCTTTCCTCCCGAAATCGTACTGGAATATTTCCGATTGCCTCTCCGGCCGCTGCCATTTTCCATCCTTATTACACTTGTATCTGGCCCGTACAATCTACGGCTAAAACATAATAAAAAATGTCTGCTTGACAGAGCAAACTGGAATCTTTTCCGTACCACCATCTCAAGCGAATTACTCACGAGGAAAGACTCTCCCAACATCAATAAAGAATCTGCACTTATTCATAAATCCATACGCACCGCAGCAAACAAGCGACAAAATACACAAAACACAGTTCCCTGGTGGAATAAGGAAATTAGTCTCCTCCGCGAGCAAAAACAAAAAGCTTGGCATTGCTTTAAGAAATCACCGACTACCCTCAATCTTGTTCTTTACTGGAAGCTGAACGCTAAGTTCCGCAAAGCAGTTAAAGCCGAAAAAAAACGTGCTTCGAAAATTTCACTGCGAATATAATCCCAAACACCTCATCACAGAGACTCTGGGCTGGTATCAAATCTTTAGCAGGCACTTACAAACCAAATACTATCAAAATAATAAAAACCGATGCCAAAACAATGTTCTGCCCAATAGAGATAGTCGAACATTTCGCACAGACCTGGACACAACTTGCTAATGACTCAAATTTCAGTTCAACATTTATCAATGAAAAACTAAAAATCTTAAACGACTCAAACTTATCTTTTAATCCCAGTCATTCAGCTCTCGCTATTGAATCCCATATTAATATGTCAGAGCTCGTCTGCTGTTTACATACAGTAAAAGAGAAAACTTCGGGATTCGACCGCATTTCCTAGGAAATATAAAAAAAAAAACTCTACTCCTACTTTTAAAACTCTCTTACTGGCACTGTACAACAACATCTTCAATACCTAAACCAAACGAGGATCCTTCCTCCAATTCCGGGTACCGACCAATCTCATTTCTTACTTGCACAGGTAAAACCTTGAAAAAAAAACATTGCCAAACGTCTGCTTTGGCTCCTTGAAAAGACAACTTAATCGACAATCGTCAAGTTAGTTTTAAAAAAGGTAGATCCACTTTAAACGCATTCATTCACCACGACCACTTTGTCTCCTCAACATTGTTTGAGAGAAATCATGCTTCGATCCTCTGTTTGGACTTCGAAAAAGCCTTTGACAGGAAAGGAGCACATGTCGTCTTGAAACAACTTCTAAAATGGAAAATCGGTCCAATAATACTTGGTTTTATAAAGTCTTTTCTCTCCAACCTGAGTTTCCGTATTAAATACTACATGTCTACTTCAAAGTCTATAAGCCAAAAAACGGTATCTCACAAGGATAACCTTTATCAGTGGATTTGTTTATCATAGATTTTAATGAAATCAGTAAAATTATAGACAGCTTCCAGAAGGTAGAACATACACTCCATACCGACGATCTAATTGTCTTTTTTAAATGCAAAGATCTATATGTTCTGGGAGATACTTTCTCCCGCATTACCCAAGCTCTGCTTAACTGGAGTGAATACTCAGGCTCCACTATTTCATGCTCAAAGTCTGAAATACTTCATATTTGTAAAAAAAATAGACCTATTGAACTAAACATAAACCAATTTCATATAAAAAATTTTAATTTTATTAAAATTCTAGGGCTTATATTTACTTACATAAAAATCGTTGTACCTACATTAGAAAAAGCCTTACTGGCAGGGTAAAATGTATTAAATGTGTACCCTCAAAAAACAGCTGCTCAAAATTTAATACTCTTATAAATTAAATTATATCAGTGATATAATCCAAAATCGACTATGGTCTACCAATTTACAGGAAGTGCTCCAAATCTTCCCTACAACTCACCACCACACGTTACCACAAGTACCATCGCCGTCAGAACAAGTACGAGTATGAAAGCATTCCGGTCAACGCCTATCAACAACATACTTAGCAAAGCAGGTCTTCCCCACTTAGCTGATAAAATCTGGTATCTTACTGCAAATATCGTCCAAAACATCAATCCACCACATCAATCCACACTGACGTCAAGAAAGTATTGAATCGGAGAAAAAGCCAGAGACTTCAATCAACGCTATGCAATGCACTTGCGTCCGCAAATGAGTTAACTATCCCCATCTCTACTCAAAATCATAAAAGGAAAAGTCAACCCCCGTGGAACCTTCCAAGCTACGTGATAAATGATGCTTTTTGCAGCTACGCCAAATCCACAACTAATGATGGCATCTATAAGGCATTATTCCTTAGTATTGCAGACAACTACAAATCCCTCGGTTGGAACCTTGTCTTTACTGACGGTTCTAAAACTGATAGCCACACATCATTTTCAGTTGTCGACGAAAATGGTTCAAAGGTCTTCTTCCAAACTTTTCATTTATACTGTAGAAGCACTTGCTATACTTAAAGCAATAAAGTATGCGAACAAAAAAAAGGCTGTTATTTTTTCGGACAGTCTAGCGTCAATATCGGCCGTAAAAAACATCACAAACGCCACAGGAATCGTCGAAGCAATACGCGACCTCCTAATATCCAACAGTGAGACGTTAAAACTCGTTTGGATCCCTGGTCATCCCGGAATCAGAAGCAATGAGGCAGCTGATACGGTAGCTAGGTCAGCGATCAAAGAACCGTTAAAAATGTTGTACCAACACAACAGAAACTACATTAAAAACCTCCTCCTCGACAACTGAAAGTACGGAAGGAAAATTGCTTAGACAAACTGCAACCACACATACAAACATTTTAACCCTAACGGCGTCCAACTTACCTACCCCAACAATGTTTCTCAAAAAAACTGAAGGCATACATCAGACTGAGACTTGGTCATTCACACATCACGCACAAGCACCTATTCAACAAGGAATCACCTGCATTATATCATCTTTGCGAAGAACAACCTACTCTCACCATGTCACACCTACTTTCCTGCAAAAAATGTATCTCAACCTGCAATAGTATATCGAACCTTAGCCTTACATTTCTACTATCTAACGTCAATATTGAACACATTAATCTCACATTTAACATTCTAGTCGCTCTTAATCTTAAAAACTCTATTTAATGTATATTCCATGTGTAACCTACTTAGTCTAAGTAATTATTCATTTTGTAATTTATTACACTTTTATAACATTATAATAATAATAAAAAATATGTGCATACGTATATACGGTGTTTAGTACGTTGGACTGTTAAGCAAATTGACAAGTTCGAATTCCAGCAAATAAACCAAGTTGTTTTGCAATACCACCTCACGGCAGACAATGATAAACCTTTTAGAGTTAAATTTGTCAGGAGAAACTTCTTAATTTGCCGATTGGAGTGGGTAATTAAAACTGAAAGTCCTTGTTATTGCTTCGAATAATATACATAATACGAACGACTGCGAGAAATTGGACCTTGCCCTTTATTGGCCTATAATCATGCCACATTATTTATTTATTTAATTATATACATATTATAGTTTGTTCCTAAGTTTGTTTTGCTCTCGTTCATTCCATTCATATTCCAGCTATGTATTATATGTTGCAATACAAAAATCCCGCAGCGGTAATTACTGCTTAAAAATAATTATAATGAATACAGTTTATCTTCTTGTAACCTAAAGAAAATAGGTACACTGAATACATTATGTACGTATATACTACATATGCATATGTATGTACGCAATTGCAAGTATGGATGTGGTAAACATATTTTGACCGGAGCATTTTTTAAAGCTATTTTTAGAGCACGAAATCAATGTATTTTTCTTAAATGCACTCTTCGTCAATTTGTAACGAAATCTATGTACATACATACAAATATGTTATAATGTTTTTTTCTATTTTCGTCGACAAGTAATATTTTGAGTTGTTCTTGATGAAATAATTTTTTAATAATGACCTTAATTTTGTATAAGTTAAAGTCAAAGTAATTTTTATTTAATGGGATACACAAATTACTTTGTTGTGATACATCCATACATGTGTATGTATATCCATACTCTTTGAATTTATCTTAGAACTGATTTTTTATATTATTTTCGGAATCAACACAACCCACGCATTCTGAAATCAACTGTATGTCTTAAGAAGTTATCTATGCCATTGACGTTGGTCCGATACAATTGGAATTATTTAAAAAATGTATTTATTTTTTTTTTTAATAGTGGTAAATCGCGTTTAAGAACATGTTTACAAAATAATGGCGTCTGGTAAAGCGCTGTTGTATGCTTTCAAAACCGAAAAGAAAAATTATATTTAAGGGTTCATTTCTGAAGGTTCAACCAATAGATTTAAAAAACTAACGTTTTGATAAAGCAGAAAGCTCATGTTTATTCGGATAATGGATATTGTGCGCCAAATAAAAATATAATTAAAAGATCGATACACTTTACAAGGAGGGAAAATATTTTCTTACAATTATTAACATTTTAGTTAAACATTATAGATCAGTCCCTTTGCTTCTTCAAAAGTAGTCCTCCTTAATTGCGCGTGCTTTTAGATCTACTCACGGCAAATGGTTTTCGATAGGCTCTGTGGACTCTATGGACTATTAAATACACATTAAAAAATAAAATACAAATCAAAGCCGCGTGTCAGGTGGTAGGTCCAAATTGAAGATGGTTTCAACTCAATGAAAAGCTAGGGATACCTGTTGAGTGAAGAATTCATCCACACCACTCTGTAGCCTTATAAACATATGTATGTATAAACGTTGTTGCCCTCACACCTCACATTATTGAATACAAGAACCAATAAACTAGAGTTAACATCGCATCGCATCGAAGGAAAACATTTAAATCTTTTTATGCAATTGAATGTAACAAATAGTGAGTTTTAGAGTATCGTAGACAAATAAAAGTTTATCCATGGCAGTATCAAAACAAATAATGATCATGAGTACCTACATATAAGTTTTATTATTTCTGGGCGAGACGAGTTATGTCTAGGATCAAAAACAAACGCGCTCGGCCAATAATGTGAAACTAGCTTTAAATCTGAAATGTATTTTCCTGTATATTTAAATATTAAAAAATCTACATACACACATATACTGGGAACCATAAATGACCTGTCTACTAGTTTCAAAAGTATAATTTTAAGTTTTTCCGCTTATTCATTCCTTATTTGTACGAGGGGACCAATTAGAATAGAAAAATCGGGAATATTTGTGGGCATTTATATCAAGATGAAAACATAGTACTATTAGTCTGAATAACCAACCGATGACAGATGAAAGAAAGCTATGTCTAGTAAACTTTAAGAAGCGTGCCCGGCAGACAAACATTTCAAATCAAGGCCACCATAGTAAAGATCTGAATTTTTAAAATTTAATTTGTAAAAAATATTGTTATGCACTAACTAAGGAATGTGAACATATGTATGTACAAAACAGGTGGTAATTTTAATACTTTTTATATTAATTGAAGTAATATTATCGAAAAACAAGATTTTGCGTCTAAAAATAAAACTTTTATCGATGAATTAGTTTAGTCAGAAATAATTTTACGACAATGTTTAAAAACTCGAGTATTTATAACTACATATATCATACTCCCACCCTTTTGTTTTAGCTGATTCCACTAAGTAAACATAAACGAAAACATCGTTTTCAAAAATGTTCCATGAACTAATTGGAAATAAGAAAATAACGCACAAAACGATTACACATACACTTCCATGATTCCAACTCGTTTCGATTGGCAATAGCGGTCCACTATACCGAAACAATAAATTGTTTATGGAACTTACAGTATTTTCTAAAGCAAAACGGATGTATTTTTGGTTCACGCATACAATGGTATTACTGTTAGAACGATATATTAACGCAAATATCAACGGAACTACATATTGCGTTCTGCTTTCAGTTGAGACTTGATCTCTGAAGAATCTGGTGATTTTTTCGGGTCAGAATAATTTTGTGCAGTGACATCGATAAAAAAAAAAAAAAAAAATCAAAATGAGCGCTCCAAATATTGTAAGTGTTAATTTGTATCATAGCGTCTAATATCTTAATTGATTGTAAGGTATCACCAAATATTAACACATGCACCCTCAAATTATTACCTTTAGGATGAAGATCTTACTCCGGAACAAATTGCCGGTAAGTAAATAAGGTTATTAATACCGTTAGCTTCATTTTCGTGTTGCTATTTAATTTTTTTATATCTACAAATTTGAAAAATTCAAATAATAATTTTTCCGCTACATATTAAAATTATTCGTTTCGACAAAATTTTTATTACAGTGGTTGAAAATTTGAATCACGGTTAACTTCCTTTGTTTTCCAGTTCTTCAAAAGGCATTTAACAGTTTCGATAGCCAAAAGAGCGGAAGTATTCCAACCGAAATGGTGGCCGATATTCTTCGCTTGATGGGCCAGCCTTTTGATAAAAAAATTTTAGAAGAACTTATTGAAGAAGTTGACGAAGACAGTAAGTTTGATAAGAGCAAATGTCGTGGATAAACACTCGTAAAGTTATTTTTACGTAGAATCTGGCCGTCTGGAGTTTGGAGAGTTTGTTCAACTTGCTGCTAAGTTTATAGTTGAGGAAGATGCGGAAGCCATGCAAAAGGAATTGCGTGAAGCTTTTCGTTTATACGACAAACAAGGCAATGGCTTTATTCCGACTACCTGCCTCAGAGAAATTCTTAAGGAATTGGATGACCAGCTTACAGATGCAGAATTAGACATTATGATTGAAGAAATTGACTCTGATGGTTCTGGTACAGTTGATTTTGATGGTAAGTCTCATTCTATAACCATAGGTTTGTATACTTGATTTACGGAAAGTTGGATACAAACAAGTAAAAAACTTCAGTTTTAACAATTATTAACTTCAAGTTAGTCAAATCCTGAATAGAAAAAATTATCAATTTATGACTTAATTTCTTACAATTATTCGGAAAAAAATGAATTTTGTTTAATTTTCCCCCGCAATCTTTGAATTCTCACAACATTAATTCCAATGGTAGCACAAAATAAATGTGTAGGCAAGCAATTCATAGCACGAATATCACATATGTATATGCAAACTTTAATTAATTCAATTAGGCTTTAGTACAGCTCTACTTTCTCGCAGTTAAATATATTCATGAAATGTATTCGCTTAATACCGCCTCCACGATAATGTGTGTTAACCATTGCTATTCTAAAAATAAAGAGTATCATTTTCTTCGATGAAAAAAAAAATTACGATCTAAATATCCTACTTCCATGAAACTGAAACCATTTATCGTTTATTTTTGGATATTTTGGTATTCTATTATAAAATTTCTTGGTATAGTCATTTTAGTCTATTTTTGATTCAAGCATTGTACGCGTTCTAGTTTAATAGTAGAAAAAATTATATTTTCTTTTTACTTTTACAGAATTCATGGAAATGATGACTGGAGAATAAAGCCGAGAATAAAATGCAACATACAATAATGTCTAGCAATCTTAACTCATTTTCATGTGTAATGAGCATATTTTCTTTCGTTTTGTTAAAAAACATATTACATTAATTCTAAGTTTTATAAAATATAATTGTCTACTTATTTTTAATAGTAACGCTAGTTTTTCTTTTCTGTTATGTTGTTTTATTAAATAGTGAAAAATAGGTTTTGCATTGAATGAAAACTACTCTTCATTTTATTTTTGCAATTATGTACTTAACAAATTTCAAAACTGCCGAATGCAAACACATGTTTATAACTTATTCCTAGTTTTCATCGGCTGTGTTTTATTGAAATATGTTTCCTTTTTACTATTTAAATAACACAAAATAGGGTTTGGAGTTCTGAGAAATATGGCATTGAATTAAATGCCATTGGAATGATCTTCAATGAAGACATCAATAATGTTTGCAAATACAAAATATTAATAGAATAAAATTAGTGTTAAAAGGAATAATTCCATGGTAAAGTTTATGCTATTTATCAAAAAAATAACAAAATTATTTAAATCACAGCAGACAATAAAGTATATATATACATTTAACAATAAATTACGTTATCTTATCTGCTGCGATTAGGTAACTTGAGCTTAACTCTGATAAAGTGAAGGCATATTCATAGCATTGAATTCTGATTTCTTTCAATTCATCGTAAAAAAGTCATAGCATTTCCTTCTTTTTTTTATATTGAAATAAGCGCCGAAACTTTACGGATAGATTCAATTTTACGTCATTTTAAGAGTTAGTTATTGTTAAAAACAAAAGTGTGTTACAAATTGATGTGTATAAATTCTCCTACAAAGCAAAAACGGAAACAGTTGGTGCGTTATATTTTATTTTGCACTGCTATTGATAGTTACTACCAAAAGGCTCTTAATACAAATTTCCAAGTACATAAGTATTTTCTTAGGGCAAACTATACTACATATCTACGTAATTGTAATAACTGCATAAACGTGATTAACATTTTAAAGATACACTACATTTCAAAAGAATAGTCTTTAGATATAAAAGATAATCCTGACTTCTAAGTCTTACCTCTTAAAAAGTAAAAGTAAATTAAGGAGTTAATTGCCTGCATCTGCATTGGTAAATTAAAATTTAAACGACATAAATATGTACATCTGTATGTATGAAAATTCTATTTAAAATGGCGATAGAAGAAGTAGAACAAAAACAGAATAAATGCATTTGAGTATTGAAATGAAGCTGAATTAGAATAAAAATTGGTAAATCATTATCTTTAGCTTACTAGAAATTACATAGAAGCACAGAAAAATAAATCATACAGGAGTATGTATTCGTAACAGTTGCTCTTCACAAGATTTTTGTTCATTTGTCCTAATTACTACAAAACATTAAACTTCGCCAAACACTCGTGGTGTGCCAAAAACTTCATAAGGTTATTCATAACCCCCTAGGCGCGAGTGAATTAAAAAAAAAAAGTTAATATTCCTTTCTCTTACATCTTTTTGTTTTTTCTACCTTTTTATTTAGTGTTGAAATCTGTCTATGTTCGCATATTGTTTTTAAGTTCTTATAATTTCACATACATACATGTGTATGCACCGTTATATAAGTTAGTAGAAAAGGAATGCTGTTATTCAATATTAAGAAGTTAGTAAATACAAATAATGTTTAAAAAAAAGTTGTCTAGTTGAACTATGGAAGATATGATAGATCGGAAAGTTCTAGACTTTGAACAGGTAATTTCAGTGATTTTGCCTCCTCGACTTCTTCTTTAAATTACAAACTAGTGAGAATTTTTGCAATTACACATGAATTGGATTTCATGTGTATGCAACTTTTAAATAATATTACAAAACAAATATTTGGCGCGACATCTCAAAGCGAGCCTAGCTTCTTAGAGCCATTAATGATGTGCGTGTTATATTTTTCGAACGAATGGAAGGCACCTACAGTTTTTTTTGCCGACAGAAGCATTGACATGACAGATTATACGCCTCTTGCACGTTTATCAAGCCTGGTGGGTTTGAGGATCAAAGCTGTGTCCTCTCGCTTAGCAGTCAAACGCAGCAAGCCACGGTGATTACTTAAATGAAAGGATTAAGGCAATCCAAAGTGTCGGAGCACGAAATCGAATTTATAATAATAAGCTTTAAACGAGTAAACATAATCAATTTAAACGAAATCAGAGCAATTTTAAAATTACAAGATGGAAGATTAAAAATAGCAGTACATTTTTCAGCAAATATATGCTTATGATTAATACTGGTAAAAAATGAAACACAAAAATTATCATTACGCAGTTTGAGAAATTAAAAGGGGCGTGACTCGCCCCCTCACAATCGATTACACCCATCTTCGAACTTAGCCGAGATATTCACTATATAAACACTGTGTATAAAGTTTCATTCAATTCGGTAAAGAACTGCGACTTCTATCGTGCGGACAAGAATCCAGTATATTGTTCATATGTATTTTTGAACAGACCATGGTTTTGGCATTTGTACAAAAGGTAACATTTCTTGGAATTCTTCCTAAAACCAAAACTTCTTTCATTATTCAAAAGTGCACTTTGACCGGAAATAGCACAACGGCTTTCTACCTTCAGATAGTAATGTCAAATTTCATTCATATACTATTGTGTCTCTATAAGCATGGCCAGCGAACTTTGTATTTCAGATGATTACTGAATTCTACAAAATGAAATTGAAATTCTACAATAAAAAAGTTAATATTTTCAGTTCATAAATATGTACTTATATGTATATCTTCTTTGTTATGTAATTAATGACATTTTTGCACCTGATTTATCAAATAGATAGAATATACTCGAAATTAATATAATTTATTTATTTGTTTTAGGAAAACTGATTTATGTGAGATATAAACATGCTGACGGAGTAAGTTCTTAATATATGATTATTATCTTTCTGTACGAAAGAAACTGTTAATAACAAAACTATTTTCATTCTTCTATAATTTTTTTTGTTCAGTGTGTCGAACTGGTCTTTTAGACCAATAAGTAGGCAACACACCCCAGGCACAAACCGAAGTATTAGCCTGACAGCCACAAATCCCAATAATAATGCTATATGTCAAAAAATGGCTGACACGGAGAAAGACGAAGCCAAAAATTTAGTAAGTTTTTTGTTAATTTTAAAGCTAAAAACTATTTACTTCGCAAAAAAGTGGTATTTATACAGTTAATTTATTGGGATCTATAAAAACTAAGGAAGCAAAGATATCAATTAAGAAATTGTACACCTAAGTATTTTATTTTGTAATGAACATCAGCTGATTACATCAAAGAACATTTTTTACGAAACCCAAAAATTTACCAAAACTTTGCTATTTTCAGCAAGTGGAATTCGAATGGGTTCTTCGCGATGAGGTGCATCCAATACTTAAGCAATTGCGGCTAATTCTTATAGTGAGTTTATTGATTTTACCCCATAAACATGACTTAAAACACTACATCTTTCAGGAATGTGCTCATCGTTTTCCAGTGCCTCTCTATGAAAATGAAGGAAAAAAGACAGAGAAATTTTTGCTAATGGCCCCACATGATCAATTAAAATGTTCTGTTACCCTTACTGGTGACAGCATTACACAAGCGGTGCGAGATTAAAATTATTTTAATGTTTCTCTTATTTTATTATTTTTCGTACGTTTTCTTTATAGGACATAAACTTTAAGCTTCAAAAGGCACCTAATCAGATGCAGAGGACGTCGATAACACAAGACTCTCCTTGGAAATTACAACAAGTTCAAGATGCTGCCAATCACTTGCAGCAAGCAATAAACCATATTGACAATGTCGATGAGACTTATCATTTCAAGTAAGTGAAAATGTCTCATAAAAAATAACTCAAATTAATAAGGATTCAATTGTTCAAATCTTGAAACTATGAATTACGAAATACAGAACCTCCGACGAAGTTCTTCATATTGTTGGTGATATTCTTGGTGCTTTGCAGCGGGGTCGTACTAGCTTAGTTATTCCAAAAAAGAAGCCAATCGATGAGCTGATGAAGGGAAGAAATATGGTAAGAGACTTTTATGTTTGATAAGGATTGTTCTACAATTTGTAACTTTTTAGAAATCACTTGCACCTAATCTGCCTGAAGACTTAGCTATCAGCTTCTACCTTCAAAGTCATAAGTTAATTATAGCGGTTTATCAATTAACGAACATTCAAGGGACAATGAAATTCGATTCCTGTCAAGCTGAATTTTCAGTTCCATGGTTGAACGAAGTTTTGGTTTTATTTACCGTCGGATTACAGTTGTGTCAACAATTGAAAGATAAGGTAAGACATTTTTTAAATTTAACATTGTAGGATAAGTTTGATTCTCCTCTCATTGCTCTCTCGACTTCTAATAGAAGGACCTTATCAAAAATAAAAAGGGAAAATGAAAGAATATTTAACTTTATAAGTACATACATAGTTAAGCTCATTTGAATTATTTATTACGTTAGTTCGACAAGTGTCAGTGTACTTCTGTGACTATCAAAACACTGCTCGCAACCCAGAGTGTTCGGTTGAACGTGTTTTAGATTGAACGCAAATATGTTGCCCTAAAAACTGTCACTCTTTGATTTACACAAGCATAGCTTTCTTTACGAATCAATTTTTTATTTCTTTAATTTATAAATCCTCGCATTTCATAATCACTTATTAACTTGTAAATTTTTCTAAGTACAACAGGAACTGAGAGTACCCGATTTAATATTCAGTGCGTTTTTAGTGCAGCACTGCTGTACATCGATCGCATCATGGGAAAGATCTTAGACTAAGGACTTTGACTTATGAAGCATAAGAGAGTTACAATTGACAATTATGCACACCGGTTTTATTTAGTTTAAGAATTCTATTACACTCTAGTACACTCTTACTTTAATGAGAAAATTATTATTGATTCCAAACTGAAACAAACGCTACATTATTTAATTCAATCAACTAATTTTATTTAAAAAGTGCATAGCTTTATAATAATAACAATAAATCAGTTTCAATTTATTGAACATATTTGCGCGAAATACTTTCAAAATCAATGCCAAATGTAGGTACGTCATTAATCAAATGGTTAACTGTTATTTTCTATTTAATTATTTTTTTACCATTCAAATGCAGCATATAATTTAAAATTGTTCTTATCTACGTTCTTTGAAATATTTTTGATAAATGTGTTTGGCTTTGAGTATGCTGACTCATGCTCAAGTCCCAATAAGCATAGCTTTAACTGTTTATTTACGACTAACCTCCAAGAGTAAAATTTGTCATACGAAGCTTTCGAATCCTCGCTTCGAATAAAAACGTTATAATAAAAACTTCTATTCGTGCAAAATATATAACACGCAGAACCCAAATGGTATCGGACAGCTTGCACTTGACCTCCCTGTACAAACATTGTTACCTTAAAATCGATGCGTTACATAACTACATAATATATTTGTGCAACAATATGACAATGTGTTATAATATTAGGAAGATATAATTTAAGCTCTGCATGGCTGGCTCGTTCACCCAACTGAAATCCTATGGAAAACCTAAGAGGCATTCTCGTGGAACAAGTTTGTAAGGATAATTAGTAGTATCAAAGTATGGACGATTTGATAGAAGCCATCTTTAAAGTTTTGCATAATGTATACTGCTACATTCGATGCTGATCATATATATATTTTTGAAAAGCTTAAATTGAACAAAAATCTAACAACTTCGCTTTTCCTATGCGACGCCGTATGACCAATGACAATACATGTGAATTTATGTTTTCATCAATTTATTAATAGCTAACACACTTGCAAACCAGAAATATGGTTAGAAAAATATAATTGTATTTTAGTTACCGACCTTATATTTTTGAAAAGGAAATACATATAATCTATGCATGTACATTATGTATGTATTGACTTATTGACTTCCTATTTTTCACATGTGATTTCTATAGCATAATATGGAAATACATTTTTGTTGCAGAAAAAGTAGATTAGCAGAGAGAGCAGTCATTTTATTAAGATTTCCATGTTTAATTTGAATTTATTTTTTTATGATCATCATAACAAACGCTTTTTTGTTTTGTTTTTTATTGCAGATATCCGTTTTTTCGCTGTATAAAGACTTTACAGTCGGCTCTCGATCACCATCTGCCCTTTCATATTAAAATTTTTAATTTTAAACATTTATGTTTTATATGTTAGAATGTAACTTACTTCTAGCTTACATTATCGATATATTATGTTTATCGAATATAAACAACTCTCTCTACTTTAGAAAAGAAAATATATTAATTATTTTGTTTATTGCATTTAACATCTTAATTGTATTTTTTTTTATTTTTCGTAAATATATCTTACATTCATTTAAGGTTTTCCGTAAATACATATGAAAGTTTTTATTTAAAGGTTTTGTCGGAATAAAACCCAAGTACAATTAACACTCAATTCCTTAACAAATGTTGTAATGTTGTAAAATTGATTTGCACAAGTTTCTATTCTAGTACATTTCTTAATTTTTGTTCGATTGATTTAAAACAAAATTAAAAACGGTTTATCTGAAAAAACCCGAATTCGTACGTTTTTGATAAGACCGAAAAACATCCAATGGAAGATATTTATGTAGTATAATATTTTAACAAATTCTAGAAGGTAAGTATATTGCTCCAATATTATTATCGAAGTATATTTCTGGATTAACAAAATGTGAATTCATTTTGAGCGTCCTTTATAAAACAAATGAATTCACTACTGCTGAATCAGAAATTTTCGACACACGGTACGGTAAACAAAATGAGAAACTCCTTTCTATTTTCCTACTTCTCCATTCGACTGTGCACTGTGGAACGCATTTGTCTTGTCCTGTTTCTTCATTGCATAGACACTGCGCCTCAAAGGAACCGCGATCGTGCTCACATTTTTGGACATTACAGACAGGTTCCGGAAGTTCCTTAAAGGGTTATTTACGGCTTTTACATGAAGTAGCCAGAACACGGTTCCCCACGTGTATCAATAGGTCGATGTTGTTAGTGTGTTAGACTGCTTCGCTGCTCTTTCCTTTTATGCCTAAATTTGGTGAGGAGCTTCCGGTTTTAGTTATATTCCGAGTTATGGCCAAATATCGCTTTCGCAAAGCAACCAGAGCAGTCATTTTCAAATTCTGGAAACATTTGCTTGGGTTTTATTTCACAAACAATGTCTGGCATTATTTAACTTTATGAAAGCGAAATAAGGGCGAGTTTTGAAATTCGACCTCATTTTGCTCGGTTTTATTTCACGGCACGTTCAAATTCTTACGTCTTTATTCCTGGATATCTCGTGATTCAATTATCCCATTGCTTTATTTTGTTTATTGGAATTAAAAAAGGAAAACAAAAACATTTTCATTACTATATTGCTTAGTTAAACGGTTTATACCTTTTGAGTTTTTAAGATACATAATTAGTTTCCATATTTCCGATTAATATAGTGGAACCTTTTTAAATTAGTTTTAGTTTAGTTTTTAATTAGTTCGTGCATTTCAAATAGAATATTGCACACAATTGGAGTTATGTATGTAGCCTGTTTTCTATATTACAGTGGTCTAAGGTGAGATTTCACTTTTTAATGTGAGTGTTAATCTTGTATTTAGGCCTATATATAACTTTTATGAGGCATTGAACAATATCGATCTTTTATAAAAAAAACATCTAGAGCTAAAAAAGTCTTAAAGAAAACATTTTTTTACAGGTTTTGGCGCAAAGTCAACCAAAAATCTATTAAGATTGTATGGAAGACAATACAATACAATTCTTAGGTGATATTTTACCAAAAGAAAAAAATAGGTACATTAACAATAATTTCAGTAACACGTAGACACCAAATTACGCTAATTGACCATATAATTACATGTGGGAGCTTCGTTTACCACTAATAAAAAACAAAGTACTAAAAATACATTGCAGTTGTAAGCCTGTACCCGTGACACTCCATGCATGTATATACATGTACTTATATAAATACTATTAAAATGACAATAAAATTTGAAAAAAAAAATGACTAGTGAGAGCAACAATTTCACGTCAAATTATAGCAAAGTTACAAACTTTTACCTTTTCCTGGGTTTTTTTTTTTGTTTCGTTTGTTAAAGTATACACCATCATGGAAATAGGTAAGGTAAGGAATTAAAATTCTGAAAACTTATATATATGTCTACCTGACAACACTTATTTGTCCTATATACATCGGACTTACAAGCTTCAAGCTTATAATTTCTTCATTTTTAAGTATGTAAAGAATTGTTTATAATATTATTAGATTTTGACACAGTATCACTAGATACTTAAACCGACGATGTATTTATGTCTATTATTGCATTTTGTAGACAACTGGCTTAAAAATACCATTCCAAATGGTCAGAACCTACTAACGAATTATTCTATGCCAATTTCATGCAACGAAGTACCATGCATAGTAGGACGTAGTGTGCAGATTATAGAGTCATTCAGTCATTCAGCTATTTTGCACAATGCAAACTTTAAAACTGATAATTTTTTAAAGTGAAAATTACAACGTTCAACGTGTTTGAGAATAGTACTTTATTTTAAATCTTGTACAAATTTTAATTTTATTTCACGAATGTTAATTTGTAATCAATAAAAAAAAGTTAGTTAAACAATTACAAACTTTATTGTATTTATTTAAGCTATTTTGAAAAAAAAAACAAATCACTGTGCTTTACTTAAAATGATACCAGTAAACCTTAAATTTGTTTGATTCTAAGTCAATTGTTGGTAAAATTAATATTATCTGCAATATGTAAGAACAATACTGTTATGATGCTGAGGTGCAGAAAATTAAATTATAAACTGCAAAATTTATCAAGCAATAAATGAAAATGAAAAAAAAAATTTTCCAGTTTCAAACTTTTATTTAGGAAATCTCTCTTTGAGGTATCGAAACATAATTTCCATTTCCCACCTTTATAGATGACGTGCTTGAACTTGTTCCACGGTTAACAGTCAGAGAGACGAAATACCCTCTCCCACCAACATTAACACCATTATTACGAAACCGAATCATAGAAGCTCGCGGTCGCGGTGTCTATGTATCTGCTTCTCAGTTGGGTAGCCGATCAGTGTTGGATTGTCTACTGCTGCCGTCAAGACGTCTTGCTTTCGTTCACATTTAATGTAAGTGGTAACATACATTTTCCTCGCATAAATAACATCTGGTAAAAAAAAACGTATTTTCTTGGTTATACTTTCGTTAATCAAACCTGACCGCTGATGTATGCATTTTTCGGAAAAGTATTTTCTCATTTAATCACATTGATTCAATGCTTGTTTTTTTTCTATTTACTGACGGTGAGAAAGTGCAAATTTAGTGAAATGTAATCGCGAGTATAGCAGTTCTGCACGGCAATAGGTCCTAATCGTGCAGTATATATGGTTAATAAAGATTGTGCAGTGGTGTGTGCATTTATGACTTAGTAAAAGTCTCAATGAATAATTGCTTCTTCATTTTCTTTCTTTCCTTTTCGTTGTTCAATCTGGTTTGTATGTCGAAAAAGATTTCATCATAACACAACTGGTTTGTTTTTTTCTTTTGGCCAGGGAGTTAATTGCTCTTCACGAATGTTATAATAGTAACTTAGACTTTTATACGAGTTTTTTTTTTTTGCTTTTATTTATATTTCAGTTTTCTTTTCTTTTTTTTCAATTATAAAATGTCACGAGGAAGTTAACTACAGAAAAGTATGTATGCATAATACATATGTAAATATGAATCTTAATGTCATCCAAATTACATATTCATTTTTTTTTGCTGCTTATTATAAAGATGATGAAAATTAAGAAGAAATAGTAAATATGTATGTAGGTTCATGTTTCATTTTGCTAAATACACATATTAGCACTTTATAAGCACTTTTTTTGTGATAAGAAATACAAATTATTAATTTAATTTTTTAAACCTGATTTACATATTAAAAGAAAGAGTTTTTTGTGGTTCAAGGTAACTTTATCCATATTATGTATTTATCTGTGGCCATTTTGAAGTGTGCATAAAGACACCATCACATATTTGAATTATTTGTGCAGAATTAATTATTCACTATTTTATTAATTTTTTAAAAATTACCTTGGCCTTAAGCTTTGATGAATGATCCACACCTATGTGTTGGTGGTCGTGTGTAGTTTTTTGTACCTATGAATCGTTATCGATCAACAAGATTTCTACGTTTAAAATTCTTCAAGTGAGGCACTCCACTATTTCCTAGTAACATTTGAACATTAGTGACCGACCATATTATTCGTGCTGCGACCTTAACCCTTTCAGCAGTATTTTCCATTGTAATGAGTACAAGTTTGAAATATTTTCGAAGATTGTGACAGGCCTTGTTTTGAACCAAATGTAATTGAAAAGGTTTAATACACTTTGGTTAAATTCGAGTTGTAATTGATGGATGAAAATTCGTACAGATGTGTTGTTTTGTAGTTTTGTAGCTTACTTCTGTGTACTATGCTATATCTGCATTGTAGTTTGATGCCTCTGACTTACCACTAAGCTGTGATTTTAAAGGCAAACTTATTTATATGCAGTTAGGTTATATTTTGAAAGCTTTAAGCTTTAGAACACTTTGTAGTCGAGATATGTAACTTCAATAGGTGATCTAATTGACAACCCAACGTTTTGTATCAGAGTGTTGAGTATGAAGAAGTTTAGAGGAGATATGAGTCTTTAGCATCAACTTCGAAGAATTATATTACGATTAACGATTATAATTTGAATCATTCAAAAAATGAGGACGGATTTTATTCTGTTAATATTATTGCAACAATCGTGATATGCCACTTGAATGAACACCACCTTATTTCCAGGTTAGAGACAATGGAAAGTTTTGAGGTAACACGCGTAACACTAGTGCTGGAAGGTTTTTTGGCTTAGGTACACCCAGGTAACTATGCCAATACTTTGAAAGCATGTTCATTAATTTTTTATTTCAAACCTTATACGAAAAGGGTCAAATCCATTCTAAACTAACGCAACTAGACAACCAACCATTCAATAAACATATTGCTAAAACTGCCTGTGTTGTAATAGTTTACGTAGAATTAGATATTCTAACGTTTAAGAAACTTTTTTGTTTGCTTTATTGGCATAGCGGGTCTTGTTGCTGTAAACAAGATGTTTTCATACCCTAATGTCCTTTATTGTAACGTCAAACATTCCGCATGTTAATTTTAGGCACAATAAATAAAATGTGAATATACTTTTCTTAATGACTTGTTAATATGCTCGTATGGTATGTGCTTCAGAAGACTTTTTTTTTTTTGTTAAGACATATGTTAAAATTGCATATCGCTTTTAGATGACAAATAACGAAATTGTTCTTGTCATCGGTGGGAGTGGTTTCATTGGTCAACATCTTATTAAGCTGCTTCTTCAATATAAGGAGACGTTACAAATAAAAAAAGTACATTCTCTGGATATAGAACCATACAGAAATAAAGAAGGTAAGTAAATCACATTAAATTGTTAATATTGATTATAAATTTGAACTTTTTAAGGCCAAAGTGTTTCTTCTGAACTGGTTACTTTTATTGGTGATATTTGTAAGCCTCAAACTCTAGAAGCAGCCTTTAAAGGAGTGGAAACAGTTTTCCATTGCGCCGCCTTCGTGAATATTCAATATCCTCCAAACTATGCAGAATTAGAGCGTGTTAATGTAAACGGTTAGTACTTGGTCTACAACAGACGTATGTATGTAGTAATATTAAGAGTCTATAAAGGCAACGTTCACGATTAGGTTGAGCCGATTCGTTTTATTTTAGGACAGTAGAAAAATTATGTAGCTTTATCTGATTCAAAAACTGCGGCTCACCTATTCCCATCATGTCTGTAAGAAACTTGGCGAGATACTTGTGACTTATTCATGACTTTTTTTTTCCTTGGCCTATGACAATAATTCAGCATTGGGAATTTTGTGTGGCTGCGGAACCCTAAAAATTTGCTTTATTAAAATTTTAGAAACATATGTATGTATGCATGTATAATGCATAATATTAAAAATGTCTTTGGTATTTTAGATAAGATAATGTGCTAATTCAATAACAAATGCATGTGTTAATGTATGTATACACCTTTTTATTTTACCCAGGCTCTCGCTCGATTGTTGATTTGTGTATAAAGCATAATGTCAAACGGTTAGTTTACACCAGTTGTGCTTCAGTCTCTTTTGTTCCATTTAAGGGACATAGTACATTCTCTCTCGTCATTAATCAAACGGAATCAAAGGCTTTGACACCAGTACATGACACCCAAAAATCAGCAATTGAATTTGATAAAGGCTTTCTTATACCGGGCTACTCATCATCTAAGCTAAGAGCCGAAAACATCATCTTGAATTCATCAGGAACAACATTAAGCAATCAAGATGGTATGTATAAAGCTATGAAAACACATTTTAGGTATATACATATATACCATATGTACCATAAACATATGTATACTATATTTTAAAATTTTATTAGATTATCTTCACACGGTTGCAATACGTCCACCTTTAACTTATGGTGAGGGTGATAATCATTTTATGCCACCATTGCTGAAATTTTTATCAAAGAGGGGTAATGTGTTCCCACGTATTGCCGGTTCCGGTGGCAAACAACAACTGGCTTACGCAGGTAAATATTTAAAGTTGCACTGTATTTTTTTAATAATTAACCTTTTTTGTGTTAATGTCTTTTAGGGAACGTCGCATGGGGACATATATGCGCTTATAAAACATTAAAAAAGTCACCCAAGGCTATCGCAGGTTTACCTGTCTTCATTACAGATGATACACCAATTAATGACATCGCACGTTTTATTCAAAAAGTGGGCGTTGCTAGTGGTTCTCTTAAGTTTACCACAAGCTTTTGGTATCTGCCACATTTTCTTTTCTTTTTATTAGCTCTCGTTATTGAAATGTTTGTAAAAGTTCTACATCCTATTACCAAAATTAAACTCAATCATTCTCTACGTGCGATAGCTTCATTCACAGCATCCGTTCTATTTTATAACCGATTACGAGCTGCTATTCACCTAGATTACGAACCTATTTTTGATGGACAAAAATCATTGGAACTCAGTGCCAGATGGTATGGAGACTGGTATCGACAAAATATACAGCAACCGAAAAACGAAATAAAGCATAAAAAATAGAATTTATAATATTCCTTTTTTGTTATCCTAATTTTATATGAATTTTTTTATGGAATAAATGGTTTATAAATAAGGCATAAAAAATAGAATTTACAATATTACTTCTTTGTTATCTTAATTTTATATGAATTTCTTTATGGAATAAATGGTTTTTAAATATTTACTTATTAATTTGAATTATTTGGCACTTCTTATCTTATCTACGATAGAAAAAGAGAGGCATAAGACGGAAGCTTCTAAGGTCCGTTGACCACATTAGTTGTGGTCATTTAAAAAGCATGATTTGAGTTACAACAAGCATACATTTAAGACATCGCAAAAATTGAACGGGTAATATAATATTCAATATTACTTACATTTAAAAGATTTTTCATTATTCGGATCAGCAGTAATCATAAGAGAATTCTCTTAAGACGGTGGTCTAGTTAATAAAAGGTGCTTCATTAAATTCTCATAAATTGTGTCTTTTCATATTTTTAGGTGGATTTCGAAGAAATACTACCTATTGCAGAAGTCCTCATGACGCAACTTTCAAAAAATTTGAATGCAACTTTTCAAGACCTCTATAGTAAACACCAAAACCATGGCCCGTTCAAATGTTTATATATATATATATGCAATATAACGAAATCTTGTCCGCATGATAGGGGCCGCAATTCTTAACCGAATCGAATGAAACATTGTACACATGTTGATATGGTGAATGGCACGGACGAGTTCGTAGATGGGCGAGATCGGCTGAGAGGGGGGCGTGTCACGTCCATTTATGCAATATAACGAATTTTTGTCCGCACGATAGGAGCCGCAGTTCTTAACCGAATTGACTGATATTTTGTACACATGTTGATATGGTGAATAGCTCGGCTGAGTTCGTAGATGGGCGTAATCAGTTGGGTGGGGGGCGTGTCACACCCCTTTACATTTTTCAAATTCCGCATTAATAATTGTTGCATTTTCATTTTTAATAGTATAGAAATGGTAATAGTATAAGCATATTTTTGCAAAAAATTCCCGTCATTTTGAATCCGCCATCTTGAAATTCTTTAAAATTGCTCCGATTTCGTTGAAATTGAAAATGTATACTCGTTTATGGGTACTTGTTATAATTTCGCCATTTTGGATTACTTTAATATAACTTAAAAGTTGCATACACAGGAAATCCACCTATCTCTTGCGGCTGGTGCCGAAAGGTCTTTTTTTTATTTAAAAACGAATTAAAAAAAATAATCTTTTCATTATTCTAGTTTCAAGTTTCCACGAATACCAAAGGACTGAAAATATCTTCTTTCAGTTAATGCGGGCTTTAAATTATGAACCAAGAGATAATAAACCTTTCTTTATTCTTTATTGCACAGATTGTAGAGACAAAAGTAAATATCGTACCTTGCCCATATCTGTATTTTAACTCAGAAAATATGAACATTAAGGCAACCCGGAGTGTTTGAGAATATATTGGAGAAATTTGTTTTATCTATAATCGTTTCATTCTAATTGATAATGTGTAATAAGTATTTTTTGTTGTTGCTAAATTTATACCAATTATTATATTTATTTTCTGTTTTGTATTATTAATTCTCGTGTTCTCTCTCTGCAAAGCATAACTCTGCACAGTTGCATTGCTTGTGCGAACTTGTGGGTGCTCTACTGCTTCAACCAACTGATCTTCCGTGGTCTCGGCCACTTGGATCTTGATCGTAGCAGAGGACTCATTGAAATTAAAACCTAACAGATAAGTTCTTCTGAATTATTGAAATAAAATAATATTCATTTGTATATACTGTAATCATATTGCTCGCTTTATTCGTTTTGGTTTTCGTTTCGCTCATTCTAAAACATACTGGTCCTTCGAGCCGGATTAATTTGAATTAAGCGAATTATTGTTCGTATTCGGAATATACATATGTACGTTTTTTGTTGGACAAATCAATTTGCATGTGCATGGTGTGGAGACACGCAAATATATATACTCGTATGTATGCATGATATAAAACCTCGTGTGTGAAAAATTTGTTGCGCGTAAGTGGGAATTAAACATTAAAATTGCCAAGACTTTCTGTGAGATATTGAATTCCCTCGGGGCAGTTTCTCTTAAAATTATAGCTCGTGTTATAATTATTAAAAGAGTTTCGGTACATTTAAGCAAACGTATTACCTAGGGTTTTATTCGAACTTTTTGTATACTATACGTGTTGATGAAAATGAATGCAAGTAAGCAAAAGCGCGGAAATGCGAAAGCGTGCTTAACACGTGCGGTAGAATTTCTGTCATCCATCCAAGACTCTACCACAATTGAGATGCTAGAAATTCGATTAAGCAGGGTAGTGGAGGCTTGGAGTGAATTTTCGTCCCTACACTATGAATGTCTGAAAAACGTGGAGGATGCGGACCTAAGTGAATTTGAGACCGATTTTGGTGTATATGAGCAGAAATATTTTGAAGCTCATTCCGGGTTAAAAAAGGCCATTCGTGAAAAACAAAATTCAGAAAAACCAAACCCTGATGAGTCTGTTCTGCAACAACTTGCTAATCAACAGGCTACATTTTTAAAAAATCTAGATTCTTCCACAAACACGGGTTCGAAAGTTCATTTGCCTCCGATTATTGTGCCTCCGTTTTCCGGTAATTATAAAGATTGGCCATCCTTTCGAGATTTATTCACGGGTTCAGTCGACAATAAGCCAAATCTCACTGCAACTCAGAAATTTCATTATTTGAAATCGTTTTTGCGTGATGATGCGGCCAATCTCATAAAACATATTCCAATTTCGGACGCAAATTATATCGAGGCTTGGGATAGGCTGGAAAACAGATACGATCGTGTGAATCTCATCGTGCAATCTTTCGTTCAAACATTTCTTTCGCTTCCGTCTATGAACGTGTCGAATGTACAGACTATGCGTAAAATCACAGATGGTGCAGATGAGGTGATTCGTGGGCTTAGTGCGCTAGAAAAGAACAATCGCGATCCATGGCTAATTTATTTGCTATTATCTAAACTCGACAATGAGACAAAACACGCATGGGCCGAAGAAGTCGGCTCTCGCGATGATAGTACGATAACGGATTTGATTCAGTTTCTCGAACTTAGGTGTGACGCATTGGAGTCGTGCCAATCTCTTAATCGATCAACTTTATCGCGAGGCAAACCTTTAAATCAAATTAAAGCCCATGTTGCGAAAGCTTCGGAATCTAGTTCTCGGTGTCTAATGTGTAAAAATGGTCATAACTTATCCCAGTGCTCGCAGTTTCTTGCATTAGACATTCTTTCACGTAGGAACTTTACAAAAACACAATCGGTGTGTTTTAACTGCCTGCGCCCAGGCCATCCATCTAATAGATGTAGATCATCGTTTCGTTGCCGTGTCTGTAAAGCTCGTCACCATTCCCTCGTTCATCATGACGATCCAAAACTCGGTCATTCGTCCATAAATTCAAACTTATCTTCCTCGTCCTCGTCGATATTACCATTGTTACAGTCTCGTATTTCAGAAACACCTTCCACTTCGCATGCTGCTCCATTGATTAACAATCATTCGCTTGAATTTGGCATTCAAAAGCAAACAATCTTGCCTACTATCGTCGCCAAAGTTCAAGACAACCGGGGCAAATACATAGACTGTCGTGTTCTTCTGGATACAGGTTCTCAATCATCGTTCATCCTTGAGTCCTTTGCGCAACTACTCGCATGTCCTAGAAAGCATGCTCGAATCCCTGTCGTGGGATTATCCTCGAAAGAAGCAGGATTTACAAAGGGATGTGTGTCGCTACAACTCCTTTCTCGATTTAACAAAACCAAATTATCGGTCGATGCTTTTGTACTTGGCAAACTGACGTCGAATTAGTTAGATTTGGCAGATCCTTTCTTTTATTCGTCAAGTTCGGTTGATATTATTCTCGGAGCTGATAGAGTCTGGTCGATAATTAGTGCAGAGCAATTTCAAGGACCTCAAGGCCGACCAATAGCTCAAAACACAACCTTCGGTTGGGTCATCTCTGGAGAGCTTTTCGATTCAGATTGTGACGGTGTAAAATTATCATCATTTCACTCAGCCGTCGATGTAGATACTCTTCTCCAACGGTTTTGGGAGTTGGAAGAAGTTGCTCCTCATAAAAATTGTGACGTTTTTAACGATCCAGCAGAAACACATTTTCAAAAAACATTTACTCGCGCTTCGGATGGAAAATATATCGTGCGTCTTCCATTTAATACTAATCATCCAACTTTCGCAGATACTCTGCAGTCGGCGGTTTCGCGATTATATTCAATGGAGCGTAGGTTTCGAACCAACCCCGATTTGCACCGAATGTATTCGAAATTTATGCAAGAGTATCTCGATCTCGGGCATATGGAGGAAATCCCTTCGGATCAGATTCATCATAACCTGTCGCAGCAGTTTTACCTTCCTCACCACGCTGTATTGAAACCCGACAGTTCGACTACAAAACTTCGCGTCGTGTTCGATGGTTCGGTGAAAGACTCTAACGGACAATCATTAAATAACAATCTTTTAGTTGGTCCGCCAATACAACGCGATCTTATAGGCGTGAGTTTACGGTTTCGGCAACATCGCTTTGTGATGACAGCCGATATAGTAAAAATGTTTCGGCAGATATTGGTAGACCAAAAGGACACTAACTTCCAACGTATTGTTTGGCGTAGCAACCCTAGCGATGAATTCCGACATTTTCGTCTACTAACTGTTACGCAGGGTACCGCATGAGCCCCATTTTTATCGGTTCGCGTACTGTAGCAGCTTGCCAACGATAACAAATCGAAGTATCCAGATGCTGCAAGAATTTTGCTCAACGACGTCTACGTGGATAATCTGATATCTGGGCAGATTCAGTCGAAGCCTTGTTAAGTTTGCAGTCGGAGCTTGTCGCGTTGCTTTCGGAAGCTAATCTTCAGCTGCGCAAATGGAGTTCCAACTGTTGGGCTCTACGCTCAACACAAAACGCTCGTTCGATCCTTCGTCGATCTTGAACGGTCTGAGACACTCATCAAAGTTCTGGGAATGTTCTGGAATCCTGCTACCGATGTATTGTCATATCGCTTGAACATAAAGAGTCCATGTCATTCATTAACAAGAAGAAATTTACTGTCAGAAATATCCCGTATCTTTGACCCATTAGGACTCCTTGCTCCCTCAGAAATATTGTTTAAAATTATGTTTCAGAAGCTCTGGTCTTCTGAGCTTAAACTGAGTTGGGACGATCCCTTACCTTCCGAAATAACTGAAAAATGGTTGAACTATCGCGAACAATTACCATCTTTTGAACAAGTTTGTGTTCCGCGTAATGTGTTCTTTTTCTAACCCAACTATCGAACTCCACGGCTTTTCTGATGCTTCATCGTTGGCATATGCCGCTGTCGTTTTTGCTCGGTCGGAAACCCCCGCTGGTGTTGTAACTGTCACAATTGTCGCGGCAAAAACAAAAGTGGCCCCTCTAAAACCCATTTCTATACCTCGATTAGAACTCTGTGGTGCGTTGCTTTTGTCTCGGTTGTAAACTCTCGTGAAATCTTCTATCAGTGGTGAAATCTCAAGGACATTCGCGTGGTGCGACTCAGAGATCGTGCTGCACTGGCTTTCGTCACCCCCGCGTCGTAGGACAACGTTTGTCGCCAATCGTACTGCTGCAATCTTGGAGACAACACCTCGATACTCTTGGCGTTATGTTCCGTCGGAATCCAATCCCGCTGATTGTGCTTCGCGAGGTGTTCCTCCGTCTAATCTTTTTAATCACGGTCTTTGGTGGACTGGGCCGTCGTGGTTATCTTTGTCAGAAGACTATTGGCCCACATCGAATCTTTCTTCGAATATATCAGACTTCGAGTCCGTAAAACACGAGGAAAAACCAGTTTCAAGACAGGCGTTCGTTGCTTCGGTTGATGTGCATGTCTTGCAAACTTTAATGGAGAAAACTTCATCGTGGTACCATTTACAACGAATTGTGGCTTATTGTTTTCGATTCATTTCAAATTGCCGTCTTGGGATATCTAGTCGTGCTACTCACGGTTTGAGGTACTCAGTTATAAGAGCTGCCAGGGTCGCCATCCTGAAATTCGTACAAAGGATTTCCTTCGAAGATGACATCCAAAGTCTACGAACCAAAAACCAACTGCCGGGGAAATCGAAACTGTTGAGATACTCAGCATTCTTGGACAGCGAGGGACTACTTCGGATCGGTGGACGCATCAAACATGCAAGCGTTTCATTTAATATAAAACACCCTATAATCGTACCCAAATTGACCACTGTTTCTACCCTAATAATTACAGATATTCATCAACGTTACTTGCATGCAGGCGTATCGGAAACCTTTGCCTTTGTGCGACAGCAATATTGGATAATGGGCAGCAGGAACATCATTCGTAAGATCATCCACCAATGCAAGCAGTGTTTCATGCAGCGCAAACTTACCAGCCAACAAATCATGGGTGATCTTCCATCTCATCGTATTCAGCAGAGTCGCTCCTTCGCCAATACTGGGTGTGACTACGCTGGCCCATTAACAATCAAATTGTCACGTTGTCGAAAGGCAAAGACGTCGAAGGCCTACATTGCCTTATTCGTGTGTATGTCCACAAAAGCAATCCACCTGGAGCAAGTGAGTGACCTCACGACGGACGCCTTTATTGCAGCTTTACGCCGTTTCGTTTCGCGCCGTGGAAAATGTACTAACATATACAGTGGCAATGGGACAAATTTTCAAGGAGCTCGACGGTGCCTCACAGAAATGCACAAACTAGTTTTAGCCCAAACGCATAACGATATCATCACCGATGCTCTTGCTAAGGATGGCATAGGTTGGCATTTCATCCCCCCATCAGCGCCACACTTTGGTGGTCTATGGGAGGCCGGCGTAAAGTCAGTTAAGCTGCACTTACGCCGTGTAATCGGGAGCTCAATATTGACTTTCGAAGAATTGTCCACAGTGTTAACACAAATAGAAGCAATTTTATATTCACGTCCTTTATGTTGCATGTCAGATTGTGATCTTAACCCATTAACCCTCGCCCACTTTCTTATAGGTGAACCATTGACAGCAGTTCCTGAGCGAAGTCATCTAGATACTGCACCAAATGGGCTGTCGCACTGGAATCATATACAGAGCATGACCCAAGGCTTCTGGAAGCGATGGCATACAGAGTATCTAACAACCCTGCAGGAGCGGCCGAAGTGGCAACAAACAACAACAGATCTCAAGCCCGGAGATTTAGTGGTCATAAAAGAACCTAACCTTCCACCAACAAAATGGATATTGGGTCGCATCCAATCTGTCAACCCTGGTGCGGATCAACATGTACGTGTCGCCACTGTCAGAACAGCAGCAGGAACTTTCATTCGGCCTATTTCAAAACTCGCTGTGTTACCGGTGTCCTGAAACTTGTTCCAGGGGGGCCGGGATGTTTGAGAATATATTGGAGAAATTTGTTTTATCTATAATCGTTTCATTCCAATTGATAATGTGTAATAAGTATTTTTTGTTGTTGCTAAATTTATACCAATTATTGTATTTATTTTCTGTTTTGTATTATTAATTCTCGTGTTCTCTCTCTGCAAAGCATAACTCTGCACAGTTGCATTGCTTGTGCGAACTTGTGGGTGCTCTACTGCTTCGACCAACTGATCTTCCGTGGTCTCGGCCACTTGGATCTTGATCGTAGCAGAGGACTCATCGAAATTAAAACCTAACAAATAAGTTCTTCTGAATTATTGAAATAAAATAATATTCATTTGTATATACTGTAATCATATTGCTCGCTTTATTCGTTTTGGTTTTCGTTTCGCTCATTCTAAAACACGGAGAAAACCCTGCAGTTTAAAATCGATACTCATCAGTATTTGTTTTCTTTTCTCAAACAGTTTTAATTTCCCTTGCCAGATGATGATAAAGAGTGATAGAGAGTGATCCGTAATGACTTCACTCAGACTTTTATACATTATGTAAATGTAGACGAGTGATTGTAATGTACTTAATTTCTTTTGCGCTATTCGTGAAAGAAAAGGTGGAAAGCTAACTACTGTCAATAGCTTTTCCATATGACGTGTGTAGTCATACCCATGAGAAGATTCCGCTATAAGTATGATTGTTTCTAGTAACAAATTCTTATCCGAAACAACTTAAGTAATTCTGTATAACATCTTGATTATTCCAGTCCTGCACTCTCGTAGGGAGCTACGAAATCGACTTAGTCACAAAAGGTAGAATACAACAACTTAGAAGTAACATGGCGACCGAATGGACAACAATGCTCGATCCAGGAGAATCAATGTGTCTTGATAGGAAGTATTCTTAATTACGCTTATTTTGAAAGATACCAAATTTAAAATAATCAAAATGTAGGATTTTTAATATACATAAGTACATACCTACCTATATAACTATTAAGATAACTCATAAACTAAAGCGTTTGCTTGGCAGAGATACTGGTATGTACTTAATATGTAGATAAAGTACAATTTTATCCTTATTTATCCGCAGATATTTTAAAAGATTAATTTATAAGATACGAGTCTTGCTTTTTTGTTCCAAATAATCACCCGACATAAAGTGCACGTGCATATTAAATAGCTTGTTACTCACATACATGATATCACAAACACAATGTATTTCCTTTAGAATTTAATGGCTATTTTCATGGTTACATACACAGTTAATCTATTTTGCAGCTCATTAAGTACTTTTTCTTAACATTTTTATGACGGAACTTAAATCACGTGTTTTGTTGTTTTTTCTTTAATGGAGTATTAATTTTAGATAATCATTACTCCTAGAAATGTAAAAAATGAGGTAGAATCAATGTAGGAATGTAAATAATTTATACTCAAAGTTCCATTAACAACGCTTACAAGCTCTCCAATTCTAATATAATGAAATTGCTGTTTTCTGCAACAAGTATATACATAGTTAATTTTATAGTATAGTTTACTGCAGTTAAGAAGCTTGTATATAGCTTACTATTGTATACTTACAAATATAAGTATATTTATATTACATATATGTACAATACAGTAAACGTAAGTATATGGCATTCAACATGGAAGATTTTAAGCTAGGTTTAGACGGTTCAAAAAATCGATTTTTTTTTATTCCATAAATTGTTAGAAAAACTACAAATAAAAAGTTCAATTACTTTTGATGTTATGATCGATTACGTGAGCGTCCATTGCCGGAAACGCTCGTTGTTACTTTATTTTCAAACGCGGTTTTCTCGAAACGATTTTTTTTTTAATTTGTGTACACTCAAGCTCGGACAGTTTTTTACCGATGTTTTAAAAAATTAATAGGTAGTTTCTTTATATAATTACGCTCTATATTATTGTAGTAACAGTAATATCATTGTTTAAAGTATTTTTTTATTGCAAAAAAGTTAATAAAAATTACCAAAAATTATGCTCCTTTGTTTAAATAACTCTAAAAAATACCTCATATAGAAAATAGAGATGTCCTTGAAAGTAAATTTGAAAGCTTACTGATTTTAGATAAAAACTGTGGCTTCCAGAGTGTACACAAACAGCTAGGTCTGATGGTTAACTACGATGGGCGGCAGCCGATATCTTCTACATTTTGCGAGGAAATGCATTTAAAAAAATCACCACATTTACTTGAATACATATATGGATAAAATATCTTGAAGTTTTAATAAATTATATACATTCCTTCCTTGTCAAAAAAATGCATGAAAATCATTCAAAAAACGTAGACCTAAACCTATCTCCCCCTTGAGGGAATTTAATGAACCATTGTACACATGTCTATATGATGTATGTCTTGGCTATGTTCGTAGATGGGCGTAATTCGTTGAGAGGGGGCGTGTTACACCCCTTTTTATTTCTCAAGTTCCGCAATGATGAAATTGAAAAATATTAAATTTTTTTGTTTCTATTTTTACTAGTACAATAAAAATAATAATTAATCAGAAGTATCTCTTTGCTAACAAATTTAACGCCGTTTTGAATTCGCCATCTTGAAATCTTTTGAAATTGCTCCAATTTCGTTGAAATTGAAAATGTTTACTCGTGTAAAGCCGAGAATATTAATTCATTTGGAGTACTCTTGATGCTATTGTTGGCGTTACATTTTGTAAATCTCGGATACCAGAATTAGACTCTTACAAGCTTGAGGGAGACCAGAAAAGCACTGCTTCCTAAAAGATCTTGTTGCCATGCAAAGTTTTCTTATGAATGAGAAAAGTTGTCATTCCAAGATCGAGGTCAGTGTTTGCAGATGGATTGTTGACTGTTTCCATGAAGATGATTCTTGGTCTTCCAATCAGAGCTGCCACTTATCAATGATCAACTTGTTGAGATGGTCGCCGTAGGTTGGTAGTTAGGGAATTGGACTGCCAAGCGGGCTGACACTGACTCGAATCTCAGCAAAACAACCAAACATTTTTCGCGGCATCACCTCTCGGAAGGCAATAAAAACACGTCTGAGAGTACAATCTATCATGACAAAGCGTTTTAATATGCCCTTCCCTTGATGCCAGTTAATGAAATGTCTGGATTGTCGAAGTCATGTAGTAGAGTTCCATTTTGAGCTCTTAATATGGCTACTGAAAAAGCAACAGAAAAGAAGTAGGCCTATAAATGTTGATTGAATTTTTTGTCTGGCAACCTCGTCGGCAATCTTGTCGCCCTCAATGCTTTTGTGTTCACCCATAGGCCCATAGAGTATTTAGGCAGCTAGGTAGCTTGAGGCAAGCCTTGAGATGAATAAATGAATAAATAAATAAATATACGAATAAATAAATAAATTTACGAATATAAACGATTATATCTATACTTATTAAGTTTTCACCAACTTTTTTTTGTCTCCATCCCTAGATTGTAATTAACGTTTCTAACGTTTATCTTGGTATTTATTTATAATTTTGAAGAAAATTTCCCAATCCCAAGAGCACTCAAACTCGTCTCGATCCTTTCTATTCTCAGGCAAAACTTTTTTTGTAGTGGTTTGAGAAACTCAGATTTTGTTTGTTTCTATCGAGCCTGCATAGGTCGGGTCTCAAGTGAACACGCTACTCACTACTCCATCGCCACCACTTACCTTGGTATTAAAAAACAAAAAAACGCAACATTTTTGAACATTGTCTGTTTTTATTTATTTAATTCTTTTTCCAGTATATCGTAATCAATATTTTTATATAATACTTTTCACATACATACGGCACGTTGTGAAGAATTTTCCACCATATTTTTCTCTATTTTTTTAAGTAATAATAAAAGTATGTCTAATCTATTTTTGTCCCTCTTTATATGATGTTTTTTCTCTAAAATATCGTATTAAACTTTTGCTTTCGACTCCGTATATTTAAATTTTTATTAAAAATTCTATACATTTTGTAGTTATAAAGATAAAGTAAAATGAAAACTTTAGAAGTCTTTAAAGACAACAAAACAGTTTTCTTATCTTTTTTCGTGTATGCTGTTCTTTACTAACAATAGTTATACATCTTTGCACTATATGTCTTTTACAAAATGTTCAATTTAAATTCTTTTTGATTTAAATATATATATTCCTTGTATATGGTATATGGTTTGAGTTTAGTCATCAGTAAATATGTTCAACATGTTCATTAAGATAAAATGGCTTGACATTACTTTTGTTGTTTCTAAATACAAATTTTCTTGATCTACAAAAATCAAAGGTTTTAATAGTTCTTCTTGTTTATTAATATTGGCAACATGAATCTTGCGATTCATTTTTTTTATGTACATCAATTTTTCTTTTCAAATTAATTTAAGAAATACATTGATCACACTAAATACTAATGTAGTTATTCTAAGCCAAGGGTTGTTTTAAGCCTGGGGAGGTCCTGTGGACATGAAAATTTCCTTCAAGGTATCAGCTAACATTTCCATGTACTGTTTGCTAATCTACTTGTTTATTTATTCTTAGAATGATGCATAATCGCTTTACAAAATATTTATACTAGCAAATATTCTATTTGCAACGATTATCTTCATTGTTAAAGACTAGCACAGTTTTAAGTTTGGTAAAACTTTAAACTCTGCGTTTCTTACGATCTAAATTAAATTTAAGTAATTTGTAAATTTTTTATTTTTTTTACTTTCGATTAATATATTATTCTTAGTTTGTAAAAATTCAAGTTTATCAATAAATAATCAAACGGTTATTGCTTTTAATTCTTATCAAAAATTTGTAAATAAGGAAAAACAATCTTAAAGAAGGTAAATAGTTTTATTTTACTTTTACGTCAGTAAGGCCCATTATAATATTAACGAAACGATAGAAAAAAGGAGAAAAATAAATTAAAAAGTTTTTTCTGACCTTATGTAATTAAGTATTACATAAAGTAGTATTAAATACATAACATTTCTTATTTATTTATCTAAACAGTTTTTGTAAGTTATTTTACAGAATGTATACACATATCTATGTATATATATATCTACATATGTATATGGTTAGATATGTATACATATAGGTATACATATATATATTTATGTATATATGAGTATATATGCACTTTTCAGTGTGTGTATAAAGATTTAAATTCTTTAATATATTATACATTGTATTTAATAAATATGTTTGTTTGTAAAATTTATATTATATTGTCAATTTAACATAATGAATTGTTTTGCAGATAACTCTTGAAAAAATATCAACAATTTTCCGCAAAACATATCCACAGTCGAAAATACCAAAATTTAGCAATTCTGCTAATAAAATTGCTTTAAAGTGATACTCAATTTAATTATGCAATTAATTTTGCTTAGTTTGAAAATTGTTAATTTGACGGGCTAATTCCAATCGAAAGCTGCCCCAAAAAATGTGCAGTTCAAGAAAATAACCTATAAGTTCTCGTAAAAAAGGAAAAGTATGATATGTCCTCAAAGAATCAGTTTGTTTGTTTGAAATAAAATAAGGGTTGCCAAAACAAAAAAGTACGTATGTATGTACAAGTATAATATGTTGTATCAAATATAGTTTATCTCTTGATTTTAAGATTGATCCTTGTTTTACATATTAGTAAATTTATAAATTTTTAGTTTTCAAATCTCATATCAAAGTAAAATTGACTCTTCATAGGGTGTTATACTTATTTTTTATTCTGAAAATGGATTAAAGTTTGTTTATTGACTTTTATGTATGAGTATATTTTTGTAACTTTTATTTAATTTTTTTAATCATTCAACCGAAGGTAAATAATAGTTCAGAAGTAATTGACTGACATTTTCATGTTGTAGTCGCTAAAAAGGGTTATCCTTATTATTTAAGGCAATAACCTTCTGATTTTATGAAAATGAAAAACAAAACAAAACTATATTGCCGGTAATAGTTAGGGTTAGATAGTTATCTGTCAATTATTTATATACAATTGTACATAAGCATTTGACAGAAACCCTTAGATGTAGCCAGGACTTTAATATTATCTAAATGGTTCTTGTATTTGGTAATTAAAATGGAGTTACATCTCTCGAAATAAAGCAAATATTAATTGCTTTAATAATATTTACCTGTGTTTTTTCCGGAAAAATTGCACATTAGCGCTTAACAAAATACATATTCACTATAAACTATTTTGTTTCCTCCTTAGTGATAAGTTATATTTTGTCTTCTATTATTTGTAAACATTTTAATTGTTTAATACTTCTTTTTTGTCTGCTATATTTTCAATTATTGAGAACCCTTAATTAAACATAATTATATGATTTCTTTCAACAATTTATACCTTAAAAATATGTTTTATTTAATATTCGTTTTTAAATTAGTAGCAATCAAGAAATTAATTGTTATACATTATGGTTTTATATATACTTTGGTGTGAAAATAGTCTAGATTGTTCATTTTTCAAAAAAATATTTTAATTTTTGAAATTATACTAAAAGAATTGCACATTGTTAATTTTTTTTTAAACTTGTATTGTATATAGTTTTATTGCTTTTAGAACATTCCTTATATATAAATATTTAACTTTTGTCCTTATTTAATCTAGATCATATATACCTCTAAATACTTGTATATGCTATATCATTTAGTTTGTTTTCGTTATATTGAGAAAAAAAAATAATAATAATAATCAGTCAACCAAAAACAACAAATAAATAAATTAAAACTCAGAACAAGAATAGATTAAGATTTTAAACATTCTTCTATGTCATTTCGACGAAATATTCTGAAATAAAATGGATCCAAAATGTTTTTTTTTTATTACGTTAGTTTTACCATTTGTTTATGTTATTCAGTATATCACTATCTACCTAACTTAATAATAGCATCTACATCTGTTTTGTAAATATATTCTTATTTTTTCTTTGTGTAAAATGTTATCAATTTTTAAATAGACTTTTTTTTTATTTACTTTGTTATATATAATTGTAGAAAAGTATAGATTTTAATTTTTTTATAATTTTTGTTGTTGTTGTTTTTTTAAATATTTCTGCTAGGCAAATCAATTTCGATAAATTAATTTCGATAAAATGGAAAAGGCAACACAAAAATGTTCTCATAACCCCTTTTAAGTTGAAACAAAATTCAAAAAAACGGAAAGAAAGAAAGAACAGTAGTTTTGGTGGTAGAATCATATTTTTTTAACAATTAACTTAACTATTGTCTAAAATTGTGTTACACATTTGCGAAAGCATTTTTTAAAAAATACCATCAAGGAAAAAATGAATTTATTATAAGAAAAAATGAACTATTTTTTAATACGTTACTACGTAATTCTTTTCAGAGTCATGAAAAAAACCTACACTAACTATTCTTTCTTTTACTTTTGTTTGCCTATCTATGTAAATAAATAACATTGAAATTATTGCTTGTTCAAATTGTTGGATGTATATCTGAACGTAAACATTAAATATTGATAAATCTTAGTATCTTTAAAATTGGTGTTTTTGTTTGCTTGGAATTTGTTTGTTTTTTTTTTGTATTTTTTTTTTCTTTTTTGGTCTGATGCCGTTGTGTAATTTCAATTTAGTGTGGCACAAGCGATTTTCAGAACGCAAAAGGTAAATGCCAATCGAGTTATGCACTTCAACTTCTTATATACACTTAACAACAGTAAGAGAAACAATTACCCATTTACAATAAAACCCATTGCAGTAAAAAGGGTATTACAATTGGTTTCAAAATGGAAACAGACAACAAATTTTTTTGACTCATGCTTATATTTTGATTTGTGATAATACATGCTTTTTTAAACAATTTTCTATCTAAAATAATCAAATTAATTTTTGTTCAAGAAATGCAGAACAAAAATTAATTGAAAACAATAGCCAATCGAACTTAGGGTTGTATACAAATTTGTTTAAGTATGAAGGGAAGATTGCTTGTTTCGACAAGTTTTGACTTAAAAATCTTAATCATATTATCTTTTATGAAGTATATATTCTCTCTTACTTTCATGGGCATCTCAAATTTTTATTATGATTAATTGAGTAGTTTGATTAATGAACTTTTCATCCTATTTTGCTTCTGTAGTCTTATTTTGAGTAAATTTTTATATAAATTCTTGTAATTAAAAATATAAACTGTTTTGTTCTATAGCTAAGTTTTCATTATTTATATATACTTACATACTTATGTACCCCTAGATTGCGTACACTACAATTAATTTATATTTTACTATTACTTATTCCATTATTCAGTTATTCATTTAATATTTGCATAGACCTTCTTATTGCAAAGGTTTTCTTATACTAAATAATATTTAATAATTGTTATGCCAAACATCAGTATGGGTGCTCTATTCAGACCTCACATTTATAAAGTTGGCCAAATTGTAGTAAATGTGATATCTGTTGTTTATTGTTTCATGTGTGAAGTGGTGTTCAGCATTTTGCTGATGTGGTTGCTTCAGTAGCCCAAACAAAAACAAAGTTTACAGACAAATAATTTAGTGGTAACCATTTGTAAACGCAGCAGGAATCAGCGGACCCTAAAAATGTAACAAAGAAAACATATTTTTATCGAAAATTTAAAACAAGAAAATATATAAACAATTCATAGTAACTATATCATGATTAATTATTAATTAATTTCACTAAAAGTAGAATGAGCTGTATTATTGTTGTCAATTGTTATTGATAGTATTGTTTTATGATAAGAATAAGAGAATTCAGTAACGTATCTGTGACAACTGAACATCTTGGAAATACAGGATCCTACAAAAATTGTAGATGATTTGCCAGATGAGATATGTTAATCAAAGTCGTTGCGCATAAGCTCTAAGAACTTTTTTATTCAGACAAAATCATTCGGAATTTCGGCTTATTTTGTTTTGTTTTTATTAGAGCTCTCGATTTCACGTATTCACATGTATTTTTTTTCCCCGCTGGGAGGTGGTAATCTACAAAAGCAAAACTGAGCAGTAACACTAACCCCTTCTTTCCTGCAGTACCGCCATCTTGGCATTTTATCGTAGAAGCCAGCTATCCAATTATTGCACCTAGTCATTAGACTAATCAGCAAACACACGCCTTGGATCGAGGGCTCTAGTTTTTGTGCTGCCGTATTTAACGGATGCAAAATAAAGGGTTGAAACTTGTTTTACAGGAGATAAACAGAAACAAGAGTTGATCAGAAAGATATTGGCCACTTTCAAAAAAATTTTTTTTTCGTAATAAGCACTTATATATAACGAGAAAGTAATCACAAGCAACTTACCGGACTGTAATTCAACGGGGCTCGACTGACAGCTATAGGAAATCCTGATGGTTGCGGACTAGCTGCTTGAACATAGCCAACGCTATCTGCGCCACTTGAGCTGTACATATCAATTGTCGGCCCGGGCGAATTTGTTGATGGAAATCCTTGCCTGGGTGTAGTTGTATGGGGTGATGCCGATGGTCCAAAACCTTGAGCAGCTGCTGCTGCCTGGTAGTTATTCATGACTGTAAATGTTTGGTAAGAGGGTAATTCTATCAGAATTAGGTTAGTGCATGTGAATTGGAAACCGATGAAGTTTTTTATAAAATTATTTTTATTGAATACAAAATATTATACCTGAAAGCGCCTGGGTAAGCAAAGGGGTGTTGTTATTTGGAGTTAATTGTCCATTTGTCAAGTCAACTGGAATATAAAATTATAAATGAAATTTTTTAATATTTTGGCTAACTAACTTAATGCTACTATGCCGCTAGATTAATATATTTGAAAACTACGTGAATCTACTTCTTAAAAAACATGAGAGTAAAAAGACATTCTAAGCATCGAAAATTAATCATTATGTCGCTTTAATCTGATGTTGCATCTAAATGAAGTATACTTTTAATATGGTTATTTGGAATGAACACTCTTCTACTGCCACTCACAATATAGTTTCTGGCCCCATATGTGTGATTTAATCTTTTGAAATCGAACATTTTAAAGAACAGAATCAAAACTCGTTTATGTTAACAATACAATTCAAAATTGGCTGAAATTATTTTTATAAACATGATAGGATGACTTTTCAGGTTTTGGTAGACTGTAAAGGTAAACAGATATAAAACGTAAAAATAATCAGTAAGTTATTATTTGTCACTATTTAATTACTTCTCAATTATATTTGTTTTAATGTTGTTTTAGATGTTTTACCTTAGCTATAAGTTTTATATGAGTATGTTTACTTCGATGTTGAGGATTATAATTAAATTAAATTTTTTTGTTTAACTGTTTACCATTAGCTGGGGTGTAATTAAATACTTTACTATTTAAGCATAAATTAAGTGCATTATTCACATATCTAAAAACATTACATTGTCTTAAAATGTCAAATCGATGTACTTAGGTATCTTAGAATTGATATAGGCTATATTGTGAAATAATAAACATTACTCTTTAAGCCTTTGCTGATTTACGTAAAAGTCAGAAAACATCACTTTGCCCATCGACTTTTTCATGGCAATTTTGACTTACCCACTATGGGAAAAAAGGAAATAAGTATGTATGCTCATATATGTGTCTAAATAATACATTTGTCAAAATGCACTTCTTGCTAAACTTGCCAATAAAAGATTTCATTGAGAGACAAACCGTTGATACGAATCAACTGGGGAAACAATGAAAGTAGTAACTTTATTTTAAATTTATTATTATTGCGTGTTTTATATTTACATATATATATATATGCGCATGTGTATGTAAAACCTAAAAAAAACTATGTATTCCAATATAACAGTTTTATATCTACCTTAGTATTTCATTTTTAGTGACTGCAATAACAAACAAACAAAATCAACAGTTCTTGGTTTATTCAAATTGAGGTGGTTATGTTTAACCATTAATCCGTCATTTATCGCTAAAAACAATATTTGGACTTAGTGCAATTTTACTAGTTTGAGAGTTTAGTGCAATTAAGGGTCGAATGTCATGTTTTAAACTTTTCGCATTTATTTTTCCTGTGCTAGAATACTAGAAAAGGGGGGTTGGAAGGTATGATGTGTGAAAGTTGAGTTAAATGGAAATTGAAGTAAAACTCCAATTTGTCTGTGAATATACCTCCAAAATGAATATAAAATTTAGGGGTCATTCTAGAAACTTTAATTGTTTATAACTTTGTTAATAATAGTTTTCTCACCAAATGAGAAAAAGAAAAGGGGGGTTGGAAGGTATGAAGTGTGAGAGTTGAGTTAAGTGGAAATTGAAGTAAAACTCCAATTTGTCTGTGAATATAAAATTTAAGGGTCATTCAAGAAACTTTAATTGTTTATAACTTTGTTAATAATAGTTTTCTCACCAAATGACTAGGTATTATTTTCGTGCTTTTTTTTTTTAATTTTACATAAGAAAAATAAAAACTTTTATTATTTTGGAGGTTAACCTATTGGAAAGCGGCCCTGATTCTAGAGACAGGACAATAAACGAAAAGTAACTTATTTGTTGTTTAACCATAGATAGAAAACCATATATCATTGTTGGGGAAAGATAACCATACGTCGATTTGAAGTGTATAAATGTGAATGAATATTATTTATAGTTTGTATTTGTAATTAGTAACAATTTGTCAATATGCATGTCATTGTGTTATGAATTAAGAAAATTTTTTAGTTTATTCATGCTTTTATTACGAAAGATATTGAATTAACAAAAATTAGTAAATCTCACTTTATGAAATCAATCAAAATCGACTACGTCGACGATTCGACGTAGGTTATCTTTCTAGGGTTACTTGCAGTCGATCGACCTTTTCGCTTTTTTCTATATTCACAGCAAATTGAACAGCCGGCAAATACTATATACATATTCTTTTAAGCAACAAACATTCATACATACGCTGCACACGCATACACTACAAAAAATCCAAGAATGAACGCTTAATATGGTAGTCAATGAATTTTCACTTAGCTATACTAAAACCAAAATGTATAGGAATAAAAACAAATAGGAGCTTGCTTACTCCTCACCTTATCTGAAAGCTTATGATTTTTCGCGAGCAAGGTTGGTTGGGGTGATGATGAGTCTTTTGCCAAGTGTAAGAAAAGATATCTCAGAACCAGTGAACAATTGTTTCATTCCCTATATATCTTTTATGGACTGGAATCAATGACCACATTTAACCTAGTTCGATTGGTGATAGTTTCAACGCCACCGAAACTGAGCCAAGCGCTTTTAGGATGTCCTGACTATCAAAGAAATAACACTCCACGTCTGTTGGATAGCATATTAAAAAAATGTATCCAGCACGGGGGAGTGTAACTTATGTACATATGAAAAATCCATAGATAGCATTACTATTATTTTAACAAATTGCCACACGAATCTAAGAAAAAAATGTTCTTTTTGAAATTTAAAACTATGTTGACATTAAAAAGGATTTTAAAACTTTAAAACAATAATTCAGAGAAAAAATTATTAAAACTTCGATATACATATACATATATATGTGCATTTGGCACATATATTGTGCAATGCGTGAGTATTTGCTGTATGTATTGTCGAGTGAATACATACCTAAATATAGACCTATGTAAGAAAAGTGGAAATCGAATAATGCTGTACATGGTTACTTCGGCAGAAACTAATGAATTATACAAATCGTTGCCACAGTAAGAGAAACGATCTTCAAAAAGAGGATCAGGTTTTAGGTTTTTATTGGCAATACTTCCCCAAAACGATAGTGAGTGTAAATAAAATGTATGCATAATAGATTTCGAGTCATAAATGCCGGCAGTTTTCGAAACTGCAGTTAAAAATATAATTTCATGACGAAGAGACTAATTAAGCCATAGCTTATAACAATATCGATATCATGTTGAGAATTAAACTATTGAATTAACAAATATTATACTATTGTAATACATTCAAAAATTACTATATTTCTAACTAATTACATTAAATATAAAGGCACCTTTTTATTATTCTACTTTACATATGTTATAACCCAATATCGAACACCAATATATTAAATAAAAATCATTGCTATACATCATTTTAAAATACATACTTCAATTCAACTCGAATGTTTGTAAGCAATGTCGATATGTACATTCATTCCAATTTTAAAATTTGCCCGAAGAAGCGGAAAGGGCACTTATTTTTGAATGGGTACTGCAAGTATTTATTTAACACCGGACTTGTAGTTTACAACTTTGTAGAGTGTGTGACAAACTGGTTGCAAGTACAAATAAAGTTTTTTTGTTTTTCAAATAAGTCTCCGGTTACAAATTAAATCTCAAAACTTATTTTGTAATTCAATGAGGAATGATAATACAGCAAGCGTCTATTTCAATTATACAAATATTGAAATAATTGTAAGATTGTAAACAGACAATTTTTCTTACTTAAGTTTTGATTTGTAACTTTATATATATTTTGTATTTAAAAATGTTTATAAAATGTTATATAACAATATTTTTTTTATTAATATGTACTATAGTTGAAAATGTGTAAACCTTATTTTTTTCTTTTTTGCTCGATATCGTTCACAAGTGTTAATTCCGATACATATTGAATCTATTCTAAAACTATAGATTGTGTTGAGTAGGTACTAAATCAAATTCTAACAAATATAAGATATATATATGTAGGTATTTAATAGTATTAAATCTAATTCACACATTTTAAATTATTCAAATATAAAACTGTAACTAATCACAGACAATGTTGGTTACACATTAACTTAAAGCAATCTAAGTATCTGACCTTTAGAGGAGAACTGCTGCCCCTGGAACCATCTTTTACGGACGAATTCATCAAGTGTATAGAAGGTATTGTTAATTTGTTCCAATTAATAAGGAACTTCAAAGGATTTCATAGTTGCTTCTAAATATCTATCTTTTTATCTTTTTTTTTATTATTATTTTAAGTGTTTATCTAAACAAAAGCTAACAAACTATATAAAAATAGATGAGTTTTCAGGAAATCTAAGAAAAAATTAGTTTAGTTTTTCTATATTGAAAGTATACTTTATTAATTAATTATTTTGTGCTTAAATCACAGATTACATAAACATAAGCAATTTATTGGTAATTAATATATATATAATTATTTATATTGACATTTATATAACGCTTTGTTTCAAAAGTAATATAATAAAAGTTATTCGATACATACGATTAGTAAAACAGCTTACAGTATTGCTATCCGATTCAATATTGAATTATTTCTTAAAATATAAAAAGGTGAACTTTTTCCGTCTTTTTTGCAGATGTATAAAAATTAGGGACAAGCATTAGAAGCTTTTGTTTTTTTTTCAATAAAAATATAGTTTTGATTTCTTTTACAAAAATGGATGGACATTTTGTTTAAAAATACTTTCTTAATAAGTAAATTAAATACTTATGGTTATATTCATTACCGATACTCTTAGTAATAAAATAACGGAAAAACGAAAATTAATAAAGGCCAAAATATCGAGCAGCTAAGATCTAAGATTTTAACAACGCGAACTACATACATATAAGCTATCTATAGGTAATCGAATAAATATATGTAGCCAAGATAATATGTAATTAAAATAACAAACTACATCAAGACTTAGTTCTAAGAATATAATGTGGTGCTCTAATTTTATTTCTTATTGGTGATTTCTATTTTCTACAATTATATCTAAATCATCGCAAACTTTAAAGTGTCTACAGAAGTCGAAGTTACACACGACAGTTTATTAAAATTCTAATAATTATCATCTTGACTCTGATGTTCTGAGTTAATTTCTTTGTTTTGAAGACTAAACAAACAAAAACAATTTGTTCTTTTACAATACAAATACTTTCATTCAAGGCATCATAATTGCATACATACCGGGATTAATCTTTACTGTAATGAACATGTTTCCTTAACGAAAGGTAAAAAGTTTTGGTTGATGCAACAAAAAGAAGTTTAAGTAATTAAAATTAAAAAAAAAAATTAAGCAGCTTTACTAACGCAGTCCTTCCATCGTCTATTTTTGCGCAATTGACAAGCTCCAAATATTATATTTTACATAGAAAAGTTGCCTCAAGTATTTTTAAAAATGTACAGAATGACGCGTCCTAATAAACCACAGGTAACTAAACATTATATGTTAATTGTGGGCGATGGCCTCTGAAAATTCTTCGTACAATCAAAATTAATAAAAAAAATAATACCAGCTTTCACCCAAAGAAGTAGTTAGTTCATACTTTAAGGGCTTTGGCCAATGATTGCAAATGGAACCTAAAAATATATTGGAAGTGGATGTTATTCTCAAAGGTTCATTTTCTAAGACTCCAAAATGTACTTTTTCTTATAAAAAAAAAATTATGTTTTAATGGTTTAACAGTTTTTTAATACAAATATTTCGAGTTCTAGAAAAATCAACACACTACTTTAGGAGTAATAAAATCATAAAAATAATAAATGTAAATATATTTAATGATTTTAATTCCACTTATTAGTTTCTTACTTTCCCATGCATAGTGATGCCGATTAGTTGCCAGGTATGTACTACCTCTTATTAAAAAAAAATTTAGGGAAATAGAAATAACTATAACTTTATAAAAATTGAGGAAATAATATGTACGCAAATCATATTTATCTATTTTTCCCTGGATCTAGTATGTGGTAAAGGAACTTTCTAAGCAAGGTAATTTGTTTATCTGAATTGTGTCCGCTTAAAAACTGACATTTCCAAGAAACTGTGACTTGATGGCAGTAGTACGTGTAAGAGCAGTCGCAAGGGGTAAAGTTAAAGCATGTTGGTATCCGGCTGAAGGCTGAGCGGAACTTGTATTACCACTTCCACCACGCCTTCCTGAGTTCAAAGTACTACATGTAGCGAAACTTCTACCGATTCCGCATATTGTCAATCCTACAAATTTGCAAAGGAAACCGAAAATAGAAATAGTTGTTGAATAAACAATGAAATGCTCTGTCTGTAATAATTTACTATTACATTTATTTAAAATAGGGGAACAAGTAGTTTTAGTACTAATTTTTTCACGTTAATTATAAAAATCATATCTATACATATTAATATCCTGAAAAAAAATAAAAATGTAGATACACTTTGATATTTTTTACAAGCAAAAATTGCAAATTCTAATAAGGCTCATTAAAACAATATTAAAACATTGTTGATATTGCATACTTTCCTAAATACTGTAGATACTAATGAAATTACAAAATAAATTAAGAAAAGTTTTTAAACATTTTCGTGCGCATCAAATTGGAATTATATGCAGATTGAGTCAAATTCCAATATATAAAAAGATGTTACCAATATTGCATGTTAAGCACGAGTTGGTGAATACAACAATTAATTTTTCTTTTCTTTGTCTACATTCCAACGCGATATATGTATATGTACAGGGGGCGAGCAAAACTGAGCAAATATTTTCGGCGCGTGAATTTAGACCGTGCTCGAAAAATGAAACTAGACCGCGCGGGCTAAATTCATCAAATAATACAAATTTAAACCGCGATGAAAAAATGAAACTAGCCCGCGCGGTCTAATTTCATTTTCATAATGAATTTTGACCGCAGTGAAAATCATGTCAATCATGTCAAATCATACGCTCGAAAAATGAAATTAGACCGCGCGGTGTTATTTCATTTCACCATTGCGGCCATATATCATTTTTAAAATGAATTTTGACCCCCGTATAAAATCATTCAGGGCCTAATTTCACGTGGTCTCAATTCCATCCACCAATATTTTCAACTATCTCGGTTTCCTGAATCATTTCATTTCATCATATATAAAACGCAATTATTTTGAATTTTAAATTTATTACTGATAGCAGAGGAATATATTCTGGAAAAATTAGAAATAAAATAACTTGATATAACGGGGAAAACTTAAAAACTGAAGTAATCTACTTGTCCAATTGTATGTACACGATATAGTTTGGCTACCCTTTCCTTGTACTTTTTTTTACACACGCCTTTATTTTTCTTAATTCAGAATAGGTATATTCCTCTGCTATTAGCAAACATTTTAAAAATCTGAAATAATTCCGTTTCAGATAAATTTTTCAGTTTTCAATCATTTTTCTAAATACTTGAAATCGTTTGTCCAGTTTTGTTCGCCGTACGTAGTTTTCGAAAAAAAATTATCTATCATTTTATCTCTAGTTACGAGAGCTGTTCGATAAGTCAGTGACTTTGATGCAAGATGGCGCTCGAATAGCATAGAGGATTTTTTTCTGACATCTTTGTTTCTTTCTCGGCATAGACAAACAAAATCAAACAGATCTGTCAAACATTAAGCTTTTTACAGTAATGGAAAGAACTTTGGTTTGTGAGATTTGGCCAAAATGGAAAAAAGTGAGTTTCGTGTTTTAATAAAGCACTACTTTTTGAGCGGTAAAACCATTAAAGAAACTGAAGACAGACTTGAAAAATATTATGGAGACTCTGCTCCCTCGCATGGAATGGTACACAAGTGGTTCACTGAATTTCGCTGTGGTCCTACGTACACAAAAGACGCTGAGCGCTCAGGACGTCCAAATGACGTCACAGCGGAAGAAATGGTCAACAAAATCCGAGACATTATGTTGTACGATCGCCGGGTCAAGGTAAGTGAGATAGCTGAGATTGTAGCAATTTCAAATGATACAGTCATTCGAATCCTGCATAACCATTTGGGCATGAAAAAATTATCGGCAAGATGGGTTATCGGATTCGGGTGAAGATTTCAAAACAGAATTTGGAACTCTTCAGACGCAATTAAAGTAAATTTGTACAGCGTTTCGTAACAATTGATGAATCCTGAATACACCACAATCAAAACAGGCGAACGTGCTCCAAAAAGGCAAAAACGGTTCCGTCGGCCGAAAAAATCATGGCAACGGTTTTCTCGGATTCCCACGACGTTATCTTCATTGACTATTTGGAAAGGGTAAAACGATCACCGGACAGTACTATGCCAATTTATTAGATAAATTTCATGCTGAATTGATGGAAAAACGGCCTCATTTGAAGAAGAAAAAAAAATGTACTGGCTCATTCGTCCGCAGTAGCAACAGCAAAATTGGCTGAATTGCGATATGAACTGCTTCCTTATCCACCCTATTCTCCGTTCGATTATTTCTTGTTCCCTGATATGAAGAAATGGCTCGGCAGAAAAAGATTTTCATCGAATGGAGAAATTTTATCTATGCAACAAATGCCTATTTTGCAGAGTTAGAAAAAACATTGGAATATCGTTGGGAAAAGTGTATCGCGCTGAAAGGAGACTACATTGAAAACTAAATTCAATATTGAGAAAAAAAAACAAGTACAGTCTTCCCCGCTTAATTGAACCGACCATTTTGTCAGATTTTTTCGATCAATTATCCGATTGTTCAATTAAAGAAAACCCGCTTAATTGCTTCTTTAGTGCAATTAAACGACAAACTTGGTACTTGGACGAATATTGGTTAAAATTAATAGCTTAGTTTTCACACAGTTTTATTGTAAAATTCATCGATTTTGTAGTCTTCAGCAAATTGTTGAGCTCAAATGATTACACTTAACCTGTGATATAAGTAAACTACTTTTGGCAAAGCGCATAAGTGTATTACTTTCATAAAATGTTATCTTCAGAACAATTCGTGTTTTATTGTTGTGCGCAGATGTTACAAAGCAACTCCAATGCGAGAACAGAAAGTAAAAATTTTGTTTTGACTTGGATGTCATATCTGACGTTGTCTTGTTTTTCAGTCAAGTATCAGAGTTCCGTATTCTAGTCTATCTGATATCTAGAAATCGGGATAAGTTTTGTTGTGAAATGAATACCGCTATCAGAATTGGAATATGACAAACTACAGCTTGCTGCCATCTGTTGTGCAGTGCTGTCAACTTCAATGTGAAAACAGCGCTCCAGAATTACTACAATTTGCCCATCTTTTTGTTATAATTTTTTGTTTGTCGCCGATCAATTAACCAAAAAATTTGGATGCTTTTAGTTTGTTTGACATACATTTTTAAGATCAATTAAGCGGGTAAATGAATTATACGGGACTCAATTAACCGTGCAAATACGTGTATATCTTATATAGGAAATATTCGAGTCCACTTTTTTCATTCAATTAAACGGGAAAATCAATTAAGCGAAGTTCAATAAAGCGGGGATCACTGTATTTCATTTCAAAGTCACTGATTTATTGAACAGCCCTCGTATACCGTTCTTTATGGCCGAACATTTTTGTAGAGTTACTTTTCTAATGACTTTGCTTCGATTTAATATTTGAGTTCAGATTTTTTCTTACAAAGTCTGTTTAATGGCCCTAATTTGCGAAAACTTGAACGTTGGTAGATTTTGAGAATAATTTAGCTTATGTGTAAAAAGCTTCATATACGTAAATTGTAAAAGTAGGATTTTATTGGAATTGGAATTCGAAGGAAGCTAAATATGTATTAATTAAAACTTAAATGCCAACAAGTGTTTTGCAAATCAGAAGTATGTGATGTAGGCAAAAAATGGTCGTTAGGTTTGTATACTGGAAAAAAATGTAGCAGTACCAAAAATTGGTACTACTCCGAAGTTGACCTCATATATCCTATATGATCCCTTCACACCGAAAAGATAAATAACATATCAGTCTGGGCCTAAAAGACTAAGGATTTTATCATTTTAAAGGAAACTGGGAATTATTTTGATAACCGATAACAAAAGTTAAGCATCCCAAAAATATTGAAAATTAACGTGTCAATATAATGCTATTTAGTTTTTTTTTATTTTATATCAAACATTAATTCAACACTTCATTATATTATAATCTAATCACTTGAACTAAAAAGCTAATTTTATCTGACCTAATATGCTAAATTTATTTACTATCCACCCAGCAAGGTATCTTGGTTTCTGATGTATTTAGACACATCTTTATCGTGAGCTCCGTAACAGCTATCACACTGGTTTCTCTATGACCTACACCAACTCAAATGGTTTAGTTCTTTTGAGTATGCTGGGTGCAAGTGCAATATTCGTGTTGTCTACGAGCTGTCCTGCTTCGATGTGTACACGCTGTGGAAGTCTTCCGTGGTGTCTTGTAAAAAATGTTTGTATTTATTTTGCGACTAGATCCACTGTGCGGCCCCGATGGAGGTAATTATTTCTGATCTACCAAAGTGCGTCAATTTTGTTCTTAAGTACATATTTCGTTTTGGAATCTTTGGATACTATCCAAGTGTCTATTTTTGGTACAGCATCTAAGCATTTAGGGTCATGCCAAGATACTTTTCTGTGTTTACATGTGGTACTATTTGTCGGTTAATAGTGATTAGTAAATATTGCTCATTTGCTACAATAACGCCATAACTAAAAAATCTAAATTTCCGGGCACGCATTTTGAAATTACAACCGTCAACATTTTTGTTTGGATGTACTTAAGAAGTACCAAATAAACACTTATTGGACGTGTAACATATGGTAATGAAATTTAAGATTTGGGTTTGAATTGTTTCTTACATATGTATATACCTATTTGTTCCACCTCAAAATCACAGACACAACTAGCTTAAGACGGTGGGTAAATTCAGAAACGCGTCACTGCTTCATCGATGCGGTATCACATTTGCTTAATGTTCTAAAATGCAAAAATTGCCATTACTTCAAACGCTCGTTCATGCAAATTTGCCGCACCGCTGCACAAACGCTTGACATTTCTGAATTCACCCAGTGTTGCAATTAACATTCCTTATGAAGGGGAAAGCTTGCATAGTGAAACAAGTGTCCTCCCTTGCCCATTCTTTGAAGCTGAGATAAATAAAAGATTCCTTTATTCATGTAACTTCTACATCAATAACTATTAATTAGTGAATTTTGAGTTATGACGGCATTGTAGCAAATGAGCGATGTGTAGTTCAATCTTTCATTATTAAAGTCAACATGGACTGACTTTAACTCGTTAGCCAAGGTACCCACGGTGCTATTTTTAAGCAATAGGGGATCACTGATGTTTTAAAGGTACAAAACTGGTTTCAGTACACTACCTTGTGGTTGTGCTACTCCCGATTTAATTTCCTTTAATTGAGAGTGAGTATATTCTTGATTAATTCTGAAGTATCTACCTTTAAGATATGGTTCAATAATTTTAGCACACTGTTCTAAAATGACAGTTATCAGCTTGTAATTTAGTTCCTCATGTCAAATGCATGTGGCATCCCTTAGAAGATCGTCTTTTCAATTACTTGTGTTAACCTATGAACCTGATCAACCTTCAAGTGCTTATTTCGAAAATCAAACTGGTGATTTGGAATCAAGTTTTTTGTTTTTATGATTTAGTTAAGCCTCTAAATAAAAAAAATTTATTCACGTTGTTTTAAGTTTCTTTAAGTACTTGCTTATTACTAAGGGTTTTTATTTGTTGCTTTTTTCTTCGGCCAGCAGTTTCCTTATTTCTCTGGGATAATTATTCCCCTTTGATTTCGTTTAAATTTTCAAACTGCATTTATCACAGAAAACCTCATTTATTACAAAACAAGCTGAATTTTTCTAAAACGATGTAAACGGAATGCAGATATGCTACTGTTGAATAGGCATAAGTGTGAATTGTTTGAAAAATAAATCATATATAGATGGCTTAACCTTTTGCAAACAAAACAGTTGTTGCTAGTGATAACCGGTAGAGTATAATGTTTAGGATGATGGCACCAGAATAACAAATACCTGCGAATACAAATGTATGGCACGGTAGCCCGTAGAGGTACAGGGCCTATATTCTCGCAACCGTTCATATTGTGCATGTTATATTTTTCGCACGAATGTAAAGGACTTACAGTTTTTATTGCCAACTTCGAATGACAGATTAAGAAGCTTTTTAATAACAGGTTGTATTCTCCGAGAATTGTTTTTGCCTGTCGAAAGATAGTGCCGCGAAACAACGTTTGATTTTTGGCCGAGCCTCGAACTTGTGTCAGCTCGCTTATGAACTGCGATACATTTTAATGCCGAAATTTGGTGACATCAAAACCCTATTGTAATATTTTTCTTTACAAGTATGAAAAGCTGACCTTTATGAATACATTAAACAAATCAACCGGGAAATATGCGAACAATATAGAACAATATATGAATGTGTACGCATGTTTGCAATTTGGTCGTTCATGATTCGTAAAAAAAAATTATAAATTGCAAAAGTAATTCATTTCATATATTATCACTGATTTTTAGGCTTAAAATTTAGTATAACTTACAAGTTATGCGTTGTGCAATATAATTTAAAAGAATACAATATTTGCTTTATTTTTATATCACCGCAAGAATATATGGGTTACATAAAACAATTTGACACTTTCGAGTATAAGAAAATAAAAATAAAATAATTGTAACAACATAATGATTTTGTATCATTTCAGAAGTTTTCGTAGAACAAAATAAAATTTATAAAAGTAGTGAACTTAAAATGATTGAAATGAGATATGAATGAATGGGTAAGTAACAAAAATAACCAAAGTCATACTTTAATTTTTTTTTTTTAGATTACAACTTATTCTTATGATCCCTTGGAGGGTGAGACTAATACTTGTTCTTTGTTTAAGTGAAATCCTTTAAATAAATTCGTCTGAAACATAACCTAAAGTGACAATGGTTGTTTTTTCAAATAATATGTATATTTTCAACGATCCAGACTTAAAAGCATTTAAATGTACAGTTGGTACCTTGTCAATCACCAAAAATGTAGGATTGGATCAAAGTAATCATTATTAAATACAGATATGCATTTGTATGAATATTCCTTAATTATAATAATCACAAAGGTTTATGAAAACTATTCAAATTTCTTGTTACATTAAGTTACGTGTGTATATACTTACATATGTACAAGAGTAGATTAACTTACGTTTATATAGTATCTTATTCAAACGTTTTATTTTGTTTATGTATGTATTAATGTTTAGTACATTTTTCAAATTCAACTAGTGCAATTAAACCGCTTACAGACATATATGTTCCGTACAATCATATGAAATATCCTGTTATCATTACTTATTTCTTAGATTACGAAAAATTAAATATCATTTTGAAAGTCATATAAGTAAAATTATTTTTAGCCTTCAATGTGCATAAAAAACTTTTTTCTTAATTCGTTGTTTCTTTAACTATTTAATTCATGACTTAAGCATTTTTCAGGAAGATGTAGACGATGAAGCCATCAAATAATCACCGACGATGGTTCTGTTATCTGGCACTACATTTAATACACCTAGTAGGGAGAAATCAATGAATATAAAAAAATAATAAAAAACTATAAAAAAAAGTACACGAATAAAAAGTTATACAAAAATCAATCAAAAAGTAATTTAACACCACTAAGGTGGTTGCTTTTTCCTTCACTTCTCTATAATGTAGATTAATAATAACTAAAGAAGAAATACATTTGTATGTACAACTTACAACTTTGAAGTGATATCAGCGAAAACACTGAAGAATAATTTGAATAACAGTAAAAAGTGTGACTGAAACTTGACAAATCATGTTTACTACATACTAGATTTTAAGGGATTAGGTAGGGGATATTATCCAACTTTGATAAAAAATTATAAATCGACTTCGTTGAATCTTACAAACTATGTGTATAAATTTCAAAATACAGTGATCCCCGCTAAATTGAGCCTCGCTTAATTGATTTTCCCGTTTAATTGAACGAAAAAAGTGGACTCGAATATTTCCTATATAAGCTATACATGTATTTGCACGGTTAATTGAGTCTCGTATAATTGATTTACCCGCTTAATTGATCTTAAAAATGTATACCAAACAAACTAAATGCATCCAAATTTTTCGGTTTGATTGATTACAAATTTTTGTAATTCCGGAGTGCTGTTTTCAAATTGAAGTTGACAGCACTGCACAACAGTTGGCAGCGAGCTGTACTTTGTCATATTCCAATTTTGGTAGCGGAATTCATTTGACAACAAAACTTATTCCGATTTCTAGATATCAGATAGACTAGAATACGGAACGCATAAATTTGACTGAAAACAAAGAAAACGTCAGATATGACATCCAAGTCAAAACAACATTTTTACTTTCTGTTCTCGCATTGGAGTTGCTTTGTAACTTAAAATCTGCGCACAATAATAAAACACGAATTGTTCTGAAGATAACATTTTATGAAAGTAATACACTTATGCGCTTCGCCAAAAGCAGTTTACTTATATCACAGGTTAAGTGTAATCATTTGAGCTCAACAATTTGCAGAAGACTACAAAATCGATGAATTATACAATAAAACTGTGTGAAAGTACCTACGAAAAAAAAAATTCTTACAAAGTTCAGCAATCGTACAAAAATACGTTTGGCATAACAGCTGTTTTGTGACAATTTTCAACTGGCAGGATATTTTAAAATTTCAGAATTTTTGAACGAACAATCCAGTCCACTAACTGACAAAAAGTTGTCCTGCTCATCTGTCAAATTTCAGGCTGTTGTCGAATCAGAATGCTCTCTTTATCTGAAACTTCAGACGGTCTAGAAATCGGAACGCACCCATTTTCATCACAGTTTTCGAATATAACATCGTTTTATTGACTTACTGGCTCAATTAAGCAAACCTCGTTTAATTGCACTAAAGAAGCAATTAAGCGGATTTTCTTTAATTGAACAATCGGATAATTGATCGAAAAAATCGGACAAAATGGTCGGTTCAATTAAACGGGGAAGATTGTACGTATATTGAAATAAGAACTGAAATTATTAAAATAGGAGGACGCTCTTATTGTTATTGAAATGCAACAAAAAATATGATTTCTTTTTTTAATTACGCATATAGACATAATTCAATGCAGAAACTTCTATATTTCAAGCTTAATACATTTTTGAATGAGAATAACTATTTTGTGTTGCACATAATAACACTTTTTCTTTCTTAACTCATGAACCATTTATTCATAAATTACAGTATATTAATTACATCGAATTCATATTATTGATACATATTTTTATATTAATATACATAAATAATTGCAGAAAAATAACTTTTTCAGAAATAATTTTTATTTATTTTTTTTTCAGTGCTAATTTCCAAGTTTAATACAGTTATAAAAGTTATTATTACTATAACTATTATATTAGTTTATACTCATACAATTTTTTCATGAAATGTTTATAAGTTTTGAACAAAAAAAATATCACGCAATTTTATTCCTTTATAAAAATAAAATAAAGCTTTAAAATTGGTCACAAATAAAACAGTACTCTGTGTTTTCTATATATTGAATATACATAGTGTTGAGAAAGCGTTTGAGAATTTTTTATTTTTATTTTTGATATCGAAAACCTATTCATTTTTTCGATATTTTTAAAGTTGGTTCAAAACACAAAACAAACCATAAATACATATATAATTTGTAACAGATATTTCTACAGTTGTAATAGAAATTAAGAAATTTTTCTTCATTTATTTCGACCTGGTCCAGGTTTATTCTAATTTAAGATAAAATTCGGCAAGGGAATAACAAGAAGATAATGAGTAAAAGTGGCATCACTTGCTGATTATATAATTGATGCAGGACGGTCCTGAGCGAAAACTTGATCCTCATCTGATTTCCGGAAAAAGTTTAGACTCCTAATTGGACCACCTAGCAGCTCGCTGTTAATATTGTATACCATTCTACCATACCAAGCTTTTTCGTCTTGTAACACAATGGCGTTTTTGCGGTTACGTTTACATATTAAATTATTGCACTTGTGGCATAAACAGTTTAAACAGCTCTCCAGTTCTCATCTATGTAGCACATTCGGTTGTACTGTTTTACTCATTGATTCGTCTTCTTTAGCTACAAGGTCGATGTCGACTGCACTATAGGGATCAGCTAATCGTTGATTGTTTGCTCTGTCTATCGGTTGAAATCTAAGTAATATTGTCATTTCGTATGCTTGGAAATCGTAACTTTAATGGTCAGGCGACTGGTATTGAGTATTGGCTAGGTTCACAAATTGACATTCCAAAAATGTTTGTGCCATTACATCGCAATTATCAGTAACATGAGCCATACTCATAATTAATGCTGATTTAGGCTGACACAATATGTTAAACCCTGGTATATAATATTCATGTTTTATTTACAAAAATAATTATTTAATTTCCGCACAATCGTATTGAAATTTTTACTTTTAAACGGCCAATAAACCTCAACCGAGGCTCGGAAAAGGTTATTAGTTTTCCGAAAATCGCCTCAAAATTTTTTTTAATAGTATAGTAACATAATACTTTTCGAAGCTAAATTAACAGCACGGAGGTTTCGCTTCGCATTACAGATTCGGATTTTAATCCAATACTTGCTTTTTTTTTAATTTCTGACAACCATTTTTATTACTAATAAGTTTATTTATTAAGACATATGGGTACACACATACATATGTAGAAGTAAAGATACTGTTTACTAATATTAAAACCTCACATTTTATGATGGTTTACACAGATATAAATAAAAAAATCTTTATGTATATACATCAGATAAGAATAAATACGAATGCATATCTGTATGGCCGTTACTTTGGTGTCATAAAATAATATTTAATTCTTAAAAATTTGCACAAAACTCTCACAACCTAGGAAAATAAATACCATTTAAAAAAACATTCTGCATTTGTTTACTTGAAAAAGAAAAAGTTGTAGTTATTGTATTTCTCGTTTTATATTTATATCAGACATAAAAGATATACCCAAATCTATCACCGATATAGTTATCTATTGTTACCACAACGTGAATGTCCTTTACGTCAACTTAAAAGATTTACTTTAAAAGATACATACATACATAAAGCATGGATTTTTATTTATATAATTGGAACACTATTTTTGAATAATAAATTACAAATATATAAAAAAGACTGCAAAATTTAGAGAATTACCTGTAGGGTATGGTAATCCAAAACTGGGATATCCGGAATAGCCTCGTCCTGCTGCGTACGCAGCATATGCTGCTGCTGGAAAACCTGTGCAGTGAACAAAATAAATATAAGAACACTAAAAGCATTTCAAGCTACATTTGTATACACTGACTTTTAAAGGCTTAAAGATTATAAATAAATAGGGAAACGAGCTGATTTATCTTAATGGATTTTTCGAGCTTGTAATGAAATGGATATTGAAGTTAGATTATTTAGGTAATCACGCACCCCCTGATCGCTCTGGTGGACGTTTTCCGACTTTTTGGGTAATGCAGATGTCCTTTTATTTCATAGACTTAAGAACAAATACTTGATCAGCATTGTACAAATTTACAAAATACAACTATTTGGAGCGACAGCTCATAGAGAGCTGTGATCTAGATTTTTGAAACCATTCATGTTGTATCTACGTGTTATCTTTATCACATACATGGAAGGGATCTACAGATTTATGCCCGCCTCTGAACGGTGGATTGAGCAGCTTTTCATGACAGATTATACACATGCAGGTTGGTCATACCTGCGAAGGTGGTGCCGCGAAAAAAACGTTTCGTTGTTTTGAATCTTGAACTTGTGTTCTCTCGCTCAGCAGTCCAACGTACTTACCACTAAGCCACGGCGACCACATTTATACATTTAAGCTCATGTTATTTAATGAAGGATCAGTATATACTGAACCCCTTATTAAAACTTATTAATAATTATTTTCTAAAAAGAAAGCATACAGTGATGCTCAATAGTAAAAACTTACCATCAGGAAGAGTTCCCAGGCCCCACATTATGTTGTCTACGGGAATGCAAAAAAAAAGAAAAAAACAGTTAAATTTGTTTAAATAAAATTGGAATAGTATATGGGATGTTCTATATTTAAGAGTAAAATATTTTTTTAATTTTAATAAAATTTTATTGCAAATAAATTGCAAAATAATAATAGAAAAAAAAATCTAATTGCTCTAATACCAAAAAATACTATTAGAATTATTTTATATTGCATTTTGTCGGCCCATGTTTATATACCCATACTACAAATTTTTACTTTTTTCTAATTTGTTTCCTATGTTCTAATTTTGTTTTTTTAAATTACGAAACGAAAAGTGTATTGGATTAGTATACATATATGTATCCAAAATATGCATGTACATATGAAAATACTCGCACGCATTACCAGCTTCAAAAAAAAATATATATATAAATATTTTGCACGACAGCTCATGGAACTAGGCCCCAGCTTGTCGCAACTATTCATGTCATACGTTACATTTTTCGTATGAATTGAAAGGACCTCATTTTATCGCCGACCCTAAACGACGGATTGAGAACCTTATTCATGACAGATTGTACTCTTGGATGTTTGTCATTGCCTGCTGAGAGGTGGTGCGGCGAAAACAGTTTTGCTGCTGTTTAAGCTCGAACCTATGCCCTCTCGCTAAGCAGTCTAACGCACTAGCCCCATAAAGCCACGACGGCCACTATACACTTTAAATATTGCAATGAATTTAAGGATATCTTGTCCATTTAACACATTTGCACATTTTAAAATTTCATTGATATTGATTTTTATTGTAATGTAGATTACATGAAATTTTTCAATGCTAATAAAAACGAAAATTATTTGCATTGCATTTTTTAATTTCAATAATTTTTTATTTTCTTTTATAAATGCTAATGCAATTTATAATTTCATTAGATGAATAATGCATTAGTCCCATGACTGTTAATAATACAATACTCTTATGAGTAAAAATACTAAAACCTTTTTTAAAGCTTCGCCCACAGTAAAGAGGACTATTCATAGCGTATATACAAATACAAATATTTGGCTCGACAGCCCAAAAAGATCCAAGGGCCTAGCTTCTCGTAACCACTTATGTTGTGGTTGTTATATTTTTCCACAAATGGAATTGACCTATAATTTTATTGCCGACCCTAAACGGCGGAATCAGAAGCTCGTTTTTTCATGTTATTTTTTATTGCCTGCTAAGAGGTGTTACAATGAAAAATGTTTCGTTGCTTTGCTTAGAATCGAACCAGTGTCGGCTCGCTTAGTACTTCAACTTATTAAAGACTAACGGTGTCTAAATCGAACTACCTTTATATATTTGGGAAACCAAAATCAGCATCACAAGTTTGTAATTATGATTCACTTGCGAACATTTTTAATTCTAATCTGTAGTTTAGTACAAAAAACTCCACCCATATCTGTAATTATGTAGTATGTACACTGGCTAGTGGATGTAGTAGACCTGTAACCCGAGCATTTATTTTACGTAACGTGACAAATCTATTGACATAGGATAATGCGGGTAAATACATGCGAATATGTCTTCTGTAATTTTTATAACATACATACATATATATAGTAACACAAATACATGTATGTACAGTACATATGTAAGTACGTATATACATATTTATATTGGATAACCAATAGTACTTGTCGTTTAACTGCTTATCAATGCACATAAAGCACTGCTGATTCTAAGCATGAACAAAATAACGTTGAAAAACTGTAATTATATTATGAGTAAGTTTTGATAGATATAATTAAATTAAATAAGATATATAAAAAAACGACACACACATATTCTAAATTTGCAACCTGTGGAGCTCGCCCACAAGCACTACGATAAACTAAGGAGCAGTTACACAGGATTGCCTAGACAAGGAGATACATTTATTTGTAAGACTATGGTAGTATAAGTATATATATATATGTATATGTATATATATAGATAGGTATATATATGCATGTATATATATTGTTTAGAACCACACACTATTATATATTAATAATCATAAAGAACACATCAAAACAAAAGGTTAAAGTAAAAAGACAATAATCTTATAAACAATAAATAAATAATTGACATTTATGTAAAAAAAAAATATGTATCTTATCCATCTCCAATATATTGCATAATCATTGTATCGGGTGAAGTTATTTATAGAAATTCTAAGTAGCATGTAAGATAATTAAATGTATTGTAATTATTTATAATTACCGACTTAAGTCTTAAAAATTATCTGTTTGAGATATTGCTGCCGATGTATATGTCATCCATTGCTTCTAATTAAATTATAATAATTATTTTTTTATGAACTTAAATGTTCTTCATTTTAAAGATATTTTAATTTAGAACTCCTAAAACTATTGTAATAATTAAATCTATGTTAGTTTAAACACGCCTAATGATTATAAACTTGTACAATTGTTTCTCTTTTTTCAGCTAAATTATGAATTGTATGTATGTATATCCCAATTTAAAATAGTTTTAACATTATTTTCTTCTAATATCCTAAAAATCGAATTGTTTACATTTAAAAAAATTATTGAGTTTTTAGTGAGCCCCTAGGCCACATATTAAATAAACAACACATAGATACAAAGATATTATAGGCATTATTTCATTTTAATTTCTATTGTACTGTTTTAAATGTTATCATAAGTTGTTGAAACTAAATTTAATTCATCTATAATTTTGTTGCACTTATTATGAATTTATAGGTTTCCAATACAGTATTATTGCGAAGATATGCAAACAGATAATGGCGTTTTAGCCCTAAGCATCAGTATTTTAAATGGCGTCTAAAGTGAAGTAAAATTTTTAACTAAGGAATTTATGGACAGCCTTTTCCTAAGTAGTTACTCAAATGTTCTGATTATATATACATATACTAAACAAATTTACCAATTATTTAAAAAAATATTTATCCACAAACATGTATATATGTTTTCAGATTAAATGTTCTTAAAGAATTTCAAGAAATTCGCCATTTGATAGATCAGATAGTGTTCTCTAAAATGAGACGGATCTTAAGCAGCTTAAAACAATTGCAATGTAAATTGGAACAGTAAATTATCAAAAATTTGGCCATATATCCATACTTTACAAATATTGCATATAAGGCGGACAGTATTGCAGGGAATCCGCATAAATTTGTATCCACGATTGCAGTCCAAGGACCAATTGCAGGGACCAAAGGCATGAAGAGTATATGCTCATAATTTCACCACTATCAAGTATACTTAACGAAGTGTGTTTTAAAAGATAACTAACGATAGCATTTAAAAAGGATTTAATTGAAGATTCACTCAATCCGTATCCTATTATGAGAATTCTCTTAAGAAATTTTTAAAAAGGATATGTATATCACTTTATCTCCTTTTAATCTTATCGATTACATAACTTTTAGAACGATGCCTTTAATAAGGAAGTTGCAAGGTCGGAATTAAGCTTAAGAACTTTATGAAGGTATGAATACAGGACTTATGCATTTAATGCACACTCTGTGTATCCGAAAATAAAGATGATTACAACTAGATTAAATACTTGTAAGTTCACAATTTATTGCTGACGAGGAATTTGAGTGATAACCGTGGTTGATGGTCAAAGCCCTAATGTAGTTGTTCCTGGTATTTGGTACAAAGTGGCAGTCGGAACATCTATTCCCTGCATAGATAATAGGTCACTCAGAGGATAACTAAGAGTTGCTGTCGCAGAACGAATATGTGGTTGTTGAGAAGCAGCATTCGCATTTGCTTGAGGTCTTATTTGGGCAGCAGCGGCTGCTAACAGACGTTTATAATTTAGTACTGCTGCTGCATCATATATAGAACCGGTTTGCGGATTAGTAGCAGCCGCAGCGTATTGCAAAAATGATGGACCATGATGGGCAATTTGTCCAGCACCCGCATTTGCGGCACTTGGTAAGGGGATAATTGTATGTGTTGGTGCTGCAGCAGCGGCTGCAGCTGCCATTGCAGCAGCATTGTGTTGTTGTTGTTGCTGCTGTTGGTGATGTTGGTTAGCGGCGGCTGCTGCAGCCGCGGCTGCCGCAGCTGCAGCTAAATTAGCTGGCATTGGATACGGTGTATAACGTATTGAAGCAGTTGCTGAGCCTGAGTTAACAGTACTTGATTGATGAAGATGATGATGGTGATGTGCGGCAGAATGGGCGAGTGTACTACCAACCACACCACCACTACTACTGCTATTGCCCCAAACTACCAACTCACCATATGCTGTTCGACCTGCGGCACGAGTCTTTGCTAAATTTGCCGGTAACATAACTTCCTTGGGTTGAGCTTTCTTGCACTCCACCTAAAAATAAAAGCAATAATATTTAAACAAAATAAAAATACGTATACATATCTAAGCTCAATTAACTTCGAACTGCTACCAAAGCGGTGAATCAGAATTTGCAGAATATAAGTACATTCATCTGTTCTTGTAATAAAGGTGCAAAAGATGGAAAAGAATATACATATATGTGTATATGTATATAGGTATATAGAATTTACTAGTCTTGACTCAAGCCTCAATTCTCTAAATGGCGGCTGAATACTTAAGAGAACTACAATCTGTCCAGCGGAAAAGCACTTTTATATGTAGGTGATGTGGGACATGAAGATTGCTTTTCTTTGATGAGGTTGAAGGCAAATATCATGCTTTGCTCAATACTCCCAAATCAACATCCGTACAAACTTGCGCTTGAGGGCAAAGGACATTATGGTGGGACAGTTTGTACTAGAAAGGATCATGTCACGGAAATATTTCAGTGGCGGAATTGCATACATCGGGCATGTCGTCATTACATCTTACATTTTATTTAGGAGAAATAGAAGATATAAATCTATTTAAATTCGAGTTTAAGTGTACATAAATCGTTTTCGTCACCAAAACTTCCAAAAAACAAATTACATATTACATAATGGCGTTTAAAAACGGTTATGACTACTCTCAAACTTGAGCACGGGTATTGGGGAAATGAGAGGAGAGAAGGAGATTTTTCAAAGCAGATAATTTCACATTCGTCTTGTACAAATCTCCATATTCGGCAGTACGTCTAAAAATAGGTTAAAAGGTAAACTGTATCATGCATTCGAAGCATGATGCATATTGTGGGGAAATGTTGAAGGAGCGGAATGAATCTGGCTATTTTTCTAGAGTACTGTTTGTGGAAGAGTCGATAAAACGGTGAAAGTCAGAAAAGATTTCAACAAGCAAGTCCATTAACTTCGCAATACCCCTGTCACCTATGTACAAGTCTTTCCGCACGTTTTTGAAACTAAATCAGAAGGTGTAAAGTATTTTTTTTTACATCGTTTAAGAAAAACTAGAAGTTCGTAGCTTTTTGTCGACTTTACTCCAACGAAGGTCATCGCTTGTTCTGTAACGAAATTCGTTTTGTTAAAAATATGTTCGTATGATTTTAAGGCGAACATGAAGGTAGAGTGCCTAAGAACGACCAAATGTCGTATTTTGCTGTATCTTTATTTTTATAATTCACTAGCGCGAAAGGGATTATGAATACCCTTATGATGCTATACACACAGCACAAACGTTGGTGTGGTAATTTTGAAACTCAGGTGGTATTAGGTTTCCGTTTTTTGTTCCAAAGGTGGTGTCCAGAATGATTGGTATTGTTGCCATAATTGCTTATAATTCACAGTATTTCTTGCAAACATCCCGATGTCATTATCGCTGCTCAGTACGATCAACACTTTAAGGCGTATGTTCACTCTACTGCCAGTTGACATCAGCTTTGACGTATTTCTAGGAATTAATCGATTGAGCTCCTCGGAGCATCTATCATGGTAGTATGTATTTGTAGTAGACCAACGTTTCGGTGTAGTATGAAACCAATACTGCTTCATTCGAGATTTAGACGTAGAGAGTGTTACATTATGTTACAATATTTTGCAGAAAATACTTTTTGGACAATTTTTGATAGATAGGGGAAAAGAAAGATCAACTTTCCTCGAAAAATAAATAAGTTGAATTATAAAATAAAGGAATCGAGGAAAATGCTGTACCCATTACATACAAATGATGATATTATTGGTATACGAAAAACTTAAACAACATTATTTGTATATATCGATAAAATATAAAGCATACAAAAGGACAGACAGAACAGTTATTTTAGATATTTATTTTATCTTACCATTTTATTGTTGATTTCATGAAAATGAATTTCACAAACTTTGTCTACTACGTCCTCACTCTGAAACGTAACGAACCCAAAGCCTGTAATAAAATTAAGAAGTAAATATTAAAAAAATTAAAACTTTATTATATAAAAATGATTTTAAGATAGTTAAAAAGGCGGTTCGAATTAATCTGCGATAGTTTATTACACCAACTAGATTCTGAATTATAAAATCTACACAGCTACCTACTCCTGACAATATAAAGAAAGCTTACGCAAGACTAATGAGTTAATTTAAAGAATTTTGTAGCAATTATCCCAAAACGCAATTACAAATGCAATAATGTTTAGTTTTTTTTAGTCATTTTGAGGAAAGATAGAGATTTAAGGATCAGAATTTGCTTTATTCAAAATGTTTTAACTAAATGCAATATTTAAAAATGCAACCCTTTCAAACTCACTTTATAAAAATATCAATATGTATGTAGAAATGAGACATTCATTACGATTATTAAATCCAAGTTGATTTATTTTGTTTTGTGAAAGAGCTTCCTCAATCAGATGGAAATATTATTTGTTTAGCTGAAAAAAATTAAAGAGCAGCTTAAAATAAGTAGGAACAATAATTTGGATTTTTTAAACGCAGGGAAGACATTTGTACTGCTGACGATAATGCAAACTTCTTACATGTGCGCAGAATATGTACATATGTACATACACATACATTTTACGTACTTAAAAAATGTCAAGAAAATATTTACTAGTATTATACATACGTACATATGTATGTATCCTATTTTATCGGTTAATTTATAGACTAAGTCATTCCTCCAAAAGATTAATTTGTTTAAGATTAGCAATGATCCATAGTAGAGATAGTTGTAATTTTTATATTTTAACGCACCTATGAAATCCAGTTCGGGCCCAGTATAAGCCCTACATCCAACTATTCGACATCAATACTTCATCGAAATGTCGAAAATAATACTCTTACTTGACGCGATTATTATTTAAACACAATTTTACATTTCCACGTCAGTACGCACATAAGTACATTACGAATTTTAGAATACAACTGATAATCAATAACCTAAAACGGCAGTCATACAATTTGCTCACCATTCGTTGGTAAGCGGAGAATAGTAAAAAAAAATAAATAAATAAAAATCTTCCTATTTGTTTCTCATTTAAATTTATGTTCGTTATTTACAAGTGTCATTAACTATACAATTAATACAGTGAAATCCGGATATAACGTCCTCGGTTACAACGACCGTGCAGATATAATAACGCAATTCTAAGTCGCTTGATTTTACTTCTTATTTCCCATATCATCCTGATATAGCGATGGTGACTTCGGATATAACGACGATATGCGTCCGTTTTTTGCAAGAATTTTAGCTTTTGGGATATAGAAACGAAATAAAAAAAATGATCTAGTTGCCTGTGTGAAATTGAAACTTAGCAATAAAAACAAACCAGCGTTTGTTACGTTTGCCTATCCTCCTTCTTTGTTTTTCTTGTAAAGGAAGTTAAAACAGAGAAATATTACAGATTTTTTTTAAAGAAATGACAAATGTATACCAGTATTCGCATACTCTTATGCGTTGTGTTTCCTTTATAATATTTAGGTTTTATTTTTTATTCTGACTGAATATCAAAAATATAAATACATACATACATAATTTCATAATAATTTCATAATTTATTCGCAGTAATAGCCTTACACAGTAAGATACAATATCTTTTAATTTAGTGCAGGTAAATACAAGGTTAAGAAAAATTATTTTAAAATATAAAATACATAGAGATTTGAAATTAGAAAGTATAGAAAGATAAAGTAAAAAAGAACAGATGTAGAAGAAGGAAAGTAGAGTAGAGTTGAGCATTTAAAAATGTACATAATTAAAGAATAGGAAAAAGGTTAACAATAAGGCAAAATTTGTTTATTTAAAACTGAGACCTAATCATAAGTAACCTTATCATCATCATCAAAACGCCTCCAAGTAGTGCCTGAGCTTCATCTTGAACTGAACAGTGCAACTTGTCATTCTGATAGTTCGGGGAAGGGAGTTCCATAGCCGAATGTCATGTATGAAGAATTGGCGTTCAGATACCAGAAAAGAGTAACTAGTAGGCACAAGGACACAAGATCTAGTAGAGCGTGGGAAACATATGCGATTATATAGGTAGTCTGGTTGACGAGTTTATATATGAGTTTGTATATGATTCATATGTATGCAAATGCGCGCATCCACTTTATAGTAAAGAATTTTTTTTTATTTTTCTGACCTTCGGTTATAGCGACTGTCATCGACAACGACATCTAGTGGGAGATGGAAGAAGACAAATAGAAGTTCTGAACGCACACCCTTTGTTGAGGAGCCAACTTCACGGTTTTAGAATAACGGGAGAAGATTGAAATCGTATTTCGCGACAACCTAATTTCCTTTGTATACGTTTTTGGATTTCGTAGCGCAAGGACGAAATTTTTGAGTGCTCGCTCCATCGCAATTTATAATTTAAATAAATTTACTTTAAAAGGGCACTGCCAAAAAACGTTCTTTTTATTTAAAACAGTCACAGTATCGTGACATTTCTCAACAATTTCGGCTTTATTAAAATAATTTAAACATTGGCGGAACATGTCAGACACGCCAAGAACAAGTCGCCAAAGCAAGGCGAAGTCGCCGAACAAAGAGACGTTCAGCTGCGGTAAATGTAAAATACCAGACACGATGGACATGGTGCAGTGCGACGCATGCGATCTTTGGTTCCACTTTACATGTGTAGCCGTCGATGAGAACATCAAAGATCGCGAGTGGACGTGCGAGGATTGCACAAAGTCAGCGTTGGAATTCAGCGGCCGGCCAGAGGATTGGCCTATCTTTATTAACAGTTTTGAAGGAACTACTGCAGCCTGTGGTTTCTCAAATGTGGAGAACCTCATACGTCTGCAGAGATGCTTGAAGGATAGAGCTCTGGAAGATGTCCGTAGCAGGTTGCTACTACCGCATAACGTGCCAGCCATCATCGAAACATTAAAGATGAGGTACGGACGACCGGAGCTGATCATCAAAACGTTGTTGCAGAAAGTCAAGGATGTGCCTAACCCAAAACCTGATAAACTGGAGTCCATCATATCATTTGCGTTAGCCGTGGAGAACTTGTGTTCGACAGTAGAAGCTTGTGGTATGTTTTCACATTTAAATAATCCTCTTATGTTGCAGGAACTGGTTGAAAAGCTGCCAGCCCAAATTAAGCTCAACTGGGCAACGTACTCGTACCGCCTTGAGGATGTCAACTTGGCAACTTTCAGCAAACGGTTAATGCAGTTAGCCAACACCGTTAGTAGCGTCACTTACGATATCCCGCAGTTGCACGTTAAAGCTGGAAGGACGAGTCATGTTGGCGTTCACGAAGAGGGGCGTAGCCCAAAGAATAAGCTGTGTTGCATTTGCAATAAAAATCTTCACAAACTCGAGGACTGCAGCAAGTTCAACAATTTCAACTTGAACGAGAGATGGAACGCCGTTAAGCAAAATAAACTTTGTCGACTGTGTCTGTTCTCCCATCTTCGTTCTCGGTGCAGAATAACTTCGTCATGTGGAATCAACGGGTGTATTTACAAACATCATCGCCTGCTCCACAACCCCGAAGTAAACACCATCACAACTGAGTCCTGCAATAGTCACAACGACAGTGGACAAACGGTTTTCTTTCGCATCCTACCAGTCACCATTTATGGGAAGAAGGGTCCAGTTAAAGAGTTCGCCTTTTTCGACGAAGGATCTTCAGTTTCGTTAATGGACGAGTCGTTGGCCAAGGAACTACAGCTGCAAGGACAACCAGAGCCGTTGTGCTTAAAATGGACTGACGATACCCATCGCTTGGAAAGCCACTCTCAGGTCGTATCAGTGCAAGTATCACCAGCTACAAACTCGAACAAGAAGTTTACTATGTCCAACGTGCGTACGGTGTCAGCTTTGAAACTTCCAACCCAATCAATCTGCGTGGAAGAGATGACGTCTCAATATCCGTATCTGAAGGGCCTACCAATTAGTTCATACGAAAAGGCAGTGCCACGAATCTTGATTGGCCTCAACAATTGGAAGCTGGGAGTTCAATTGAATTTCAGAGAAGGTGCTAAATGCGAACCAGTTGCATCGAAGACACGCTTAGGCTGGACAATATATGGTCCGTGTCGTCAAAAAAGTACAAAAGTATCACAAACCCACGTCTTTCATAGCCTTCAGCACTGCGAGTGTAAACAGCAGTCAGATACTCAACTGCACGAAATGATGAAAGAGTATTTTTCGTTAGATAGCCTTGGGGTTAGTGCCAAATCTGGGAAGTCGATGATGTCACCAGACGACCAGCGTGCCTGTCAACTAATGGAAGCAGAAACCATACGAAAAGGCAATCGTTTCGAGACTTCTCTGCTTTGGAGGTACGACGATGTGAAGCTACCGGATAGTTTGCCTATGGCTCTCCGACGTTATCAATGCATGCAGTCAAGATTGGATCGAGATCCAGACCTAAAAGCTAACCTTCGAAATCAAATCGAGGAATACAAAAGTAAAAACTATATTCGCAAGCTGACGCAAGCAGAGCTGGAGCAACATCATCCTCGTACTTGGTATTTGCCCATCTTTCCGGTCGTGAACCCAAACAAGCCAGGTAAAACTAGGATAGTCTGGGACGCCGCTGCCAAAGTGAATGGGATTTCGCTAAATTCGGTACTTCTTAAGGGACCCGATCAGCTGACTTCATTGCTAGGCGTTCTATATCGATTCAGAGAAAGAAGGATTGCCATCTGCGCTGATATACGGGAGATGTACCACCAAGTCCGTATCAAACAAGAGGATCAACATTCGCAACGCTTTCTCTGGAACCAAAGCGAATCGGAAGGTAGTCCAGATGTCTACGTCATGCAAGTAATGACGTTCGGAGCTACTTGCTCGCCAAGCTGTGCGCAATTTGTAAAAAATAAAAACGCATTGGAGTTCGCTGCAAAATATCCTAGAGCTGTTACTTGCATCGTAAAAAACCACTACGTGGACGATCTCCTGGATTCCGTGGACAATGAGGAAGAAGCAGTACGGTTGGGTAGAGAGGTGAAACGGATTCATCAGAACGGCGGATTCCATATTGGAAAATGGATCTCCAATTCGGCTAAGGTAGTCAAAGAACTAGGAGGGGACGTAGAAAAAGATAAACGTAATCTCAACATGGGCTCTGAGGTAGCAGCAGACAAAGTACTCGGAATGTGGTGGTGTACCGCAACAGATTGCTTCACGTACATCGTAGGACGTAATCAAACCAACAAGAAGATCCTATTCGGAAAGGAAAGGCCGACTAAGAGGGAAGTATTACGCATTCTTATGAGTATATTTGACCCATTGGGACTCGTTGCACACTTTTTAATATATCTTAAGATTTTACTCCAAGACATATGGAGAGATCAGATCGGCTGGGACGACCAAATCAATGAGGAACAATCAATCAGATGGTGTCAGTGGGTCGGACTATTGGACAGAATCGAAGAGTTAACAATCCCGAGATGTTATCTAAACGACATGAAGTTTAACAGCGACACAATAACCGAACTACATATCTTCGTGGATGCCAGCAAAAATGCCTTTGCAGCTGTGGCATATTTCCGGTGCAGCCTTGGGAACAAAGTGGAGTGCCGATTGGTGGGAGCCAAAACAAGAGTAGCACCTTTAAAAGTGACGTCAATACCACGCTTGGAGCTAGAAGCGGCAAGGTTAGGAGTCCGTCTAGCCAATAGCATCATCAATGGACATTTCATCTCAGTATCCAGGACAGTATTTTGGGCGGACTCTAAAACAGTGCTATGTTGAGTTGCCCCATCGCAACTATCGCCAATTTGTAACTTTCCGTGTTGCCGAAATCTTGGAGTCATCAAACGTAGAAGATTGGAGATATGTGCCAACGAAAATGAATGTTGCCGATGAAGGAACCAAATGGCAGAAACATCCCACCTTCGAGTCATCTAGCCGTTGGTTTACCGGCCCAAGTTTTTTGTTGTTGCCAGAAGATGACTGGCCACTTGACACTTCAAACAATGTCACAACTGAAGAGGAGATGCAATCGCATCACTTCGTACATGAGTTGAAGTCCGAAGCTGTCATTGACGTCACACGCTTCTCGAGCTGGTTTCGTTTACTACGCTCACAGGTATATGTTTTTCGTTTCATTAATAATGCTCGTTGTCTTTCTACAGGGTTGCCAAAACATTCTGGTCACCTCACGAAAGAAGAGTTTCAAAAAGCTGAAATCTACCTCTATCGTCAAGCACAACTCGACGTCTACGCCAAAGAGATGCTAAAGCTCAGCACACAGGAAGACAAACAAGAAATCCCGGATAGAAGCAGCCCGATCTATAAACTTTCGCCATACTTAGACCATAATGGAGTGTTGCGGTCTCACGGGCGAATCGACGCCGCATCCGAAGCACATCATGATGTCAAAAGGCCAATCCTGCTGCCACGAGAGCACCACATCTGCCGGCTCATTATACAACATACTCATAACAGATTCCATCATCTACAGTACGAAACAGTCGTCAACGAACTGCGTCAAAAGTTTTGGATACCTAACATGCGAGCAGCTGTTAAGGCCGTAATCAAATGTTGTCAACGATGTAAAAATAAACGTGCGGTCCCGCAGCCACCAAAGATGGGAAGTCTTCCACCGGCTAGACTTTCAACGTTTTGTCGCCCGTTCTCGTATGCAGGAATCGACTACTTTGGTCCCATGGCAGTAACGACTGGTCGCAGGACCGAAAAACGCTGGGGAGTTTTGATCACATGTATGACGACACGGGCGATCCACATAGAAATAGCTACAAGTTTAACCAGCGACTCCTGTATTCTGGCTATTAAAAGATTTACCACTAGACGAGGCATTCCGTTTGAGTTCCACAGTGATAATGGAACGAATTTTCGTGGAGCATACAACGAAATCCAGGATGCTATGAAGAGGCAGTCTGATATTGCCGAGAAGTTTTCCAGTCCGGCCACAAAATGGTGTTTCATTCCGCCTGCATCACCTCACATGGGAGGTTCTTGGGAGAGAATGGTGCAGTCCGTTAAGAAAGTTCTCAAGGAGATCATGCCAACTCATAACCCATCGGACGAGCTGCTCCATAGTATGATGCTGGAAGTGGAGAGATGTATAAACTGTCACCCATTAACCTATATACCACTGGAAGAACAAAGTGACGAGGCACTAACGCCAAACCACTTTCTCTTGGGAACATCGGATGGGCACAAGCCTGATGCCGTTCGAACTGATGATGGAGTACTTCTGCGAAAGAATTGGATGAGGTCTCAACAGTACGCGAACGAATTCTGGAAACGATGGATAAGGGAATATCTCCCAACTCTTACAAGAAGAGGAAAATGGTGGACTTCAACAAAACCAATACGAGTCGGAGATATTGTCATCTTAGTCGACGAATCCAACCCGAGGAATGTCTGGCCTAAAGGGAGGGTGCTGGACCGTGTACTAAGTAGCGATGGACAGGTAAGGAAAGCGACTGTGCAGACCAGCAGCGGAATATACGTTCGCCCGGCAGTAAAGCTGGCCGTTCTCGATGTGCAAGGTGGTAAGCCGACACCGACCGTCTTACCAGGGGGGACTGTCATCGACAACGACATCTAGTGGGAGATGGAAGAAGACAAATAGAAGTTCTGAACGCACACCCTTTGTTGAGGAGCCAACTTCACGGTTTTAGAATAACGGGAGAAGATTGAAATCGTATTTCGCAACAACCTAATTTCCTTTGTATACGTTTTTGGATTTCGTAGCGCAAGGACGAAATTTTTGAGTGCTCGCTCCATCGCAATTTATAATTTAAATAAATTTACTTTAAAAGGGCACTGCCAAAAAACGTTCTTTTTATTTAAAACAGTCACAGTATCGTGACAGCGACATTCGGCTATAACGACCATTTGAGGCCGGTCCCCTCACCGTCGTTATATTCGGATTACACTGTATTTTAACACAAAAGGAACACATTATTTTTCAAACCGCAAAACTGTCCAAAAGTCGCATATTCTAACCATTTAATTTATATAAGCTCAAACATATTAAACTAAAAAGGCCAACCACAATATGCATGACCTTGTGCACGCAAAACGTCTGCGAAATACGAGTACACCAAAATCACTCTATCAAACCGCAATAGAAGCATTGGTGTGTTCGATTTCTTTTTTCCGTTTCGTTAAACTTGTATAAAGTACGCCAACAACTGTACCTTGCATATGAAAATTTGACATATGGAAATATTTTTTTACCAAACAAGTTTCGAATGACAAAAACATAATTTTTGATTTATCCGTGTTTTTTTTTTCAGCAACAATTATTTATTTTAACACACTTAAGACGGAATATAGATTTTCAGTTTGCATATGCAATTCTGGGATGACTATGCAGCGATAGTGCATAATCATGCATAGCTATTCATTCCTTGTTTTGTCATAGTTTAATACATATATATAATTTGCATTCCGCCCGAAGGGCATATCATTTTACCCTTAAGCGTACTCTTTCCTAAACCGTACAAGAATGCTGCGGCCATAATTCAGATTCGTTAAGTTTTCGTTAATTTTTTACAACTTAACTTAAGATCGATTTCATTCGAACTTTACATACAGAAATTTGACAAAAAATACTTCGTTTTGAAAAAAGCAAAGTGTGGCATATCCATTTCAGAACACGAATAAATATATCTGCGAGGAGGGCGAATGAAGAAGAAGATATTATCGCAAACTGTATAAAGATGTGGACGTTGTCCGGAACGAACAAATCCGTTGACTGCATTGGCTAGGGTAGATCGAGCGAATGGTCGAGCATTAGTTCGGGCTATGACCCTTCAAGGGTCGCTGCCATGGAACAATTGGCACATGATTTCGAACAGCACTTTTTTAAATAATTTTGTTTACCTTGGATGTTCTTGTTCTGATTTAAGATCTTTCGTATACAAAAGATCATATTCTTGAATAAACACGTATTGCATAACTAATATTTATTTGTCGGTTTGTTCAACTTGGATATTTGCATATTTAACAAAATGCATCCCTTGTGCCCTTCTATAAAGAACCAATTGTGCGGTCCCGCAGCCACCAAAGATGGGAAGTCTTCCACCGGCTAGACTTTCAACGTTTTGTCGCCCGTTCTCGTATGCAGGAATCGACTACTTTGGTCCCATGGCAGTAACGACTGGTCGCAGGACCGAAAAACGCTGGGGAGTTTTGATCACATGTATGACGACACGGGCGATCCACATAGAAATAGCTACAAGTTTAACCAGCGACTCCTGTATTCTGGCTATTAAAAGATTTACCACTAGACGAGGCATTCCGTTTGAGTTCCACAGTGATAATGGAACGAATTTTCGTGGAGCATACAACGAAATCCAGGATGCTATGAAGAGGCAGTCTGATATTGCCGAGAAGTTTTCCAGTCCGGCCACAAAATGGTGTTTCATTCCGCCTGCATCACCTCACATGGGAGGTTCTTGGGAGAGAATGGTGCAGTCCGTTAAGAAAGTTCTCAAGGAGATCATGCCAACTCATAACCCATCGGACGAGCTGCTCCATAGTATGATGCTGGAAGTGGAGAGATGTATAAACTGTCACCCATTAACCTATATACCACTGGAAGAACAAAGTGACGAGGCACTAACGCCAAACCACTTTCTCTTGGGAACATCGGATGGGCACAAGCCTGATGCCGTTCGAACTGATGATGGAGTACTTCTGCGAAAGAATTGGATGAGGTCTCAACAGTACGCGAACGAATTCTGGAAACGATGGATAAGGGAATATCTCCCAACTCTTACAAGAAGAGGAAAATGGTGGACTTCAACAAAACCAATACGAGTCGGAGATATTGTCATCTTAGTCGACGAATCCAACCCGAGGAATGTCTGGCCTAAAGGGAGGGTGCTGGACCGTGTACTAAGTAGCGATGGACAGGTAAGGAAAGCGACTGCGCAGACCAGCAGCGGAATATACGTTCGCCCGGCAGTAAAGCTGGCCGTTCTCGATGTGCAAGGTGGTAAGCCGACACCGACCGTCTTACCAGGGGGGACTGTCATCGACAACGACATCTAGTGGGAGATGGAAGAAGACAAATAGAAGTTCTGAACGCACACCCTTTGTTGAGGAGCCAACTTCACGGTTTTAGAATAACGGGAGAAGATTGAAATCGTATTTCGCGACAACCTAATTTCCTTTGTATACGTTTTTGGATTTCGTAGCGCAAGGACGAAATTTTTGAGTGCTCGCTCCATCGCAATTTATAATTTAAATAAATTTACTTTAAAAGGGCACTGCCAAAAAACGTTCTTTTTATTTAAAACAGTCACAGTATCGTGACAGCGACATTCGGCTATAACGACCATTTGAGGCCGGTCCCCTCACCGTCGTTATATTCGGATTACACTGTATTTTAACACAAAAGGAACACATTATTTTTCAAACCGCAAAACTGTCCAAAAGTCGCATATTCTAACCATTTAATTTATATAAGCTCAAACATATTAAACTAAAAAGGCCAACCACAATATGCATGACCTTGTGCACGCAAAACGTCTGCGAAATACGAGTACACCAAAATCACTCTATCAAACCGCAATAGAAGCATTGGTGTGTTCGATTTCTTTTTTCCGTTTCGTTAAACTTGTATAAAGTACGCCAACAACTGTACCTTGCATATGAAAATTTGACATATGGAAATATTTTTTTACCAAACAAGTTTCGAATGACAAAAACATAATTTTTGATTTATCCGTGTTTTTTTTTTCAGCAACAATTATTTATTTTAACACACTTAAGACGGAATATAGATTTTCAGTTTGCATATGCAATTCTGGGATGACTATGCAGCGATAGTGCATAATCATGCATAGCTATTCATTCCTTGTTTTGTCATAGTTTAATACATATATATAATTTGCATTCCGCCCGAAGGGCATATCATTTTACCCTTAAGCGTACTCTTTCCTAAACCGTACAAGAATGCTGCGGCCATAATTCAGATTCGTTAAGTTTTCGTTAATTTTTTACAACTTAACTTAAGATCGATTTCATTCGAACTTTACATACAGAAATTTGACAAAAAATACTTCGTTTTGAAAAAAGCAAAGTGTGGCATATCCATTTCAGAACACGAATAAATATATCTGCGAGGAGGGCGAATGAAGAAGAAGATATTATCGCAAACTGTATAAAGATGTGGACGTTGTCCGGAACGAACAAATCCGTTGACTGCATTGGCTAGGGTAGATCGAGCGAATGGTCGAGCATTAGTTCGGGCTATGACCCTTCAAGGGTCGCTGCCATGGAACAATTGGCACATGATTTCGAACAGCACTTTTTTAAATAATTTTGTTTACCTTGGATGTTCTTGTTCTGATTTAAGATCTTTCGTATACAAAAGATCATATTCTTGAATAAACACGTATTGCATAACTAGTATTTATTTGTCGGTTTGTTCAACTTGGATATTTGCATATTTAACAAAATGCATCCCTTGTGCCCTTCTATAAAGAACCAATTGTTTGCGTTTCTTGCTGTAATAAAATGTGTATGCCATAAATTATTAAGCTAATCAATCGATTAAAGTACAAGTCGATTTTACGTTAGTCAAAGAAAACAAAGAAATAAAAATTTGAAATGAGGTGAGTGTTAGTAATAATTTACTACAACTAGAATACCTATTTTAGTTTATTACGTAATCTTATAAATTAAATAAAAAATTGCTATGGCTAACAATTTTGCAAAAAAAAAAATACATTCGATAAAAGCACGTGGATATGTATAAACATAAGTACATACATATATGCATACATGCATATGCAAATTTGCAGGACCAAAATCTGTATGTTTGACTATAATTTTTAGCGCAGAGGAAAGTCTATAATCGCTCTGCGTATTTAATAAAAGGTATACCTTTAAGATTTACAGTTGAAACTCACATCTTGCCTTACAGTTAAAAACAAAGACTTTGTTTTTCATTTTTAATTTAAAACTTAGGTATGTGAATTAATCGTTAAAAGCTTACATTATTTACACATAATTTACCTTACATCCGGTTATATAAATTTTCGAGAAGGAATTTAATTTTAAGCATTGAAACACATTAACATCAACGCTGATTTACATAAAATACTTCGTTAAGAACGAATATATGTATGTACCTTCATACATATGTGTTTATTAAATAAATCTATGCACGAAGAGAGTGAAGAAAAGAGAAGGTATGTACATCTGCTTTCAGTTATTTAAATTTTCGCAACGGAATTTAATTTTAAACACTGAAAGTGGTTTACATTTTTTATTCTTCGAAAAAAGCGAGTGTTCATATGTATGTACGTGCCGACATACATAAATACATATGTTTTTATTACATAGTCCTGTGCGAGAAGAGACGCTAAAATAGTGAACTTTATTAACTTTTTCAGGATGTGGATGTATTTGGAAGAACAGTCTCCGGCATTGAGTTATAGTCAGAAAGTACGTAAGTATGTACCTTTTTTTGCAATTTCAATTAAACGCTTATTTTTATTCCTTGTTTAAAACGTGATCAATTCTGAACCTCACTTTTACGCTTACCCTAATTGAGTCATCTAAGTCAAACAGTTCAAAGGCTTTGGCCAACGGACAATGAATATAAAGGCTTGTTATAAATACTATCATTTCATTTTAGTTTTACCATTATACGGTTTAGATCAAAATAGATCATTTATAGAGCAAGTTATTTTTTGAAAAGAAATGGTCAAAATATACGCAGCAGAAATTATTATGATCGATAATAAAACAGTTCCCTTCTGCTGAGAAACCATCAAAATGTAATCTTCATATTTTGCCTGTGTTATAGTTTTGTTTCTGTTTCAAGGATAACAACCTTACCATAAGTCCCGTCACTACACACATACACATTAATATAGGACATAAAAGAACCCAAGGATCTAATTGATGATAATCTTATGCGTAAAAAAAAATTTATAAGTTTGTGTGCAAAAATGTCAATATTACACAAAATATAGTTTCTTAAGCTTGCTCACCTCTATGCCTATTTGTTTGTTTGTCGAACATAAGCATCGCGTCTTCAATCTGCAAAAATAAGAAATAAATTAATAAATAATTCATGATAAACACAATAGCTTTGCACAATATCTGCAAAAAAAAAATTAGTAAAAATAATACGTTCGAAATAAATATTTTTTGCAAACATAGAATTTATGTTTGATCGTTCATTGCAAAGCTAGGAGAGGAAGGTTTCTTTGCTACCACGTTCAATGGATTTAGGACAGAACCCAGAACATTGTTTCCACATCTTACAATTCAAACGGGAACTCTTGATCAAATATCCATCAACAGGATTTATTTAATTTGCGATCGACGATAACATTATCGTTATCATCAGCCTCTGATGAGCTGAGTTTTGACAAACGAGTACAAAGCAACCCATGGTTCGACTAAGACATGCAGAAAACCAAAAAAATATACAAAGCGGCGGTGCATAGAATGCAAAAGGTGTTATCAAGCTCTAGGCATAGAAAAGTTTAAAAGAATACCGAGCTCCAAAAAACAAAAAAGATGAGTATGACCAACACTCGAAGAAGACTAGATTTCAGAGCAGTTCAACATCGACCTATGGTAAGTGACGAAGCCTAAAGATATTTCGGGAAATTGTACAATGACACCGATTTTGTCAGATAAGTGAAATCTCGAAATCAGCAGAAAAAGCTTAAGATGACTTTATATCACAATGTCAGGTCACCAAATAGATCTGACCGAAGCTTCGGTCGTTTTGAAGCGATATACCAGCTTATTTTTTCTGTAAAGATCACATAGGCGATCAATTCCTACTAGGCTTGTACTCTTTAGAAAATTGCATCAGAGCGTTCTATGTATCTCAAAAATCTCCTTGGATGAACTCAAAACTTCAGATGCTTCTTATGCTATCACAATGACCTCCTGATTGGACTAAGTATGCAAAAACATTCTTTTTCCCCTTTGCTATGCTTTCTACAATTCAAATGTGAATAAATATCACGAAATTGCATTCAGCGCTTCATGTGCTGCAAAATGTGAACGTGATAAGGTTTATTTTAGTGCGTTTAATTTTCCCCGTTTTCGTAGCTGTTGTCCCCTTTTTCCCTTTTTGATTGAAAAATCCCGAAAAACGGGAAAAATCCCTCCACTTGGCATGCGATTTATTGTAGAAACGACAATTAAGTCACGGAAATATAAAAACAAAATCTTTTTCTATTGCGACTGTCGCTATGATTAAAAAATTGCAAGTGCGCGTATAACACTTTTGGTGTATATGATCCATTTTGCATTGCGAGAAAAATGGGACAAATTTGATAGATGCGATTTAGTAGTGCCATTTGCACGTATTCTCATTTAAACCTGCGTGTTCCATTTTATGCGACTAAATAGCCGTGCTGCTAAAATCGTAGGTGCGCGCCTAACCTTAATTTTAAGCTACAGTGCGACAAGCTTTTAAAATCAATGACTAAATTTAACCTATGCGATCAAAGGCTGTAAGACTGTGTAGAGGATACATACCTATAAAAAAATAAATAAATAAATACCGCATAGTCACAAAGTTTATAAATTTTTTTTTTTAAACAACACTTAAGAATAATACGAATCAAAACTGCGCTCTTAATACATTTAACTTTAAAAGAATTTGTTCATGTATATATGAATATATATGAATAAAGAAACTTGCATGCCAAGCATGAGAGAATTTTCTAACATATACACATGTTGATACAAGTAGTTACAACAGAAGTCTTAGTTACGTATTTGGCTAAGCAAAAAGGACAAAAAAAAACCCCATTCAAATCTTTTCTCAATTTCATTCAAATCTTTTCTATATTTGATGATATAGCCCGTTGTTTAATGGTAAATTAATGATGTCGATGGGAAAGCCGCCATTATTATTACAAAAGCTGAGGGTTATGAGTTTTTTTTTATGTGCAAATGATGCATTCACTAGAAAAAAATATGTCTCCTTTATGTCACACATGAATATTCCATCTCATCAACGAGTTTTTTCTCCCCATTTTATGTTGGATCTTCTATTTATGCAACTCTTGAAACTAATGAGACCATCGTTGCCCTGTTCTTCAATCAATGTGGATATGTTTTACGTTTTTTGGCTTTAAAACGAATAATGTTTTCCTAGTTTATAATAATTAATAATTATTGTAAATTTATTGATAATGAAACCGAACAAAATAATTCCAACTTGAAACTGCAAAGAGGGTACACAAAATAAATATATTCTGAACAAATGATGTACATACACACATATATATGTTGAAAAATATACGAGTACATTAATGCGGATAGGTAAATATGTATACATATGTATACATATATACATTGAAATTGTTAACTTCCAGGTCAAATAGAGTTTCTTTGAATTTTACTTAAGTGCTTGAATAAACATAATATTAACAGTATTTTTTATAGATGTGTTCCTAAAGTTTGAAATTAAAAAAAGAATGTATAAAGCATTATGTACATATTTATACATTATGTATATATGTACATATGTATATCAATTTGCCTAATGTTTCTTCCTCTAGAGTCTAGACGAAAACAGAGTTAAAAACTAGATTCTTTGAAAGGCTTCATTTGACACTAAAACCCGTTTCTTAATTCTTTCTTGAGCTGTGTTCCTACACCTTTTGGTAGATAATGAATCGTATTTAAAAAGATAAGTGCAGGTTGTTAACCAATTTTTGTGAAAATTAGCTTAACACGATTAGAAAACAAAGGAAATAAACAGACGAAGTAGGTACGTTGTGAGATTGATAACAATTTCGATATAAGTTTCTTGCTTTTGAATGAAAATATGAGAAAGTAACCACTTTACATGAAATTTTTCTCATAAATTCTTGAGCATAGAGTTTTATTTTCTCAGCTTTAGAAAATGACCGCATTTCAGTACAATTTGGTTCTTTATGAAATTTGTTCATAAATATAGATTGGTGACCAAAGTGCATAGGTGATTGATAATTGAATAATTTATAACGCATATCTGCATTATGTTAAAAAAAATAAGAATATTTCTGGATTAAGAGTTCAGTTACGGGGGACAATCTTTGCAACTTGAGCTTCTTTTTTTTGTATATAAGACTGAGTTCGAGTTTAACTTTGCCGATCCACCTTACTAAGTATGTGCATTTGTTTGCTCAGACTTAGGCGTTCGCGCGACTTTCCTTATCTTTTTGGATACTTGTGCCACCCAATAGGTCGTGAGAATTAGCCCTTGCTAAAAAAAACAAGGGGACAGATCTCATGTTTCAATTCCTCGTTAAGGTAACAAGTCTAGAAACCAGGCACTTCTTGCTAACGTAAAAAGAAACAATTTGAACAGTTTCCATGCCCACCACAAATAAATTGAATAGCTTACCACTTTTTTGAAAATGATAAAAAATGTCGTATCAAAAAGGAATAAAAATAAAACAAAGTCGTCGCCGTGGCTTAGTGGTAAGTGCGTTCGACTGCTAAACGAGCTGACATAGGTTCGAGTCAGCAAACCAATCAAGCATTTTTTGCGGCATCACCTCTCGGCAGGCAATGACCAACCCCCGAGAGTATAATTAGTTTTTTTTATGCCGCTTCTCAATCCGCTGTTTGTAGTCGGCAATAAAACGGTAGCTCCCTTTCCATTTGTGCGAAAAATATAATATGCACCTCATGAGTGGTTGCGAGAAGCTAGGCCTTGGCTCTCTACGGGCTTTCGCATGAAATATTTATACTTTATATTTAAAAAAAAAGTAATTAGGTAGCACAGCCGGATGTTGGTTTTCTTAAGATTTGTTGGGGATTCTAAAGTTCAGAGTGACATACCAGATGGTTTGGAATTTACGAACTCACTCTGTAATACGTGCCATGTTAATTAGTCACATGCCGTTTTTGTCAGAGATGCCGTATTTGTCAGAGAACTACATTACTAGGTATGCTATCGCATAAATATTCAGATTCTTTAATCTCTTGTACTTACTGATGTCTGATTATTTCAAAAACATGCTATTCAATTAAACTTTTGTAAATCATATTTTATTATTATTTTTTTTAATTATTGGTTTGTCTATTCGCTTTTGTTATCTGCTAAGCTAAGCTAATGCTTGCAGATGAAATCAATAAATAAATAAATAAAAATAGTGTAAAATAAAAGTACACCAGCTCGTTACTACAAAGGCCTATTCAGTTAAATAAATGCTAACTCGATAGCTATGTACATACATATATTTACTTTCATAAGTTTCGTATGAACAAGTATCCAAAGAGCAAGAAAACACAACAATGTTTGCTGAACTATTTCTTGTAAAAAGGCGTTGCTAGATAAAGGCAGATTATTATTAATAATCACTTTACCAAGCAGGTAAACGCTAGTAAATTTAACTTTGAATTTAGGTTAGTTTGAAATAATTTTCTTTATTCATGATTAGCAGATTTCTATTTCAAGTGTTATCAATTGTATCAAAATATTATTTTGCTTGTACTTACCGGGCCAAATTGTTCAAAATAACTTTTGACATCTTCTAGCGTCGTGGGGGCTGAAAGCCCTCCAACAAATATCTTTTTCGTCCTCGTTACCATCTGAAAATAAAGCAACAAAGAAAACTATTGTACTGGAAATAATTAATTTATATATGTAGTAGCATCATAGTTAAAAGTAACAGAACGGAAATGCTTTGTACATATCAACAAAGAAGGTTCTTGATTTTGAAAGTTTCTGTTGTTGAATTTTTAACAAGTTAATGGGCAAGATATTTTGCGAATAGTCTTTTCTTTAAAGCGTTTAAAGTTTAGAAATGTGAGTGAAATGAAAAATAGTTAAGTAAGTACAATAAGTTAATTACAAACAGGTTGCTGAAAAAAGATTACACAAAAGTCAAGACCAAATCAAAGATTTCTTAGAAAGATTAACGCATTTCGTCATCTCATTCTCCTTCCGTATATTTCCAAACTGTAACTGCGTCTCATCACCTTGTAATACACTTTTAAGTTATACAGTAGATTAAATAAATAAATTTAAGCTGACATTACGCATTATTGGAATTTTATAGCTTTGGGCCTTCATCATTAATCGCTTTAGTGCGTGAATTTAATTAACCGCATCAAAAGTTGGTTTATTTATGGATTCATAGTTTAGGGGTTCTTTAATCTATACTACTTTTTATCTTCTTTTCATCAATGGGATGCAATAAGAGTAAAAGTGGAAATTAAGATTATAAGGGGCAATCCCTACTGACTATAAAAAAAGGCGTTTAGCCTTTTTGTGAACTGTCTGTACATTAACTACTTAGGCGGAAAAATACCAATAGGATAGCATAAGTGTAAGGCAAATAAAAAAAAAGTACTTTAAAAAGAAAAAAATTTTAACTGAAAAACCGTCGCAAATTTCATAGCCCGGTAGTAAAAAACCATAATCATAAAGAAAATACCCTCCGGCATTAGCCGCACGAGATAGGTGGATTTCATATGTATGCAACTTTTAAAAAATTTTGAGGTAATCCAAAATTGCTGATCCAAACAGAATTCATAATAATTACCTTTAAACAACATAACGTTTTCAATTTTAACAAAATCGGAGCAGTCTTAAAGAATTTCAAAATGGCAGATTTAATCAGCTGTAAACGTCTTGAAAGGTGGCATCAAAAATGTGTGAAAATTTTATGATGAAGACCTCTAATAGGTAGTACATATTTCTTTGAAATCCACCTTAAAGATATTCCGGCGCCAGCCGTTAGGTGAATTTCATGTGTGAAGGTGTGAGAGCAGAACTTAATATTCCCTGTAACGACAATTTTTAAGTTAAATGTAATCTAAATTGGCGGATACTAAAATGAATTTATAAAACAGTCACATTTAAAAGAGTAAATAATTTCAATTTCAACGAAATCGGAGGGGTACAATTTTTGCAAAGACATACTTATAGTAAACAATTAAAACAAACAATTTAGAATTTTTTAGATTCTATCATTGCACGAAATAAAAAGCCGAACCAAAATTAGCCGATATATGTATTCACCATATGAGTAAATGTGTGTTTCATCCAAACACTAGCAGTTGAGTGTGGTAGTCGTATCTTCATATCGCTTTGAGCGCTAGTGAATTTACTTGAATTGAATTGTCTACCAAAACAAATAGGTCGTGAAAGAACTATAAAATACAATATTTCAGTTTCAATTCATAGTTTAAGAAAAAAAAAATTCAGTGGCTAGTTTTATACAATTCGTGTTAAGTTCCCATCAATCCATAAGTAGGAAACAAACTGCGACACAAAGTTGTGATCAAAGTTCACCTTTCTTTCAAAGGTCAAATACATACTTAAATGTTCGCCTAACACCTTTAAAAATGTATTTCGATTTTTGGGGACTAAAAATTAAAACAATAAAAACACTACATCTACTCTCTTATCTATATAATCAATGGGACTACGTGCAATTTATTTCAAAAGAATGTATTGAACCTACAGTTCTTGTGTCAAAATTTAAGCACATTTCATATTCGTTCCCTAGCTCACGTCCCTGCTTTTCGGATGTAGTAGTGGAACGGCAACGTATGTTAAACTCATTCAATTCTGACCTTGACAGCATATTAAAATGGGGTTCTCCAAATAGAGTGGAATTTAATGCTTCCAAAACTCAATGCTGTCTACTGTCTCTCAAGCGAAACCCAAATCTCGAATCATTATCCATGAATGGTACCTGCATCGCCGAAACCGAAAAACTTTTCATTCTCGGTATTTGTGTTAACAACGATCTTCGTTGGAATGACCATTTATTCGATGTCGCCAAGAACGCTGCGAGATGTTTAGGTTTCCTCACACGATGCAAAAAATACTTTACCCCTTCTGATCTGGCTTCAATTTACAAGGCGTTTATTCGCCCTAAGCTTGAGTACAACGCTCTAGATCGAATTCGAAAATGCGCGATAAAACTAATAGGTGACAGAAACATTGCGAAGTCAATAGACTCGCTTGAACACCGAAGAAATGTTTCCTGTCTCTCACTGTTTTATCGATTCTTTTACAAAAAGTGCTCTAGCGAAATAGCCAGCTGCATTCCGCCCCTGCAAAATTTCACCCGCAATACTCGTCATGCTTCGAATGCACATCAGTTTACCCTTAAGCCTACTTTCGGACGTACTGTCAAATATACAGATTCTTTCTTTAGCCGTACCACACGAATGTGGAATGATCTACATAGTTCTGTGTTTCCTCATCACTATAACCCTCAAGCATTTAAAGCCAACGTGCATCGGTACCTCCTTTGTCTTTCCTCTAATTTTCCCTAATGCCCGTGTTTTCGGTTAAGGGTATTCATAACCCCTTTAGCGCGCGCTGATTATAAAAAAAAAAAAATAGAAGAAGACATCTTTTCCTTTTTCTTTACTAGGTTCTTATTTTATATACTGTTGCACCGAAAGAAAGAAGGAGATAAACATATTTAATAAACATGTTTTTTATTTGATAGATATTTATTTATTTTTGTTTTATTGGCATACAATACTTAGGCTTTTGTCACTTTTTTTTTTTTTTTTTTAAATAAAATACCAACACAAAGGTTATCGCCATCGTCAGCTGTTACAGCAGTTCCTGATTATTTTAATTTGAAAATTTGTTTACCAAAACTAATTTTTCCGTACAAGCCTAAAAAATGAGTACGTAAACTTAACTTCGAATGTTCAGATCTTTTATTTTGAAAAATGTAAACAAATCTCATGTATAGTAATGCTATTTAAACCGTAGAGCGCAAGTCCCTTGCACGTCGGCAAGCAGGAGAAAAGATAGGAAAGTGATTCGAAAAACTCACATGTTATGTTGTTAATCATTTCTCTTAATACCCCGTCTACACCATGTCCTCCCGCTTTTTATGCAAATATGTGCCAAATTAATTTACTGAATTATTTAAATAGTGAATGTATAAAATTGGGGCTATGTTAACAGTGACAAGAAATTCAAAAACTTGCCATAACTAGCTTTCTTGCTTCTTGTTGGTATGGTGGATGGTACGCTAAAAACTAAATAAGTGCTGTTTTATGCCATTGGGAAATAAAAATACGCAAGAACTATGAAATATTAACAACAACAAAATCAGAAATGAACATGCAAAGTATGTATGTCATTATCATTGGAATAAAGAAATATAAATATGAACACACATTAAACGCATATATTTTTTGTGCTCCTCTCAAATTATGATTAACTACTACTTATTAGGATCTTAAAAATGTATATGCAGGTACAAACTTATTTACATACACATATTTCCAGTAAGTGTTTTTAATCATTTTTAAACATTGAAGAAGTATTTTCAACACATTCTATATGAATAAGCAAAATTTTCCTTTGACAAATTTTGGCACAAGCGCACAAAAAATTTACTATTTAAAAGTTTCATTCCAGTATAAGATTCGAGCTATGCTGAAGAAATATCGTAATTGACTTTATATGTCACAAAATTAAATAATCAGATTATTTCGAAAGTGAAATATTCATAAACCTCTGTAGAAAGAGTTATATTTTCCTCAGATTTTATTCTCTCAAATCAAGAATTGAAATGTTAATGACCTTTACTATACTATGACTTGCCGATTCAATTGATAAATTTGCTCTGCACCGGGTATCTTAACTATTGCAACACTCGATAAGAACCATGCTCTGATGTAAAAACCTACTTTATACGTTAATCACTGAATCATATTTTACCAATAATTTGATTACAGTCGTTTATTTCATCATTTATATTTTAAGAAATTATGATACAAGATGAATACACACAGATATAAACTGGATACAGTTAGTTAAAAAAAAGTAAATATGCATATACATATATATATACATATGTATATACGTAATTAATTCTTTTTTTTTAAATCCATGATAGATTATACATATACATATCTAAACGTTAACTTTACTGATTTAAATAAACGCACAAAGCATATAATATACATATACGTATATGTACATATATCTATTTGGAGTTTCATAAATATGTACTATTAAATATTCAAATTAATTAATGCTGTTATTTACAAAAATCCATTTACCTAAGTTTTAAACTGTAAAAAATATCCATATATGTATATATTTTTTGCGCGCTAAGTTTTCTATTCTAGTTTCATTGAAAGCACCTTATCAATTGTTACATAAGAGTACCGATTTTTATAGGGAAAAAAAAAACGTTTCTTTCTCAATTTATTGAACTTTTTACGTTAAATTCGTATATAGTACTTGTTTTATGTTTAATATTTTCATGATAACAATAATTTAAAAGTATATTTTGCTCAAATAGATAATATCTATGTATGTATATATAAAGGTAGGTACTTACAATTAATTTTTTAGTAGGAATGGTTGCGTTCGTTGTCGCTGGTGGACTGATTGCCTTTATAGCCTGCGTTGGAGGTAGAAAAATCTCCGCGGGCTGTTTTACGTAAAACAGATTTATTCCAAAGTGTGAAATTTTGTAAATCTTAATTTTACACCAGTGGAATCAAAAATGGTAGCCGTTAGACTATTATTGTGCTCAATCGATTTTCATGCAAAACGCCTTTCGACCGATAAGTTTTTACTTCTAAAAACTAAATGTCCTTACTATACACTTTTGTAAAACTATTTCGGTAATGTTTTTCGTTGAGCTTTGCAAAAAGTATTCCAAATTAAGCGTTTAAGTTATTTTTTTTCTCTTTCTTATCGTAATTATCACCACGCTATTATACATACACCGATTCTGCAAGCAATATTTTTTTTTGTTTTTTAAATAAGTAGAAGTTCCTTATCGTTCTTCAATTCTTTGAAATTAAGACCTGAGGGAAAACTATTTTTTAATCACGGATTATTTTTATTTCACTTGTTTCATTAAAAAGTTGAATTTTTAATTTATATATTATAGCAGGACGGCACAATCGATGCTGACTCGTAGAAAGCTTTATAGCGAATGTTAAGTGGGGAGAAAAGTGGTTGTTCTCGTCCGGGCCTGGTGATGATGCTTCTTTTGATATGAGACACAAGTAGTATGCAACAAAAAAAAAAATCCTTCACACAATACTAAAAATTTACTTGGAAAGCAACCACTAACTACTCTATATTCTGATTATTGAATCTAGACTGAATCGAGTTGGAAAAATCCCAGCCTTGTGACGACAGTGCTATGATGACGATGGTGAAGCTACATATCGGCTTGCTTCTTTTTCGAGGGGAACTTACACTGGAAATGGTGTATACCAACTAAATAAAGTGGAGAAATGCCAAAAACAAGACTTTCTATTCCAGCGTCAAACAAAAATTAAACATGAAAGCGGGGGTGGATAAAAAAACGAGCGATGATATTGGTGCGCAAGTCTGAGATGGCGGTATAAATCCTCTTCTTTAACTTTTTTTTTTCTTTTATGAAAATGAAAATTATATGAAAATCATTTCATGTTTCTTACTATTGCATTTATAAATAAATTATAACTGCAATAATTTCTAAAATTTGATGTATTAAACAAGCTACTATAATGTCTACAAATAAAATGAAATAACAACCATACAATGAAATGCATTAAGATATCTGTTTTTCCTTTTTGACTAAAGAGCAAAATACGATTTTTCCAGCCAAAAATCTATCCATATACATACGTACATAGTTGTTCATTGATTAGTTCGCAATATTATTACGCTAAACCTTTGGTTTCTAATAACATAGGACTGAAAGAAAAAGGATGCTCTCGTATCAGAACTATCAGCTTAAAATTGTTTTAACGTGATATTAGATTTAAATTCATGACGACTGCTTTTTTCTGGGGGGGAGATAAAGTGCGTAGGAAATATAAATACACGCATGCGCAGGATATTCGACTTTGAATTATACTATTCGATATGAAGGACGTATTATAAAGAACCCGACAAAGTTCATAACCTTATGACTACTTTAATCAAGACGTTCCTCTCGATTTTTCTTAAAAAGGATTAATAAAATTGAAGCAATAAAACTTTATTTAATTAAGATATTCCATATCTTGGATCCAAAAAGATTAACATAATTGATTCTACTGCAAAAAAAAGCGAACTTATGAAGCACTGTTCAATTTTTTATTATTATTATTTTTTTTTTCAATTACATATTCTCTAAAATATACAATGTTTTGCACATGCGCTAAAAACATTAGAAGGAGAAAGCGCCAAAAATGTCCCACTGGAAATATCTGCCGGAAGCAGGTAACCCCCTTTGTGCTTCATGTACTTTGACCTCCAAAGGGGTTTTGACACACAAATAAGAATAGCTAGTTACATAATTCAAATGAACATTTTTTCGAGTATCAAAAATTTAACAAATGCATACAATTATTATTATCTTTTTGTACAGAGTATATATATGAAGGCATTTTAATATCTGTATACATTGAATGTTATTCCAAAACTTGACTACGGCACTCATTTTGTTAACACATCAAAATTATAGGATTCTTTACGTGAATTGAAACGGTGGTAGGTAGCTATTTCTTTTGTTGCGTAATTGATATTGGTACAAATGCCTTTCTTTAAAAAGGTCTAAAAGCTTTGTACAATAAAGGCACATTCTTACATATTTACATTGTATTTCATACATATGTATGAGATACCGGAGATGCAAAAATAAAACCAACCGTGCATATACATATATGTATAGGATATGTATAACCTACGTACGTGTGTTGTGCTTCTAGAGTTCTAGAAGTCACACCAATGAGAAAAGGCGCGAACTTTGACTCCCGGCTGCGGAGACTTCAAAGTTGATCATGCTATGATTGACGCCGTTCACGTCTCCATTAAATAAACATTGAAGCCGGACCACTACTTGCTTGTATCCAATAAGCGGAGGTCTGTAAACATATGCAGCAAAGCAGAAGAAATATGCACTCGACACATCTATGAGCAGAAGAAGAATGAGGTTTCCTTCGTTAAAAGAAAAAAAGGAACAGCCTGCTTTCGAACCAATAGAGAAGAGTTACTGCAGAAGTAATTTTTATAAGTTTTACCAAAAGGTAAAAAGAGGATACCAAGGCTACAGTGTCAAAGAGAAGCCTGTAGTGGCAAATAAGGAAGTCTCGTAGTAGAGCGGCTGTCGGCGTTGCTACAAAATCTACCGGCAAATAATGAATCAACAGCAAACGGTCATGAAATGGCATCGACAAGTTACGTTGAAGGCAACGAAACTACATCCGCAAGTTCCACGCTTAAATGAACGTAATCAGTGTAGGTTATGATTCATGTAACTGTAGACAGCTGTTGGTCATTCATGCCGTGCTATTTCGTCGCGTTATGTGTGCTTTATCTTATATGTTCCCTAAGAACAATATTGTTTCATGTTGTGCCGGTCCGGCACGCGCTGGAAGATACGTAGCAACCTTATTTCTGCATTGACGACCAACAAGCCGCTGCCAGACAGAATTATCAATTGAAATTAGAGCATACCCCGTCAATAAGTAAGGATGGAAATAATCAAGCTTAAATCCAATAAGGCTTAAGGAGCTGGTAATCTTTAAGAACAATTTTTTAAACCTGTGAGGTATATTTGACCAACTCATTTGAAAAAAATATGGTTGATTGAGAATGGAATTTTAGCTTAGTTTGGTCCAGTATGTATTGACGAAGTGTCAAAACAATAGAGTATACAACGGTATTGATTTAATCAAAAAGATAAGAATCCAGCGCTTTAGATAGTACCTACGTATGTAAATATGTGCAGCGTATGGACATCAACATACCATGCGGAATTAAAGACTCCAATTTTTTAAACTAGAAGACATGTATTGGTATACCCGACATGTTTCCAAACAAACAAATTATCATAACATTAAACAAATTATTTTAATACTTTGCAATTTAAACGCTTACCTTAGGATGTGCTCTTCTGGGAAACGCCACTTTCGGGTCAATCTGCAATATAAAAACAGATAAGAAATGAATAAATTCTATGTTTGTACATACGTGTATACGTAAATTAATTCCTGGTTGATTCATTAAGGAAGTATGTATGCTGAAATACATACTTCTAAAATATATATTGATAGCTGCTTCTTAAAGAATGTGCCCAATTACTATAATTTATTTTAATGATTTTATCAAAACATAGAGCAGGGAGTAATTTTTTTATATAAATATATAACTATGAGAGCTCATGTATGTATGCAAAATGAATCTATTTTATCGTTACTGATACATAATTTTAAATGGATTTGCGTTAATGACATCTTCTGTGTAAACCAATTATTAAGGACACATAAAATTAAATATACTTGATATCTCATTTTTACCACCCATAGCAGATTAATAAACCAATACATAAACGTATATGTTTATTGTTTTCGTTAAATAGGTTAAATTTGAATCTGTTAATGTTTTTGTCTAGACCTTTTTCGTTCATATGATATGACCAAATTTCTGTTTAAACGGAAACAGCGTAGTAATTTATAAAACGACGTCATTTAAAAATACAAGAATGTACATATAATCAGGTAGATATAATCATAGGTCTATTTTTTTTAAGGTTTCCATAAATGCTTCAGACTTATCGCAAACCTGACTGTTAGTACGAAAATTTATTTACCTTTTTACCGTCTAGTTCATGTGTACCTTGAGCTAAAACCTTATCTACACTAGCGGGATCACTGAAGGTTATAAAGCCAAACCCTCTGAAATGAAAAAAAGTACAAACTTTTTTAGGATGTACTTAAATAAATTTTTAATTTCTAGTTATTTATGTGTAGTAATGGTACAAATTCGGTAACAAACATACATATTCAGAGAATCGTTATGGTCAATATGAATTGGTGACTTTTGCAAGCAAATTATTAATATCTTAAGTAATATCAACACCTTTTTGTTGTTCAAAACTGCTCCCAAAAAAACCACATTTGTAAATATGTATGTATGAATACATGCAGTCTACTCATTTATTATCCCATCTCTACATGATCACTCCAAAACAACATTAAACTTGAGAGCTTGATTCCATAAAATGAATTTCTTCACTAGTACAAATTAAAATTGAATGCCCAGTTTACACATATGTACATATATATATACATATTGTACAGGTGCAGGTGTTATCTGGTTAATACTTTATACATCGTTTAGGTCTTTTGCCCTATTTCAGCATTGCGATACTGAGAACCGCTTTTCAGTCACGTTAATTACCATTTGTTAAAATAGTTTTTTAATACCTAAAATTGGTTTTCATTTATTGCACAAACAATGTCGTTTCGTTGTAGTTACTTCCTATAATTACCAAATAGATATGCATTGCAAAACAAATTGTTATTAAGAGTATTATAATGGATACTAAAAGAGCTCATACATCTCTGTATAATAATATCATTCTTTGAATAAAAGAAAGACCTTCCGGCACCAGCCGCAAGAGATAGGTGGATTTCCTTCGTATGCAACTTTTAAATCATATTAAAGTAATCCAAAATGGCGGAATTATAACAAGTACCCATAAACGAGTATACAATTTCAATTTCAACGAAATCGGAGCAATTTTAAAGAATTTCAAAATGGCGGGAATTTTTTTGCAAAAATATGCTTATACTATTACCATTTCTATACTATTCAAAATGAAAATACAAAAATTATTAATGCGGAATTTGAAAAATTTAAAGGGATGTGACACGCCCCCCTCCCAACCGATTACGCCCATCTACGAACTCACCATATAAACATGTGTACGAAGTTTCAATTAATTCGTTTGAGAACTGCGGCCCCTATCGTGCGGACAAAATTTCATTATATTGCATTTGAACGGACCATGGTTTTGGTGTTTACTATAGAGGTCTTGAAAAGTTGCATTCAAATTTTTTGAAAGTTGCGTCATGAGGACCTCTGCAATAGGTAGTATTTCTTCGAAATCCACCTAATATAATTAGGTAAAGTAACCAGGTGGTGCAGTATCAAAATTCTCATATGGCCAAAAAACCCAATGACCTCACCGCACCGAAATTGAATGAATGTTATATAAAGGTGAGTAATATAATAAATCATATATATGAGTATAATCAATAATATAAAGTAAAAAATATCAATAAGAATTGCAACCAAGACAGGTTTTTTGTATAGCTATATGTATATATATACTTTTCAACTTAGTATGTACGTACTTATACTTTCAGTCACCTTCATGTTTGTGTACAGAATAAATGCAACCGAATATGCTTACAGACAAATCATTTATAAGAGGAGCACTTCAGCTCGAGACGAAACTTCCGGTTCTTAAAAAAACACAGCATAATAATACAATGGGATGACTAAAACCCATGCGCGCACCTTTGGTTATGATGCCTTTTATAAAGAAAAAATGTTCTCATTTTAATATGCTATTGCGGTTTAGTTGTATATCTACACTAAAATTTAAACCGTGAACAAAATTTGCTCTTAAGCACGCACATGACGCGCAATTGAATTTGGGGAAGCTATTAATGAGATGCATACCAGCATTATGTAAGAAGTTAAAATCCTTTTGTTAGTTTTAACTCCAATGTTTTGTTTTTTTTTATATTTTTAACCATACAGGAACAGGTATACTTCAAATCCCCCATACATTATTGGTTTTTCTTTGAAACAGTTATTTCTGCAGTTCTCAAAAGCGATATTTCATACATGTAATATTTCTTTCACTCACCAATTCAATTAATAAAATAAAATAGAATATAAACAAGATTGCATTTATAATCTATGAATGTACATATTTCTGTATATAATATCGTTACTTTGAAGACACTCGCTGGAGGATTCGCCATCAACATAACAATGAAACAATACAATTTGAATCGCGAACGATCCTCCGAAGGTTTTCAATTTTGCATCAAACCTATTCAGTTGCATATACAACCACAGATAATAGAAACGTTACACAACGGATATATCAATCAATGGATTAAACCCACATCGATTTTAATTATCTTTTAAACAAAAAAAAAAAAAGAGGAAAGTTTTTCATTCCAATAAACCACAGTGGATATTGATATGCGCTTACTAAACAGTACAAATAAAACCTTTGTGTCTGGGGTCTAAACACTCACTGAACAGAGTCATGAAAAGATCCACACTTTAAAAAATACATAGCTTTTGGAGAAAAACCGCGGTTTATGTCAAAAGGACAGCCTTTTTTGTCCAACGGATATTTAAGTAGTGCAAATCCACTGCCAGAGCGATATATTGAACTCGACGGATCATTTAATGCAAACCACTGATAGTAAGTGGACAAATAAGACTACTGTTTTGCGAGATATCATTTTAAGGAAGTTTTATTAGCTCATTCACCTTGAAGTAAAAGTACTTTGAAGAAAATTAAAAGTTATCTTTAATAGTTACATATTTCATAAATATCATCAAGTTACATAACAATTATTCTTGTGTAGTGTATTCAGAAACGTATTCAGCCGGTATAATAACGGGAACACCAATACAATGGTTTCCAGGGCTAAGTCGCATAGCACCACCAAATATCCGTCGGTCTCATGCACTATTCCGAGAGCATGCCAAAATAGGACAACTAGCGAATCGATTTCACCGTATACGATCCAACATGTGGCGCATGCAGTGATACACTGCACAAGTGAGATGTTTTAACTTCATCAAGCTGTGACTATGGAGCTGAACGGCAATCAATGCCCACTAAGGCCGCATCCTGGAACCCTCTCGGATTTCGCAGACTCAACACTTAGCTCAATAGATTGGCTTCAAAGAACTACTTAATTTATGTAAAAGTTATAGTAAAATTGTATTGCATAATCTCTCATGTAACTCGTCAACACCTCCTTTTGAAGTAATAAACATAACTTTTACTGGGCGAGTCGATCAAGGTGTGGAAAATAAGAAAAAGATGAATATTTTCGTGCAGGTCTAGCCAGCTGTACAATAAAATTAACAAACAAAAGAATCAACGTTGTCCACAGATGTAAGAGTCTTTGTTCGTATCTGAAGAGGCTTAACTTCAAGCATGATGCCTTCTAAAGCAACGATTCTATGGCTTAATGTCGAAATCGTGTCCCTGAGAGGTAACATGCGTATCCACCTTCAACGTTATTTGAAGGTAGAGGAGTTTTCTAACTTATTACTTTAAAAGAAAGTCGAAAGAGCTGACGTCAACTCTACTGGTTAGGAATAACACTGGCAGTAGGGTGATCTTACTGACATCAGGAAGTTGGAAAGAAATACTGTGAATTAGAAAGCAAATACGAAAATTCTTCCTAATTATTCTGTGGCCTATTTCACCAACTCACAAATTGTGATCGGAGTCTAGGCTGAAATCTTATATATTTCAGAAACTACTACGCAAGCACTCGCGCTATCTGAACAAAAGGAGTATTCATAAAAAGTTGAGCGCCAGAAAATTATAAAAACAAACTTTTTTTTTTGAGAATAGGTTTTCCGAAGACTTAAAAAACTGACTCACTATATTCATAGCAGAAAATAATTTTATATAAAAAAAACAAATATGCACCATAACCTAGTGTCACCATGGTCAGGTGTCAGTGAATGTTCGAACCTTACTTATTCTCTTGACCCTGTAGCTCGCGGAATTTTTTTTTCTGCAAAAGCCACTGTAAATAATTAATTTGACATTATGTACTTTGGACATTTTTACGTCATTTCCACTCTTTGAATTTAAGATACGTGCATGCATGTGCATATGAACATATGTATGTACCGATGTCATCGAATTATGTCTCGTTATTAATATAATTTGATCTCACAAAAAATATGAATTCCAAAAGGTAAGAAATATTTGTACTTGAAAAAAATTTAAAAAGTGTCACTATCTAAAACATAAAAACATACAGGACTGTGCAAAATATTTGCAACTCCTAAGACTTCACTATTGATCATTATTGTTTATTTGGTTGAAAAGGAAAATTAAACGACTCCAGCATTTTATTTCATTCAACCAGCACAGGTTGCAAGTGTTTTGCATAGCACTGTATATGTATTATTATTTTTTACACAATTACTGTAGCATTTAAGAACGGTATGTGAAAACAAAAATACATACCTTTTATGATTGTTTTACTCTTAAAAAAGTGTGCAATATATGGAAATTATGTATGAAGGCACATGCACATTAATGTCATGATCGGCTTTCAAGCAATGTGAAAACATTGCTAAAGGCTAAATACTATACTTCCATGTGTATTTAAGTGATACGTGAATACAAACCTCGATCTCCGCGTCGTAGGATCTTTCATAACCATTGCCTCTGATATATCTCCGAACCTGCTAAAATAGTCGCGTAGGCTCTCTAGAAAGAGAAGAAGGAAACAAATAATATTAGGCGTGTTTTTTTGGTAATCTACCTATATAGGCTTAAAAAATATTTTCCACGTTAATTACAACAACAACTAAGCCTATGTAGAATTACGAAATCTGGATAACTATTACCTATACAGATTACCAAAAAAACGCGCCTATTAATGTATTATATTATGACAATAGGCGTGTTTTTTTTAGTAATCTATATAGGCTAAAAAAAAGTGTGAGCGAAAAAAACACCTATCGAGGCTAACGAATGTCATCATAGCATTTTAGCAGCACTACAAATTCACAGTAAAAACTTCGTGTAAACCTCCTATATAAAGCAACTAGCATTTCACCCGCTGCTTCGCACGCGTTAAATACATACTAAGGTGTATACTAAGTCGCTAGAAATCATCTGTCCCTATGGAACTTTCAAAGATAAAAGGTAGCAAAAAGTGTCACCATTTCAATATTGAATTTTTGAAATCGGTGCAGTAGTCTCATAGATACTTAAAGATCCATCCAACCAAATCACACACACACCCATTCCCCGTCGAATTGCTACGAACTGCGAATGCATTGTAAATCAACTACGTAATGTAGGGTAAAGGCACTAGTAGTCGGCCACTTAATTTATTTTTTTGACTTCCACATAGCTTAGTTCTTAAGCTATATGGAGTTTCGAAATACTATGTATCATTATCAATAGGTAAAGATAATACGAATCGATTAATTAAAATAGAACATGTTTAAATTGCTGTTGCTAATAGTTATTATCATTTATTTGAGAAAAATCACGCTGAGTTAGTTACCGGCCACTAAAATTTTCTAAATTTCAGTATTCGGCCACTGAAATTTTAGTACCCGGCCATGCAAGTTTTATGTATTAAATTTAGTTTGCTAGCTTTTTCCTAAATTATTTTATTATCGGAAAACAAAGAGATAACAAAATATACATAAAAAACTCAAAAAAGTAGATAGTTATGAGGTTAAAAAAATAATAATTGCAGAACGGTGGTTCCATACAGATGGATGAGTTGCCTTTAGATTACTTTGAACTCGACAAGAACAACTTGCAGTTCTTTTGCTAACAGATGCTATTGGTTTTGAAAAAGAAAGGTGGTTGTGAAGTGTACTGAGAATAAACGAGCTGACGGTTGCCAACATAAATAGGTTCCTGCTTCCCTATTGGCCAACTCGGGGTTTCTTTCGAAGATGAATATCAACCAAGTGTTGGGTGGTCTAGAATATTTGAATAGAGTCTTTTCCTTGGTGTATTTTACAAATGTTTGTCCTACGGTGTTGAGCAAATCAACTGTTTAATTTGCTATGCTATGATAATGAGCCGACTCCCTTTTGAAAACACCTTCCGTCACTCTACGTTTGCACGATCGAGACCTTGAAGAGTAGAACAGGCTATGACATACTTTAATGCAGCCTTTTGAATGCTTTCTTCATTATGTTGAATCTCATATAAATCATTTGCCATGTGATCTTCCTTGGTAACTTGAAACTTTTGACCGGTTCTTTTTGAATGTGATGCCTCTTCTTCATAGGTTCCCGCTTCCAAAGTTTTGACTTTCTGGAATCAACGCGTAAGTACACACGAAAAAAAGCCCAAATTGCCCTTGCGACCAGATAAAAAGATTGCCATGACGATGATTTTATATCCCGGCCGGATTCTTTAAACATGTTAAAAAAAAAATTAAGTAATCAGCCCCCCCTGGCCGGGTTCTGAAATTTTACTGAAATCCGAGTACTAGAAACCGACCACCCAAAATTTAAGAAAAATATTTCAATCTTCGCAATGATTTTTCTTAAAATTGTTACTAGCTCTTATTCTGAGAAGAGTAGAACTAAGCATTTACCATTTTTTGTAAGAAAAACGCATAAAAACTTGCGTTTCAGTTTGCGCCTACCACTAATAAAAAAATAAATTTCGAACCATATTTGGCCTCTTTACTGGCGAAGACTAACTAAAGTGTGTGCTGTCTTCACAGTTTTTGGTTGATAGATACACTTTTTGGGGATACTATCTGGGACATATGAACAATCATAGTGCCTTTAAAACCGTTAGATTATGTAAAGTGGTTTTCTTATTTAAGGCAAAAAAAGACAAAAGTGGCCGGTTACTAGAGAGTCGCCGGGTACTAGTGCACTTACCCTATCCATAGAAGCAAGAATACGATCAAAGAAAAATAAATGAAAAAACTACCCTTGTGCAACTCGGCAAAACAAAAACAATACACGATCACGAACCGAATGTGCCGATGGCTACGGTGCGCATACTATAAATCTGCAAACTTTAACACCCTGTATCTTGGCCCGTGGATATAATTTTGAAAAACGGTGAAACACGTGTTTCTTTATTTTTATTGTAGAATTTACCTACCAAATTTCAATTCTAAATTCCAATTTAAATTTTTGATTCCATACAAACTTGAACACCCTGTATCTCCCCTTCTGGAGCTGAATTTCCTTTCTTAGTGGATGTCTACGCCATAAAAAGAAACTACTGTCCAAATTTCATGTTTGTAGCTCTAACGGTTTGGGCTGGGCGTTGATCTGTCAGTCAGTCAGGGAAGAGTTTTATATATATAGAGATAAGTCCTTGCTGACTCATCACATCAGAGATAAGTCGTAGCTTATCCATGTAAATAGTTCTTGGTTTTTCTGACACGAATTCACAGACACGAGATTTTGACGAGGAAAAGTAAGATGGCGATACAACAACAACAATGTAAAGAAATGGGTGTCGCGGGGATAGAAGGACAGAAGTTGAATATCTCTTCATAACTTATCTCCGCTCATCATCGCCGAGGCTGAACGGCTAATGTTGGATGGAGAATAGTTTCCTTTTGCGACGTAGGTAACCACTATGAAAGAATTTTGTTCGTGTGTTGTTTTTGTTTTACAAAGTTGCGCAAGGGTAGTTTTTTCATTTATTTCTCTTTGGTCTTATTTTTGCTTCTATGAATATACAGTGAAAGCACGTTAATTCGGAATGGTTGGGGGGAAGGTCAGTCCGAATAAACGAATTTTCCGAATTAATGAGAGATTTTTTTTTATGCACTAAAACGCGTTCCTATTGATGAAAAAATGCAAGAACTTAAAAGAAAAAATTATTTTATTAACACAAAAGATTGCAAATAATTCATAAAATTTATTATATTTAATTTTTGTAACTGAAACATTGTTTAATTGACGTTTTCACCTGAATTATAATTAATTTTTATTTATGCAGAAATATGTATCAACTTTGTGCTTAAGAACTACGATTTACATTTATCGCCAACATAAACTGTATTGGTGTTTTCCCAAACAACATCTTAATGTGGATTACCGGGATTCCCCCAATACAATTTTTTTTTATGGTTTTTCTCGACTTCTTAATGTGAATTGCCGGGACTCCCCCAATAGACATTTTGATGATTTGTTCCGACTTCTACATATTTGAGATCTATTTGCTATCTATACGTCTTCAATCATTGCTTTATTTAATTTTTGCTAATTTAATTAAATTTTTACATAAAAAATTTAAAACCGACTCCCATTTATTCGGAAAAATCTCTTTTATTCGGAAAATTTTTTTTTTCTGAATAAACGAGTTTTCCGAACTAAAGGGCTTTTACTGTAGTACGTAGTTTATTTACAATGCATTCGCAGTTCGGATTCGGAGTAAATTGACGGGGAATGGGTGTGTTGTGTACAATGATTTGGTTGGATGGATCTTTAAGTATCTGTGGAACTACTGAACTGATTTCAAAAATTCTTTCAATATTGGAATGGTGACACTTTTTGCTTCCTTTTATCTTTGAAAGTTCCAAAGGGACAGATGATATCAGCAGCTTAGTATAAACCTTAGTATGTATTTAATACGTACGAAGCCCCGGGGGGACTGCTAGTATTATCTCTCATGAACGTGGCGGCCTGGGCTTCACAACAGGAGTTATTCAGTTTTTCGAATCTTGGGTCAAAATACCTTGCTTCCATGCGCCCCGCCGCCTTCTTGATGGCTATCCGATGGTGTACGATCAATACGCGTACACTGTCTGACTGGTCGTGTAAAACTGCCCAATTGGATCTGGATAAGCACATCTTAATAGGCTTCAGCATGCACCAGATGAGGACTAATTCAAGACCTTCAAAAGGAGGATATGCGCCGGATTAATTCCCTTGATGGAATCAAAGGTGGCGTTAACTATCAAATTGCGGATACCTTAAATGAATGATTTTCTACTCTGAGTTGAAAAAGGAATGGTAGCCAATGAACACTTTATCAGGCATCGACAGTTTTCATTATCCCGAGGCGAGCTACGAATATTGATTTGGATATCCCGAGAACCTCAAATACAATAAAAAAAAACTGCGAGAAATTGCAAGTGATCGTCAGAGCCTTTTCCGATTCAACATAGCACTAGACTTTTAAGGACAAGCTGACGAGAGATGGAGCGCGCTCTTATCATGACCTATCTTCAGAGAGCTCTCTTCTAAAATTCAATATAAATTCGGGATGGTTCAGGCAAAATGCAAAGTATGTAGATAGCTGCTATATCTGTAGTAGCTGTAGGGTGGTAAGATTAAATAAGAGAGTGGTGTAGCAAAATATGTATCATAATAAATTAAATTGCCCGTGTGGACGCAACGCAACTATGGATGAATCTGGTACATACTTTCGGCTAGTATTTGTTCAGTTGAGTGAAAACTGATTGAATAGAAGTCACAACTGAGAACATTGCGACAGCGCGTGTCGAAGAGGTAACATTGCTACTCGTTGCAATGCACAATAACAAATTGAAACACTATTTGCTTTATTCGCGAAGAAGCTTATATCTTTACAACTTGGCTAAACTTCAAAGTTACTAACACAACAATCCTGCAGACTCCACTACTTTGGACTAGGTATTATTGTGCTGCTGGTGTCGCTTAAAACATTGGTGTTTATCACAAGTTGTTTATCACAGCCATAGTGCAATGTATTTTGCTGTTGCTGCTTCTGGTGCTGTTGATACACCCCCCTTAGCTTAATTGAGTTGATCATGATCTTATTAATGCAGCGGTACTTGCGCGCTGTTCTTGAGAAGCTTGTCAATCTCCTTTTTGAATTCGGCAATAAAAACTATAAGATCCTACTGTTGTGTCCATCAAATATAACACGCACATTAAGAATGTATACGTACTAATGTAGATATATCAATTAATGGTGAAAGAATTGACAGCGTGGACGAAATAAAATATCTAGGTGTTGTAATTGATCGGTAACTAAAATTCAAGAGTCATTTCAACCATATCACAAAAACAATTTCAAAACATTTTTCAATGTTGTCGGCGATGCACGCAATAATAAAACCAAATGTGATTACATTCTCTCAATACTATTTCATATAAACAACGAAGAATTTCAAAGATAGCAAATACTGCAAAATAAAGAAATGCGGATTATTAATCAGTATAATAGATATACTTCAATAACATGGATGCTGAATACACTAAAGCGCCTAAGCGTGAAACAACGAATTCCATCATACATGGAGGTGCACCGGGATATCTACGATCGAACGTTCATTATGCAAACGATGTCCAACCATACTACTACTTAACTTCAGTTTAAATCGCTACCGGACATCAAGATCGCAAAATTCCCTTTAATGACATAAATGTCACAATCCCTTTTTCCACTAATTCTCTATTTCAAAATTAAAATTCTGTAATTTTAAAGAACACGTGTTTCATTGTTTTTAGAACGCTATCAAAATAACTAGTAGGTACTTTGATATTTTTACGATGTTGAGTTACAAAGGGTTAACGGACTTTTGTTTTTCAAGAAAATGTATATAACATACTGGTAGAAGTAGATACATAATAAAAAATTTGACTGGGGGGCCAGTCCTGTACTTCCCATTCTGTATTGCGTTATATCAGAGTGAAAATTATTTCTAATATACACCACACCACAAAGTGTTGGCGTTGTCCAGCATACGTTTTTTAAAAACGAGCATTATTACCAGGGCTCGAATAAATATTTATTTAAATATTTCGACGGTTTTGCGCATAAATCCATATATTTATTTTCGACCCATATTTTGCACACATTCGCATTTCAGAAGAACATTTTTCATTGGTATTGAGCAATGATTATGTTTTTCCCATTGAGCCCTCAGTGCTGGTGCAGACAAAATGTCGTCGACTCATTCGACCCAGAAGGTGCTGAGTCTATTCGAGCGGTACAAAGGCTAATGAATTTGTCGCCTGTCAAGAGAGAATGGGATTTCAAAAAAACGAACTATTCTTGTCTCACTGCTGCGCTTCATTCTATGCAAGGTCAAGGCGTTCCGTTGTCAGTTTCAATTGAGAAGTTTTTGAACATCCGTGCTAAGTTTGATGGAGCTGAGCTTGCCGGCTTTCGGGAAAAATGTTATGGCGATATGCGACGAAACACCGGCTTTGATATTCTTCGTAGAATATCAATGTTTCTACAGAACGCCAATACACCCGAATCCGAAGCGTGCGATTTTATACGCAATATTTTTGATGAAAAAACATATTTTTGATGAAAAATGGCGTAATTTTATTTCAGGAAATTTAAACAACATCTTATACTTTATTGCAATCATATTTAAGAAATAAAATGACATCAAAAGTCAGGAAAATGCAGATGGAGTAAAAAACTCCATATTTTCATCCATATTTCTGCGATTTTTGATCTATAATTCCATACATATTTTGCCAATTTTTAATCCATTATTATTCGAGCCCTGATTATTACATACAGAATGGTCGTTTTGACGTACATAATAATGCTCATTTTTACGTGACGAGTTATACGATCACGGAAGGGACAATTTGGCCACAGATCTAAGTTTCATGCTGACAACTAAAACAAAACAAACGGATGGTCGTACGTTGTTTCGTTCTCCAGATATCGAAGGAGAAAAACAATTGTCACATACACACGCACACACAGACAACACTTCGAAAATGGATGCAAATGATTTCTAGTGTATCGTAATGTTATTATTATTATTATTATAACTTTATTAAAAGATAAATAAATTATACATTTAATACAAAATAGGTAAAGCGCTAGCTACCAGGGCTTTCGGCTAGTACAAGTTAAGGGGGAATTATATTAGGGATTGTATCGTAATGTGAAGCTCCGTTAAAATCTCGAAACTTTTTTTTTTGGGCGATAACAATACTTCCCCTATGAAGGTGGGAAGTAAAAACGAGTACTTGTGGACAATTTCTGAAGCTCCAACTGCATACATACCTACCTACATATTTGTATTTATGTACATATATCCACTTTAATATGACATTTTAAGTATTCTAGTGATTCATTTGAATTTTAGAGCATGCTTATGTATATCTTTCTCGTGAAATAGCTAGCACCACTGATTCACTGAAATCTTCGACTGTTGAAAGAAATAGATGGCTTCTACTCGCATCGAACAAATAAGAAAAATTAATTTACATACGTGTTCAGTTCCCTTTTTAGTGGTGAGTAAAATATACACAGGTATCTACTAAGTATACGAGTATTTCAATGACAGTCCAACTGCATAGATCTTTTAAAATGGGCCAAAATCATGAATGGTATATACTCGTATGTATGTATTTATGAAATTAAGAAATGGTTGTTTAATTATGATTTCAATGAAATAAATCACTTAACAAGAGTGATAAGTTAGATACGGTTCTTTTTTCTATCTGCTATTGATAATTAACTTTTTGTATCTTGCGCATTACTCCACTAATCTTAATACATACATTCGCCACTAGTTTAAATGTAAATTTATTTACATATTCAAAGGAGTATGAAAAACACTTTTAGTAACTAACTTTTATTTTATATTGTGATTGTGAATTTTTAATATCTTTTGTAATTTGTATTCTTGTGCTAAAAGCTCCAAACTATTGTATTTCTATATGAAATATGTGAATAAAAAAAATTAAATGAAAATGAAAATGAAGCACTTTTACGGGCCAAACGCTGATACATAGAAAATGTATATTTACCACAAAATTATGCACTGACGACGTAACGTACAACTTCCTTGAATAAATCTTCCAATTAAAATAATGCCTGCTGTCTGCTTAATTAGCATAAAATAGTAGATTAACTTCTTAAAACATCGGTTTTTTTTTTAAATATGACGGGGATATACATATTTAATTTTAATTTATAGTTCTCATAGGTACTGTAGATGATAATAATATGATGTAAGGTAAAGCTTAATGTATGTTCGTTTATATGCATTGTTGTACGTGAAGGTTCTTCTTAACTCAACTACCTACTTGAAGTATTAAATAAAATAAATATATTGGTGGAGGAGGAGGATTTGAAGTTAAAAAAAACCTGGTTAAGAGGAGTCATTATTGTTTATACTTTAAAACGCAGATGGTTAAAAATTATACATTTTAAATTTAAAACTTGAAGCAATTCTGGAAACTGCATTGAAATTTAGATAACTAATCAAGAAAAAAAGTTTCTTAAATTCAGAAAAGAATAATCTAAATCTATATAATATATTTTTTATTTTTATTTTTTCTCAAACTAATTTTCTCGAAACTTTATTCTCTGAACATGTTCCTAAAACACTTCGTAAAAAGTTTTATCCTGTTATCATTCAGAAACCCTCTGAAAATTCAAAGTCTTATGTCCACCCTTCCACCGTAGTAGAATTTAGATCACTCTTATCTCAGGAAGATGACCAGGGTGACCTTTAATGTCTGGCTGCCCAAAGAAGTCTACTCCTATATATTTTGCTACATATTTATATATTATTCTAATTTATTTATTTATTGAAACTTAATACAGGCATGGCACATCTTTAATTTTAAATCTTAAACAATGGTTACGAGAGATAAAAACGTAAAACTGGACTTTACAGGAACCTTAAATTTAAGGGTTTCAACGTTCATGAGAGATTAAAACTAAATTAGTGCGGTGAGAATAAAGGCGAAATAGTGGAACAAATCTAATGTAACGTGGGTTGGTGTTGAAAGATATTATTGAAAAAAGTGAGGGGGAATCGATATTGTTAGCTAAGAGTTCTTTTAAATGGAACACATCGGCAATTTCTCGACGTTTTTTCAAGGGACTAGTCTAAGTCAATCTCTTCAAGACGGTCCAGGGTGGAATGAAGTTTTTCTGACACCAGGCAAAAACCCAGATCAAATTATTTTGAAGTGGAGGAGAATCTTACTGAGATGATATACACCGGAAAGTGTTCATGTTATCGGCATAAATTGGCTGGGAAGAACTAACAATAATTCGTTCAACGTCATTGATTGTTAGGGTGAAGATCAAAGGTGAGCACCTTGAGAAACGTCCGAGTTAGTAGTAAGACGTCAATAAACGGACGATCTAAAGGTCACATCGTACTGGGCCAAAAACGATTGAACCTACTTACCTAAGATAGATTGAAATCCGAGAGCAGTAAGTATAAAAAAAAAAATAATAATGTCATGAATCATGATAAATTGTGTCGAAGGCCTTAATAAAATCAATGGCAATAACATCAACTTAATTCCCGCTTTCCAAGGTGCACAAAGCTCCATATATAAATTCAATGAGGTTATCGGTGTTTTTAAGAAAGTCATTTTGATATTGAGAGAAAAATTATTTGAAGTAAAAAGATAATGAAAGTTGTAAAAGAGCTTCAAGGGGTCGCACCAGCGCGTTTGCGTTTTTTTTTGTTTTTTTTTTAGAACAATGGCAGAAACTTTATCTGGACCCGAAGAGTAATCTTCCTTTAGTTCGTTTATCCTCTCTTTCAGCATGACCGCAGTAACAACGAGAGAGACAAAAGAAGTTTGGACAATGTTCGTTTGAGATTATTACAAGATCAGACAAAAAGTGTCAGCGAGTTTCATAGTACAGTCCGAAATGGATGAGTGCAAACCGGATAAATGCAAAAACCGTCTTAGTGCAATGCCTTCAAAAACCCTTTGCTAATTCACAAATTTTTCATACAATAATGTTTCTTGTAAGTGCACATCATTTTGAACACCCAAAATATTTCATTTCCCAAAATACACTCGGACACGTGCAACTTGTACATTAGAAATGTTTTTCTCTTTTAAGGAAAAATCCACCATCTTATAGTTACAACGACTTCAAAGATTAGCATATCTGGGCATCCCCGGGGCTATGCAAACCTGCCTTTGAGGCACTTGTTGGCCTTACTCCACTAAACATCTTTGTCAAAAAAGTGGCAATACGTAGTGTAGTTAACCTCCAACGCTTTACAGGAATCCAGATAAGCAGACTTACGGGTCACATGGCTATCCTTTCTAACTTTCCCGAGCTTGAAATAATCAGTATGGTATCCGATTCTGTTTTGGCAGAAAGTTCGAGAGTGAGATCCCGAACCATAATTCTTGGGAAATTGGCGATCCGCTGCTGAACATAAAAGGACTAGTGTGGTATACTATATACGGTACTTATGGCCCTAGTCACAAAGTCTCAAAGGCACTTGGAATTTGCCCTAGTGACTTTCAGGCAGAACTACATGCCATTGATACCTGCGCCAATATTATTCTTGACTCCGACATAAAGGGGGACATCATCAACATATTCACCGATAGTCAAGCAATGGTCAAAGTACTGCCTCAATGCTCTGCAAGACTTTACTAAACGAAATAAAGTCAAACTCTGGTGGGTACCAGGGCACAGAGACATTGAAAGCAATGAAATGGCAGACCAACTTGCCAGGTTCTTCTGAAAGATATATACGTACTGAACCTTTCTGCGGCATCCCTACTTCTGCGTTCAGAACGAGTCTGGACAGCTAGGAAAAACGGAACTTGTTATCCTTTTGGAACAACATTCGGGGACTTAGACAGGCTAAAATGGTCATCCGACCCTTGAACAAAACCATTCCAGAGGGCTGTTGGAAGAATCAGGAAACGCTTTCTCCACAAGGAATTCCTAACACCGGAGGACATTCATAATGCCTCGATAAGAAATATCCTCAACTTCATTAGGACGATCTAGGATCTTTCAGTCTAACTAGCTCCGGGCACAATATATCTTTTAGGTCGCAGAAAAAAAGAAAAGAAAAAGGTGAATTCACGGAAACTGATTTTTTTTTAGAAATAAGTGCATAAGTTTGCACTTACGTATTAGTGCAAGGGTGTGCACTTATGGATTAGTGCACAAAATGGATAAGTGCACACAAAATCGGGCCCGATGGGTTGTGCACTTATTTGTTTCCGACTGTATTAGGGTTTTAGGTGGATTTCGAAGAAATACTACCTATTGCAGAGGTCCTCATGACGCAACTTTCAAAAAATTTGAATGCAATTTTTCAAGACCTCTATAGTAAACACCAAAACCACGGTCCGTTCAAATGTTTATATATACAAGTATCAACTGTGGTCGAAATTCGACCATTTGAAATGAAATTGAATTTGTTTTTCATATAATTAATTGGAATTTATTTGTATGCAAATTTGTATCAATATGGACATGGAAAGCTGCGCAGAGAGAGCAACGAAATATTTGCTCTCATTTGCTGCCTGGAAAGTGGCATTTTCGAAATGGCTGAACTTTCTCCATTTCCTTTCATATATTATCCTATCGATTCCCAATACGTCCTACCACCTACCTGTTTGACTTGGAAACCCCCTTTTCCCTAATTTTCGGGTTTTCCCGTTTTTTGTTCAATTAGTTATGAAAATTAATATTCGCAATGATGAGTAATAAAACTTTTTTGACAAACTTTAAATGATTTCTGGACCACAAAGTTATGTTACATATTTAGACAAAAATAAACACATTGCTTTAATTTTGAGCAAAACATTCTTTTTTTTTCAACGCCATAACTGAGAAGTAAACACGTTCAATGAAATTGTCTGAAATTGTCATTACCATGTTCACTGAAAAAAATAATAATCCATACTTCACGCATTTTTTCTACCCTCGGTTTTCACATTTGGCAACAGATACTTCTTATATTTTCAATAAATTTCACAACATATCGCCCAATCCCATTCAAGAAACTGGTCAGTAGGATCAGTAGACGATCGGCACAGCAACATCAAAGTGATAGTGTATGCGATTTTTCCCTGTTTTTTTATGTCGCTGGAATAGAGAAAACATGCGCGGCTCATGTCCGTACCGTAGTGATTTAAGACGGACTATAGCATAATTTTTTTTTGTAATATTCTCCCGTGCAGGGTGATCAAAATGCTTTCATTTAATTAGCTAAAGCTTTTTGTATGGGTAAAGCATGTGTGTATGTTCACTTTATTTTACCTGCCTTATCCCTTTGCAGCATATATTTTTCTATTGATCAAACATTTTGGAAATTAGTTTACCAAGGTTTTTAGGGCCGCTGATACAAAATCTGCAATCAGATATCATATTTGTTTAATCAAAATAAAATCTGAAAGGGTTAACGGCAACATACACACATGCTTTCTTGTGCACATCTATGGCACATTCCCTTTCGAATGATATAAGTTTCATTCCCCTCCTTTCATAATAAATACTTAAAAAAGGTACCACAATTTGACTGAACCGGCGTAAAAGGTACCAAAATGTTCGATGTTCACTTTTAAATCGAAGATTTGCCATTTCTGCCCCGTCTGCGGATTTAGGTCATCCACCGCCGCAAGGCACCCAAACTAAATCATTAGGTGTGTTTTTCTGGTATCCCATATGGGATTGGCGAAAAAAACGACATCGGGGACTAATAATGTCATCACAAAAAAATTGGCAGCACTGCGTATGGATTGACATTTCAACTCAACAGCTGTGAGATAGACAACCAAAACAAAAGCTAAATAACATCTCAGCAGCCCCAATTCCTCAGGTCTTGACCACTTTTTGCGTATGCTAACAATAAATATAGATTTATCGAATTATTTTGCATATTGCATTTCTGCTTTTACGGACTTTCTGTCTTGCTCAGCCATTTTTTCATAACAAAGAATTGCTCGACTGACATCAACGCACGTCAGTTGTCACGTTTCCATAGAAACGCGAGTTCGTTTTTATCTGGGATAAAGTTAAGCCCAGAAAATTTTGTAGTCTTAGCTAATGCTATGTGGGATAAGTTGTTGTTGCATTTAGCATGCAAATTGCTTATCCTCGATGTCGTTTTTTTTCGCCAATCCCATACGGGATACCAAAAAAACACACCTATTAAATAAACATGTACTATGACTTTCTACAGAGTTGTAAATTAGAAATTTTGGTGATGTCATAAAACAATTTTAACAAACCTAATACACCCTGTCCATTCTCTTTTGTGCGCACTTATTACACATTTTAAATTGTAAGTGAAAAAGCAGCAGCAAATACAGCAATAAAAAATAAAAATAAAAGAGAACGAAGAAAAAAAGATCAATAAAGGGAATAGTATAGTCCGTTTCAAATGAAAAGCGACATGGAGAGCTGCACAAAGAGAGCATCGAACATTTTGTTCTCTTTTATTCCCTGGAAAATGACATTTACGAATCGGCTAAACTTTCTCGATTTCCTTTCAGATTTTATCCTATCGATTTTTACTTATATGTACACACTTGGAAAAAATCTAACTCCAATAAACAAACCACTTTATTGGTGCACACCCCTTTTTGTAACAACATATAACTACTTCTTGCACTAATTGTGTGTGTAATTGAAGAGGGTTCAATAAAAAAATATAAAGGTACACATTTACACAAAAAGAAACATATTGCTTTAATTTTTTCAAATTTTTAAATTCATATATTCGAGTCAAACTCATATCAGCAAAACATTCTTTCTTCTTTTCAACGCCATAAGTGAGAAGTAAACAGTTTCAAAAAACGTGTCATTACCATGTTCACTGAAAAAAAAAAAAATCAACACTTCAAGCATTTTCTCTACACTCAGTTTTCGCATTTGGCAACATAGACTCTTTACTTTTTCAATAAATTTCACAACACATCGGCCAATCCCATTCAAGGATCTCATAAGTAGGCGTTGACGATCGTCGATTTTTCTCTGTTTTGTGTGATCCTCTCTTGTGTACACACAAAACAGGAGAAAAATCGACGATCGTCAACCGATGGTAGAGAAAATGCGTGAAGTATGGATTATTATTTTTTTCAGTGAACATGGTAATGACACGTTTTTTGAAACTGTTTACTTCTCACTTATGTTTAAAAGAATAAAGAATGTTTTGCTGATGTGAGTTTGACTTGAAAATATGAATTTGAGACTTTGAAAAAATTAAAGCAACATGTTTCTTTTATGGAAATGTGTACCTATACATTTATTTTTAGAACCCTTTTTAATTACACATACAATTATTGCAAGAAGTACTTAAATGTTGTCACAAAAAGGAGGTGTGCACCAATAAAGTGGTTTGTTCATCGGAGTTCGATTTTTTCCAAGATAAACAGGTAATTGTACGTGTAAGTAAAAATCGATAGGATAAAATCTGAAAGGAAATCGAGAAAGTTCAGCCGATTCGTACATGTAATTTTCCAGTCAATAAAAGAGAGCACAATTTTCGATGCTCTCCCTGCGCAACTTTCCGTTTCAAATCAAAAGCGGCAAATTTGCACAGGATTTTTCTTTTCCAGTCATCCTCTCTTGTGTACACACAAAACAGGAGAAAAATCGCCGATCGTCAACGCCTACTGTGTTATTGTTGTTGTTTTTCCCTTCTCATGAGAGTGGTGGCTTTATACTGTACGTGTGTCTTTTGTATGTATAATTGCCTATGTGTTGACTTGACTTTCAATTGCGATTATTACCTTTATTATTTATCCGACCTTAAAATAACAATTATTCTGCAAATCTGCAAAGAACGACCTTTCTAACGGTATATAATTTATGAAAATCGGTTCAGTGGAATCGTCGTAAATGGTACCTAATGTTTCGATGTTCACGTATTAATATATAGATATACATACATATATATTATATCTATATATATATGTATATGCAATATATGGAAATCTTGTCCGCCCGGTAGGGGCCGCAATTCTTAACCGAATTGAATGAAACTTTGTACACATGTTGATATGGTGAATAGCTCGGACGAGTTCGTAGATGGGCGAGATCAGTTAAGAGGGGGGCGTGTCACGCCCATTTATGCAATATAACAAATTTTTGTTCGCACGCTAGGGGCCTCAGTTCTTAAACGAATTAATTGAAACTTTGTACACATGTTTATATGGTGAATAGCTCAGCTGAGTTCGTAGCTGGGCGTAATCGGTTGGGAGAGGGGCGTGTCACACCCCTTTAATTTTTTCAAATTCCGCATTTATAATTTTTGTATTTTCATTTTTAATAGTAAAGAAATGGTAATAGTATGAGCATATTTTTGCAAAAAAATTCCCGCCATTTTGAAATTCTTTAAAATTGCTAAGATTTCGTTGAAATTGAAAATGTATACTCATTTATGGGTACTTGTTATAATTTCGCCATTTTGGATTGCTTTAATATTACTTAAAAGTCCACCTATCTCTTGCGGCTGGTGCCGGAAGGTCTTTTTTGTTTACTGAGAACAGAGCTGAAATGTACATTATAAAGCAGGTTTATTGAGTTTGCCAAATTCCGCTTTTCTAAAATCTAAATTTTACAAGTTTGTAGAACAAGGGACATCAGGAGTGAAAATAGAAAGAATCTGATGACAATGATAAGTTAATGTATTAAAGAACTAAACTTCCCTTTTTACGTAAATAAAAACAAAAAACATATTATTACCACCGAATTTCACATACTTAACACAGCTAAGAAAACTTATTTAATACGATGTATGTATGTACATGCATACAGAGTATTAAATAATTAAACTTGTGGAACTCAACTATTTCTATGAGTAACGCAAAATCAAAAAGTCTATCTTCTATAATCTCCTTTAATTTCCTTCCTTTCTAATTTGACTTCCTCTTCGTCAGTTCAAAACGATGAAATCGATTGCAGCTTGTTTTCCTCTCTTCTTTTTTATTTTGAAATTTTCACTCATTGCTTTTCTTTTCATTGCTGTAATTTTGCAGGGCGGAAAAGGCACAAATTGAATTGAAACCGTTCAGTCTGGAATCTTCCTTTTTACATCACTTATTCAATTATTGTCATAATCTTTCATCACGATGGAGAATAAATTTTTCATTTCATCAAATTAATTTCCTTCGCCCGTAAGGTGCTATACCGATTAAGAAGTTAATTAGAACGAGCTTAATTTTTTTATTTTTTTTTTCTTTAACTCAACTTAATGGGTCTTGAGAATGTTTGCCGTTTCACTTGTATGTCTGCTCCCGGATGCCGAAAATATTTTATTCATACATTTTTATTTAATTTTTTATGTCATTTTCGTTCGCAAGGTAGAACAGTCCGCAAAATGTTCTTTTATAATACTGAAAAAAATACACAAACAACAAAAATACAGTCATCGTTAGAAAAACAAACTATCACAAAAACAATACCAATCTTATTTTCGGTTTATAAATCCTTTTTGTTTTCATAAGCTCGAATCCCAGCAAAGTAACCAAACCTTTTTGACAGCATAACCTTTTGGAAGGCAATAACAAACCTGCGAGAGTATGTATAATCTCTCGTAAAAAAGCGTTTTAATCCTCCATTTGGAGTAGGCAATAAAAACTGTAGTCTCTACCATTCGTTCTAAAAATATAACACGCAAAGCATTTATGGCTGCGAGAAGCTAGGCCTCTACTGGCCTATTATATTTGCATTTATAATTGTAGGTAGGGACTATCAAATTTGAGTACAATGGTATTAGTCATTTTCGACTCTCTTTCTCAAAACAGAAACAATTCCATCATATTTTAAAATATAATGCAACTTGTACAACATATACATATACATACATAGTACGTTATGAAAAGCCTTCGAGCCTTGTATCTGCAATTATTTGCTAATTATTTTTTCACATTCTCATATTAAGTAGACTAACATGTTAAAAAAAATTGAGTTTCAGCAGACCGGCTTGTAATAAGAAACTAACAGTAACTTGTTAAATATTTCTATTAAAAAAATACAAATATTATTATTATTACAAGAACCACTATTAGATCACCTTATACACGTGTACATTATACAGTGCGTTGGACTGCTAAGCGATCTAACACAAATATTTTTTTAATTTATTCGAACAAATGAAACCTGTGAAGCTTTTATAAGGTACGTGATTACCATAATAAAAAAAAAGCAGTACAGACTTTAGGTTGCGGAGGTTGGCAGTTAACAGCTGATAAACAAAATGTATTTCTGCAACATTCGCAGTGGCATAACTGCTTGTTGGATAATCGTCCCTATTCTTTGTGTGCGCGCAAATTAATTGCTTGTTTACATTTTGATGTCGCGCATCCGGGAAATACTATAACAACTTAACGCCCAAAATGGGAACTGTAAGAGCAATAGAAATTTGCAGGAGTAGACGAGGTTCGTTTGTGAAGAAAGACATGGTGTCTTAAAAAAAAAATAGAAAGGACAATCTACGCAATCCACCTCCTGGGGGTGGTTCTGCAACGAATTTGAATTTAATTAAAGATGCAACAAGACTCCGGATGGTCTTTTCAAAGGCACGCTCTTCCCAGGTTTTATCAAAAAACCTGACGGCTCCTGGCCCGAATCATGTTCTGAGACCCTAGAACTCCTTTTCAAGAACCATCACCGAACTATTACAGTCAGCCCTCAAGACCCTTAATAACTGGGCTTAGGGATATGGATTAAACGTCAACCCCCAAAAAACAGAGATAGTTCTTTTTACTAATAAAAGATCGATACTAACATTTAAAACTCGATGGAACTCCTCTCCAAGTCTCAGAAAGGGTGAGATACCTAGGGTGCATCCTTGACCGCAAAATTACATGGAAAGAGAACATCTCAGAAAGAATAAAGAAACCGTAGTAAAAAAATGGGGTCGTAAACCCTCAATTATCCACTGGATGTATACAGCCATTGTCAGGCCCCTTCTGACCTAGTCTGGTGGTCAGCAGTAGAGAAAACTACAAACCTCAAGGCACTTACCGAGATCCAACGACTAGTATGCATAAGCACCACTAACGCTATTAGAACCACTCCAACTGCAGCCCTTGAAACTATACTCGCCTTGATTCCATTAGACCTCTACAAAAAAAAAAACAGCCACGAAAAGTGCCCTGCGCTTAAAACAATCCAATTTCTGGAAAGCGGGCGATATGGGCCATCGAAAGTTTGCAAGATGGGCAAAACTAGAAACCGACTCGGACTATCTCACACCATCTCCTAATTTCAACCTAATCATAAGATGGCCAGCGGCCATCAACCCGAATTAAATTTCATTTTGCACAGACGAGTCAAAAACCGATAAAGAGTAGGCTCCGAAATCTACTCACTGGAATCCAACATTACCCGGTCAATAAGACATCCGAACCACGGTAGTGTGTCCCAAGCGGAAGACCTAGCCATCACCAAGGCAGTTCGAGAATTATCAACGAAGCTAGTCTCTAGAAAAACCATTCCCATTTGCATCCACAGTGGTAAAGTCAAAACTTGTAAAGGTTAGGTTAGGTAGGAGTGACAAGGCGCAGGTGCAACCTCATTAAGACCAGATAAGGTCCTTTGTGTTACCGCTAGGATCTGTATTTCGCCAGAAATACTACCCGCAGATCCAGCCGGAGCTTGCTATAAAGCACTGGAGACTGCCTATATTGATGTCAGCCAGTTCACTTAGGTTATTGAAGAAGCTAGCTCCTAAGTATGCTCTCCTTCGAGCTGAAAGGGCCGGGCATGTACAGAGAAGGTGGAGAATCGTTTCCTCATCCATGCAGCTTTTGCAGAAGTCGTTGTAAAGGAGGCCCAGCCTATAGACATGCTTGCCGATGGTGCAGTGTCCCGTAATGACACCCACTAAGGTGCTTATTAGCAATCTTTTCCGTCTGATGAGACAGTGGGAGCGTTTGAGATCCAGCTTTGGCCAAATGTGCTTGGTGATGAGACAGGTGCTGCCTACTGTACATCTATGATTGGCGGTATTGATCGAGTTTCTATTTAGAAGCAGTTTGCAGGTGGCGAGAGGCATACTTAAATTCCCCTTATCCGGAAGAATTGGTAGAGTTGTGCCCTCTCTTGCGAGTTCATCTGCCAAGCAGTTGCCTGGAATGTCTCCGTGCCCCGGCACCCGTTTAAGGTGAATTTTGAATTGCTCAGCTATCTCGTTAAGAGATAAGAGACAATTTAGGGCTGTTTTTGAGTTGAAGGCGACAGATTCCAGGAGTTTTATTGCGGCCTGGCTATCAGTAAAAATTGTGATGTCCCGAGAAGATAGTACATTATACCTCAGCCACGATAGGGCTTCCTTGGAAGACACTACAATGGTCAGGCAAATGCAAAAAAAATGTTTACGTTCACATCCTTAGAGAATACACCCCCGCCCACTCCCGATTCTGTTTTAGAGCCATCTGTGTAAAAGCAGATGGATCCCTTTCATTGAAGCTCAAAATCATCTTTCCAGTCAAGTCTGGAAGGGATAGTAGTAAAGAAGTTTTTATTGAATAGGAGTCGTTGAAGGGTGTTGTCGGTGTTTTGCGGAAGGAATTCTAAATCGTTCAGAATGGTGGAGTGTCCAGCCCGCAGGCTGGACCAATGGTGAAGCTCTTTAATACGTTTGGCTGAGCTGGCTGCCACTTGTTTACTGTTTATATCTAGAGGAAGAAGATGGAAAAGTGTGTCAAGAGCCGCTGTGGGGGCTGTTCTGAGTGCTCCACTGATACCTATACAGGCCGATCTTTGCACTTTACAAAGAGGGCTATGGTTGGTGGCTTTGTTCAAGGCTTTCCATCAGACAATTACGCCATATGTTAGGATTGGTCTGATAACGGATACATAAAGGCAGTGAGTTACACGTGGTTGTAGGCTCCACCTACTTTCTATTTTTTACTTGTAAAACGTTGTCGAGTCGTGCTCAAAACTCTCATCGCGCACCACAACGCAATTTGAAAAATAAAAAGGGGCGTGCCACGCCCCCTCTAAACCGATTACGCCCATCTTCGAACTTAGCCGAGCTAATCACCATGTAAACATGTGTACAAAGTTTCATTCAATTCGGTTAAGAACTGCGATCATTATCGTGCGGACAAGAACCCGTTATACTGCATATAATTTATACATATGTATAGAAACGAAGGGCGAAAGCTGCTCTGTATACCCAGGCGAATGCAGGAGGAAATCATAAAGGATGTTCACAACGACGGTCACTTCGGAGTAAGGAAGATGGAGGAGGTCATCAGCAAAGACTATTTCATCCCGAAACTGCAGGACAAACTAGAAACCTGCCGTAAAAACTGCATTAGGTGCATACTTGCTGAGCGCAAGGCCGGACGGCAGGAAGGGTTTCTAAATCCAATTGACAAGGAGGACACACCGCTGAGAACATACCACGTCGACCATTTAGGTCCACTTTCTCCTACTAGAAAAGGATACGCATATATCTTCTGCGTAATGGATGCCTTCTCGAAGTTTGCGTGGATTTATCGACAACAACTGCGGAAGTCATTCAGAAACTGGAGATCCAGAAAGCCGTATTTGGAAATCCGGAGCGAATAATTTCGGACAAAGGCGCAGCGTTCACCTCAAACACCTTTAAGGAATACTGCGAGGTAGAGAAGATCCAACCCCTGACTATAACAACAGGCGTACCAAGAGGCAATGGTCAAGTGGAGCGAATTAACCGGGTGATCATATCTGTACTCGCCAAGTTAAGCGCCGACGATCCTGCAAAGTGGTATCGGCATACATCGAAACTCCAGCAGTGCTTAAACTCAACGTGGCAACGAAGCACCAAGATGACTCCATTCCAGTTACTGGTGGGCACGAAGATGCGGATGAACAGCGATACCCAATTGGCGGCGGCGATTCAGGAGGAACTACTCACGATTTTCATATCGGAGCGGGAAAGACGAGAGACGATGCAAGGATAAATATTGAGAAGATTCAAGAGGAAAATCGAGTGATATACAATAAACGACGAAAACCACCGACCAAGTACGAAGTGGGCGATTTGGTAGCCATAAAAAGAACCCAGTTTGGGGCGAACTTGAAACTCCATCCAAAGTTCCTGGGCCCTTACAGGATTTCAAAAGTATCTCCCCATGACCGTTATGAGGTGAGAAAGTTAGGCAGTCAAGAAGGACCCCGCACCACCACGACAAGTGTGGATCACATGAAACCGTGGCGTTCTTCAGCATTATTAGACACCGATACCGAAGAAGAAGCGGAGGAACCCGAAAGCCCGATCACGGACGTGGAGACCAGCGGTAGCGTCGAAGGAGAAGCCGCTGGCGGATTGTAACGGGAAGCCCACAATATAAAAGAAAAGCACGACAACATCGAACGAGACCATCAAATACGGAAAGACGCAATGAAAACAAAGAAGGAGATACCTAAAATGATGAAGAGAGAAGAGAAGATGAGTCGAGGCCGGCCCATGACGCAGGATGGCCGAGTGTGGGATCCACATCCCCCATTGCTGGCAATACCCCATCAGACGGCGAATACAAGAAAGACGACGAGAGAAGAGACCATCGAGAAGAGTCCAAGAGGAAAAGACGGCGAGAAGAGAGATCGAGGTCAGTCGAAGACGAGAAAGACGCGAACAAAGACGAATGACGATATCCGAAGCCAATAACTCTTTTTACAACATTTAATTTAACATTTAGAAATTAACTTTTAATAAAATAATTTGAGTTTTTCACCTGTTTGAGCATTATTTTTCCGGGATCCCTACATATATGTATATATATATAAACATTTGAACGGACCATGGTTTTGGTGTTTAGGATAGAGGTCTTGTAAAGTGGCATTAAAATTTTTTTAAAGTCGCGTCATGGGGACTCCTGCAATAGGTACCGTAAACCGTGGATAATTTACGCCAGCGGGTGTAATTTTGCGCCAGTGTCATAAAGAGTTTAATATTTGTTTCATGTTTAGAAACATTGAGTATTGCGCGCCGATCTAACTGCAAAATAACACAATGTATAAGTGCATTTAAAATCATGTGCAGTTGCATGTCTACGTTTATTTTTCAGTGAGCCGTGGTGTTTTGAAGAGAAATCATTAAATTGTCCTTTTTTTTATAGTGAGATATTTAAAGTGTCGAGCTGTGAGTTTCAAAGTATACAAAGTAGGGTAAAGGAACTAGTACTCGGCCATTTAATTTTTTTTTAAGCTTCAACATAGCTCAGTTTTTAAGCTATATGGAGTTATGAAAGACTATGAATCATTATCAATAGGTGAAGATAATTGGAATCCATTAATTAAAACAAAACATACTAAAACAGCTGTTAGTAATAGTTATTATCAAGTTATTTGAGAAAAGTCACTCTAAGTTAGTTACCGGCCACTAAAATTTTCTAAATTTCAGTACGCGGCCGCAGTCTCCAGCGCTTCATAGCAAGCTCCGGCTGGTTCTGCGGGTAGTATTTCTGGTGGAATACAGATCCTGGTGGTAACACAATGGACCTCTTTGGTCTAAGTGAAATTGCAGCCTGCCACTCCAACCTAACCTAACCTAACCAGTACTCGGCTGCTGAAATTTTAGTATCCGGCCATGAAAGTTTTATGTATTAAATTTAGTCTGCTAGCTTTTTCCTGAATTTTTTTACTATTGAAAAACAAAGAGATAACAAAACAAGCATAAAAAACTAAAAAAAAGTAGATAATTATGAGTATAAAAACAAAAAAATGCGGAGCGGTTAATTTTGTATTTATTCCATACCGATTAATCAGTTACCTATATAGCTCTTTGAAATTGACAAAAACAATTTGCAGTTCTTTTGCTAACAAACGCTATCGGCTTTGGATAGGAAAGGTAGTTATGAAGTGTACTGAGAACAGAGGAGCTGAGGTTACCAAAATTAATAGTTTACTTTTTCCCTATTGGCCAACCCGGGGTTTCTTTTGAAGATGAATATCAACCAAGTTTTGGCTGGACTAGAATATTTGAATAGAGTCTTGTCCTTAGTTTCTTTTATCATTCTATTTTTTAAAAAACACCTTCCGCTACTCTACCACGCAAACGACCTCGAAGAGTAGATCTGGCTATGCCACACTTTAATGCAGCCTTTTGAATGCTTGTTTCATTATTTGAAATCTCATGTATAAATTTGCCATGTGATCTACCTTGGCAATCTGGTTCTGTTTGAATGTGATGCCTCTTCTTCATACGCGTAAGTGTACACGAAAAAACCCCAAATTACCTTTGTGACCAGATAAAAAGATTGCCATGACGACGATTTTATATCCCGGCCGGATTCTAAAAACATGTTAAAAAAAAAAATATTTAGTAACCGGCCTCCCTTGGCTGGGTTCTGAAATCCGAGTACTAGAAACCGGCCACCCAAAATTTAAGAAAAATATTTAAATCTTCACAATGATTTTTCTTTAAATTGTTACTAGCTCTTATTCTGAGAAGAGCAGAGCTAAGCATTTACCATTTTTTGTAAGAATAACTCATAAAAACTTGCGTTTCAGTTTGCGCCCACCACTAAAAAAAAAAAAATTCGAACCGTATTTGGCCTCTTTACTGACGAAGACTAACTAAAGTGTGTGTTGTGTTCACAATTTTTGGTTGATAGATACACTTTTTGGGGATACTATCTGGGACATATGAACAATCAAAGTGCCTTTAAAACCGTTAGATTATGTAAAGTGGTTTCCTTATTTTAGGCAAAAAAAGACAAAAACGGCCGGTTACTAGAGAGTGGCCGAGTACTAGTGCACTTACCCTAAGTGTTTATGTACCAGTTAAGATGTCATTTTGACTTTAAATTTTATATGAAGTTAACCTTCTTGGTCTTAAAGTATATTTATAAAATTATTTTTTGTGAAACCATCCAATTTTTCGTCATTTTGGGGCAACTTTACACTGGACCAAACCAATTTCTAAAAGAGGTACATTCTCTGTCCCAGAGCTTAAATCTATATTTGACTAAATATTACTTACTTTTTTAATAAGTTTTTGTTTTTTTTTATGAATTTAAATACGTTCTATGATTAATTATTTATCACTACTAAGTAACCTGGTAAAAAATCTTATTTTTCTTTACTTCAATGCTTAAAAATTTGTATTTTTTCGAAGAACAATAAAAGCAGTTGTGTTTTTTGTATTATAAAAAATATATGATTTGTTTTTAATTTTTTTTTCACAGAAATGATATTTGGAGTAATGTTAATAAGGCGAGTGAATATCTTTGCTCTAGCTCCTAAAATACAAGTACAATGATAGAAAATTTCGAACGGAGCAAAGTAACCCCCTCCTTTGGACAACTTTGCGCCATTTTTCAGCAAAGTAAAAGTTTATTTAAGTTCCGTTTTAAGATAAGTATTCCAATACAGATAATACAAAACAACTTAAAAATGCTTAGTTTTAGGGTAATCATATTTCTCTTAAACAGATATATACACATGAATATATATTGAAGCGGGTATATTTTTGTAGCAACGTTTCATTACCGTAAACCGCATGCCACTACAAATTGAACTGAAACTCATAAAAAATTGTTTTAAATTCAGTTCAGTGAGCAGCAGACTACTTTTTGCCTCCATGCAAGTTTTCACAGTTCTATTTTATAAATTATTTGCATAAATGATGTATTTTATTACGTAAGAAAAAAATTAAAAACTTCAAGCATTCGAAAATAGTGCAACATTTATGAGAAATACGTTTATTATCGCCAAAGGAAATCTTTTCAAAGAAATGTGTTTTTTTTTTTATTCAACAGATTGCCATTAGAGCTGCATTGCTGATGTCAATGTAAAGAAAAAGTTTTGGCAAACATTCCTCAAATAAGGAAAGAAATGAAAATTCGAAGTAGACCAATTTTACCAACTTGGCACAATTGGAACACTTCCGGTTTTTAGTTTTTGAAGGAATAGACTTTGTTATGATCAGGGCGCAATCTTTGTTCTGTACTTTTCTGAAATGTTTTGCCGTATTTTAGTCTATCTGAAACGATATAAATCAAGCTTATAGCACTTTGCCAAACAGCAAATAGACATGTCATTGCCTAAAAACTCACTTTAAAAAATCGTATGCTTTTAATAATGTATGAACTTCTAAGAGCATAAGGACGGATTTGAATTTTTGTTTACAATGAAAACTTTGTATTTACTGTATATAAATCAGTGAGTGGTTTATCCTTGATGCAAGAATGGGGTAACGTATAAATGAGTACATTTATTAAAAGTTATTTGATAAAAAATTGAAAAACCACATTCATCATGCATATAAATTTACTTTTGTACATTATTATGGTGAGTATTAGAATATTTACACCTATATTTATTTGTTCAATACTTTGTGCACTTTCTCAAGGATTACGCTGTCAGGACACCCAAAAATATGTCGATTGAAACAGCCAAACTACCGGCTGTCAGAAATAAAAATAATGGCGGAAATTGTAGAGCAGAAATATCTAGCTAGCACTTGCAGTAGCTGCAATGAGCAGTAGACGGCACAAGACAAATTTACTTAATTACAACAAAAAAAGCTAATCGCCCAGAATAATATGTATACATAGGTGCATATAAGATGGTCTACCATGCATATGCAGCAGAGTGACTATGTATCAAATTACGATAAAACAGATATTAACTACTTAGATCTTATGAATGGCGAGGTTATATCTATCTATCATCTGCAGCTTTAGCTGTAAACTTGCAGTCTATTTAAGACCCTGTTTGTGTATGTACAGTGGTTTTAAAATCATATTGACAATTTTATAAAATTATATATGTTACAAATATACATATTTGCAAAGTAGAATTACTCCTACTGAATAAAAGCGGTAAATAATTTAACAGACCGGATGCATAAACCAAATAAAAGTGGAGCCAAACACAATTCGATATCTCAGCGCACCCAAATAAAGTCTTACGTAATGGCAAAATGCGCATTTGCACTGTGAGTTGCAATAAGCCGAATACACTCCCCACATAACCCGTATCATTTATTTTTAATCCTGGGTTATTTATCATTTAGAGAGCTGGAAGCTTTCAAAATTCATTCATGAGTTCGGCATGCTGCGGAGAGCTTTACCTTCATAATGAATGTAAAAGTAATTTGAAAGCTTTAAATTTCAAAGAGAAGAATCTAAAAATATTCACCGGCAGCAATTTTTCAAAAGGAATATTTGTATGTGCATATTATTTGAAGCAATTTTATGTAATTCTCATATGTTTAATTGATATTTCCCTGAAATGTTGGACCAAATCATGTATGTACATATTGTGCATGCGGATTTACTCAAGCTCTACTTGGGTTATTCCTACGTATTTCACTTAAGAGTTTCCCTAAAAAGATATCTCATTGCTTAAGATTTAAAAGATATGTTTGATTAGATCTCTTAACAATTTTGCAATCAATAGTTTTCATTTATTGTATTTCTTCCTTTTTAAAACATATTCGTTCCCGATTGTGATTAGGGCTTTTTTGCTCCTTTTATCTGAAGAATTTAGCTTCTACATATGTATGTCTATATAAAATTACTCAAGGGTATGTGTATGTACATAAATATGGACAATTTAAATTGTTCAAAATTTTTCCTGCATCCAAACTTAATGATTGCTGCCGGTAGAAATGTAAAGTGAACAATCCAATTGCTATGGTGTGTTGTTCAACATATAAAAATTCTCTTATAAGTTTTGCATGTACCAGCGCCACATGGCGAGTATAGTGTGAACTTAATTTAGTTAGAGCTTTTAGTCAAAGAGAAAAAAGTTATGAAAGATGTGAATGAAAAAGCTTATTGTTAACAAAAACAGAATGTATTTGTGATTTTACAAACATTTATAAAGAGAATCGAATTAAAAATTATTATACACACATATCTACATATAAATATATGACATGCACTGATGTTTGCTATAAACTTTGCAGCAAGTAAATACTTATGAAATAGCCTGAACTGCACTTTTTATTCACGAGCGTATGCGAATTTGTTCATAATATGTTCCATATATAAAAACTTTTAACTATACAAACATAATGCTCTTTTCATGGTGGGGTTTGGTTTAAAAAAAAATACGTATGTTGTAGGAGTGTATTTTTTGTTAATAACACATAAATAAAGTGGCTGGTAATATTCTGGATCAGAACTAGGCAGACAAAGGGGACCAATAAGACAATAGTTGAAGTCTGCAACAAATGTCAGGCTTTAAAACAAATCAACATTCATCAAATCCATAGGTCTCAATATAAAATCATCTCTTCCTTTAACAGGAGTAAACGCTGCGTCAGCGAATGAGTTCTCAACAATGCAAAAGCATTATGGAAGCGTTATGGGATAAGGGATAAAAATAAGTTATTCGAAGCAGTGAAACTAACTTGGGCCTCCGACAGCAACACAATACCTAAATAATTATGCGCAGTGATTATCATAAATGAAGTATTAAACAATAATTTTTAGATCAACGTCTTGTCGCTTTAATTTTGATCATTTGGTGTATTGTATAATGTTTAAGTTAAGTCTTTTATTTTCTTAAAAAAGCATTAGTAGTTTTCTTTCAAACGTAGAGGCAATTTTTCAGATTAGGAAATTTAAGAATCAGAGACAAAAGCGCATCTGCTTGTGATCAGTTCAACATTTTTATCCAACAGTTTCTGGAGCGCGTGCAACGAGTGACATATTCAAAAAAAACATTCCGTTAGACTTTAAAACACTTGTTCATTCATCAAGCATTTATTTACAGGCAAAGCAACTATGATTAATTTCCCTTTAGGAATAAAAAATTCCGGAGATAAATTAGTCCCCAATCGGATCTCCGTTTGAGGACTGCTAAAGGGGAGTTACAGAAAATAAATATTATTAGAAAAATTCGCGCCTGGTCGTGGAATATTCGAATTCGTGGATAATTATAGTTAAACACAGCTTTATATGGACTGACAGGAAAAGCAACCATGAAAGCCGTGCCTTCAAATTAGATGGCAAGAAGTCCAGTATGACCGCAACGGGGATGAAAAGATAACGCCAAAATGGATTTTCCAGATCCCAGGAAAGAGAAATGCCATTTTAAAAATTGTTTGGAAAGATTGTCTCTTATCTCATATCAAATATCATGAATGTATGGAATCCCACTTTGCTGTCATTTAACGAGTTTGAATTGAAATGTTCGTTTTGTTAGTGTTCATTGTGTCAAAAAACCAGTTAACCAATTATGAGACATGTATTGATATGACCTTATGACTATGGTCATAATAGTCGCAGTGATATAAGTTATCAAATTGTGTGGCGCGGCTTCCACTAAAGTTTTTGAAGTTTTGATATATATTTATCGCAGAAATTCCTTTCGTTTCACCAACTTCATGCATTTCCTTTTCTTAACTTTATATATCAAATCTGCAAAATCATACGACTGTAAGTTGAGCCACGTGACTAATGTTAAAAGTTAATATACTTACACCACACTGCCACAGTGGCTGCTGCTTACTGTGTACCGGCTCCGACAGTGAGATGACTGAAACAGGTAAAGGGAATGCACACCAGCGCTTCTGCCCGGAGAGTCAATTAGCTAACAATCGAGTTGGCTGAACACGTTTATTGGTTGGGACCAGGTCTACCGGACTGTAGCGTTATCATAAGTAAAAAATAAAAAATATAACGCTTAAAATACATATGCTTAAGAATAAATAATCTACTACAATGTACTTCAATACACCCTTTGTAAACACCTGAAATATGCTGATGTTTGTAGTTATATTCCTTAGCAACATTGAATATAATGAAGCTGTCAACTTTAAACAATGAAATTCCTCCGCTGTTCTTATTTTATATACTGCACACTTAGAATAAGCTGACTATGTAAATCTCAGATAACCAAACAATGTAATTATAATGTTCAAAGCGCTTAGTTAACAAATGTTGCTTATAAGATTATGCCTCACGTCTTTATGTATTATTGAAAGCATTATATCGAGTAGTATTTAGTGAGTACCCCACTTTGCAAACTAGGTTTTTTCACAGTTTATTACCACAAAGCATATGTCATCAACCCCCTGCACAATGGCCTCCTATTCATGGGTTATCTCGAACAGCTGTTAAGTATGTATATACGACCGAATCGACACCCATAACCTTTGAGTAGTTCCTTCTTCAGACGAACCTATTCCGCAACCGACTTTTACACAATGAAACAAATACGTAGGAAAATGGAGCTTATGTCAGCATTTTTCAAGTAGTTTGCACCAATATTTCATTTTTGCTGCAATTTCATTATGTGTATGTAGGCATGAGTTTGTATGTAGATACATTTTATATAATGATTTTTAACTTTTCTTTTGATATATGTATGTATGAATTACATTGGAATTAATTCGAATTTTGAATCTGTTTGTAAATCGACTTTGCATAAAGTTACTCATTAGGTAAATGTTATTTGGAAATACTTATAAATAAACCTATTAAATACTATGTGAATTCATTCAAATAAGTTCGGCGTTCATTGAAAAAGTGAGAAATTGTCTATTTTCACAAAATGCGCGTGCTTGGTTTATTTCTTACCCGCGATCCAACTCCTTACTTTCAACAGCAGCACAATTGCATCTTTTTATGATTTATTGCTATTTTTAAGTTGATGCATTTACTAAAGCTTATGTGAATCATATGCGCTCGTGTAATACTGCCGACATACCTATATTCTTCATTCAGAAGATATTTTATTGAATGTAGTGATTTAATAAAACATACAAAAATACAAAAGCTGTAAAAGGCTGTACAGTTATCATCAGAATCACAAGTTAACATTAAACATACACAAATATGAAGATATAATCGCGCAGTTCTTGGTTTTTCCCATATGGGATTCTCAAAACAGATTTTCAAAATTATTGGTTCTTGATTTTATGCATTACGCATATGGACATAAATACCTTCATGATTGCATTCAGAAGCCACGATTTACACACATACTTCTAGGTGATACGGGATTTCTTCTAAAGGGATTTCCAATAGGGACCATGGATCGAATTTTTCCATTGTCTTAGTTTAAAAACATTCTGCTGCTAATTATTGAGAGGTTTCATTCGTAAGATTTGCCAAATTATCATGGAAAGGTACACAATTGCACAAAGCATACAAATTTGTTGAATTGATAACCTATATTCGCTATCAATTAAATAAACGCTTTTTCTTCTATGTAAAACTTAACAGCAAAGGAAATCTATAGAGTCTGAAGGCGCTAAACAATATAAATATATTTAATTACAAATGTTCATACCGAATGAAAGAATTATTCAGACCTATGTCCATGAGGTGAAAATTTCAGGGTTTACAACGTGAGACTGCCCGCAGAGAGGTGTTATCTAACCCTTCTTCCGGTCTCTTGTACCCAATAGCCTTTTGCAATCCCTTAACATTCGGGGTAAAGAGGCTATAGGCTACGCAAATCAGAAAGCACTGTTCTGGAAGTATTACAATATCCACTTTCCAAAGTGCAAAGATGGTGCAGTGGCAAATGTCCCACTCTAAACCCAAAGAAAAAACAATAATTGTTCCTCCCTCAAGAAGAAGAAAGCTCAATCTTCTCATTCGCCCTCCACTTTTCAGCGAAACTATCCCATTCTCGCAGGAAGCCTTGGAATCATCCTGAAGATCAAAATGCCTTGGAAGCCACAGATTAACAGAATTATTAAGAGAGTCGTCATATCATAATGAATCTGCTGTCGAATCTGCCGGAAAAACTGGTTATACATATTGATTGTTAGACCGATAATCTCATATGCGAGCATATTTTTGTAAACAAAAAATAAAGAGGTAATTGCAGTCAACAAATTGGAACGCGTCCAAATTTTTTGAAAATCACAATGCGCGAGCTTCTCAATCGGCCTTGGTAAATACTCGTTTATATTCCAAGATCTTTTCCATAAATCAGTGTATAAGAACAAAGCCTAACTAAATACACTAGGACAACCGTACCCAAAGCTTCGCAGAAAGAAAATTCAGTTGCATTGTGAATCTTGATATTAACAACCTCAGAATTCTAATTGGAATTTTCAGTGGACACGGCCGCCTGAACAAGAACCTATGTGCATCCTCCACACATCCTAACGGTATGCCATGCCAGGAAGATAATTCAGCTTGCTGCCTTTCACCCAGACAAGTTGTTTGAGATGCTAACATCTTCTAGTGGGGAAAAACTCTTTAATGGAACTTTAAGGGAAGGCACACTAGGATTATTAAGAGATGCCACAGTGCCAATGGCTTTAAACAACTTCCCCGAACACAATGATAACCATACGGTGGCTTACGTGCAATTTTCGATTCAATTAATAGCACCATACGGCGTATGTGTTATTGAAAAAAGTTCAAACAATGGACCCTGTCATGAATCAACCACCGCTTGTGCGTCATCGTAACGCTCGGTCAAACGACCCGTCCAATGTGCCAGGTTTCAGCCAATCACTATCACGAAAACTTTAGTTTAATGATAAATGCAAATAAGAACAGGAAGAATTCAACCCGGAAGATAAAAACCAACATCTACCTATGTACATTAACATTAACCCAACCAAGATGAAGTGAAGATAGAAATATCACAGCAAGGGCTAGAACCCTTCAAAATAAAATATGCATTTTCTAGCCTGATCTGAATTGAATTATAGAGATAATAGAATAAGGCTTATATCACCCTACGTTTGATATATGTTGATAATGTTTTTTTACATTTATTTATAATTATCCACATTAAAAACACTTACCTGGACTCGTTTGCCAACTTAGTCCTCCGATGAACATTTTCCTTAAATACAAAAGAAAATCGTCTTAATTCATAATGTTAAATTAAACCCGAACTGTAAAATTAAAGTTGATTTTAATCTTTTTGTTGAATCATACCACAAATAATATATCTTCGTCGATTCGACGAACACCAATTTTCACTTTTCAATTATTTCTTTATGGATTCAAATAGCTTTTCCAAAAATAAGGACTCTTAAATTAAAAAAAAATATAACAACTTTGTTGGCTTTTATTTAAAAAAAGGACTGATAAGCATAAATTATCAAAATTTACAAGAATTTATCAAATACTTTACCTAAAAATTGGAGTTCAATACTACATCGTCGAATCGACGTATGATTACCTTTAACGTACAAATATGATCACATTATGATACTGGTAGTCGGGGGAATTCCAAAAAATAGGAGAAGTCTGAATGACAATATCTGTGGTTACAAGGAAAAACCACATAATTCGTATTGTGTTGTGTGTGACTTAAGTTGTTTTTCCTTATGGTCACAGATATATGCAAAGATGATTTTTCCGTGTTGTGAAGTACGAATTTCGATATTGGCTCTAAAGTTTTTTTTTTTGCCTGCATACATATGTAGAAAATGTTTGGTTCGAACTAACAAGATATGATCTTCAGTTTCATTGTTTACGAAAGTTCGCTTAAAGCAGCCATTTGTATATTTTAAAATATAGTTGTACCATGTACCCTTTTTTATAATGAGTGCGCCTTAAAAGGTTTATGACTACCCTTGAACTACTTAAATAATTATGTATGACTTTAGTTTAAAGAAGGGAAGAAATTATTTAGTCGTGTTAGGATTCATAACATTATTCTTTTTTGTCAGTCCTGAATTTTAGTTTTACTGATGTATCTAAGTATGCTGGTACCTATGTATTATAATCACCTATTATTATAAGTTCTTAGGTATCATGTAGTCTAAAACGGGCCACATTATTTTTTCTAATCTAACCATATTTGTGTTTTAATATCAGAGTCAATTAAATTTTGTGATCTCTAAATTAATGTCAGAAGTTTCAAAGACAATCCGTGTTCTTTTTATATGCTAATGCATTTGAATTTGAGGATGCAAGGCAAATATTATTATTAGCTCTCTGTCATTCATTCGCAGACAATTATTCGACCGACTTATTCCGACACTTTATGCTCCGTCGTTGCTACATCCAAAATGATTTGACCTGTGACCAAAACTTAAACCTATGCCAAACAAATATGCAGCAACAAATACTTCTTTACTCATGATACAGTTATCTGTTCTGAAAGATTGTACTCGTATGAAACCTCAGTCCTCAATTTAATAAAACATTAGTCAAATAAACGACTCGACAACATTTTATGGTAAACTTTTGTATCTACAGGTGTATGTATTTCTTACCGTGTTACGAATTATTAAGTTCAAACTTATAAAGCAGATTTAAATTTACTGATACTTCTAATTCTAATTCTTGTAGTCAGCTTTCTGTTGTGTCTAGGTCTGCCTTCATAATAAACATCCTAAAGTTAAAGTAAGACAATGAAATACCTAGGTACGTACTGTTTATATTTGTAATGGTAGGAGTTGGTTACCTTTGCCCATTCACTAAATTAAATATGTAGATGCAAGTATACATTTTTGTTGATTTAATAAACTGTTCATTGAAATCAAAGCATTAAGTTTATCTCCTGACGAACCTGATTGAAGAATAGCATTACCTAACACACTTCTAATTCAAATCTACAACCAAATAGAAACACACGTGACTTACATACATACATGCATTATATAAGTCAAATTTCAAGCCACATACATAGTGGAATCCATTTAAATAAAAACAATGAACATAACATCTTCAATATAAAACTCAGCAAAAGTCTAGTGAATAAGGATATTTATCAAACCAGAAGAATTGTTTTATGGCTACGTACCCAGGATCATTTGGCACCTCCGATGGCGAGCATGTAGCAGCAGCCAGCATGTCCGGTTGACTCTGATGCTCCATTTTCATATCCATGGGATCTTAGTTTTCAATTGTAAATAATATTTTTATATAAAAATAGGCTACGAAGCTAAGTTAGTTAGTATATTTTCTATTCCACAATGATATATTAAGCGATGTATTGTATATTTTAAATTTGCTACCACATTCGTTTATGTACAGTATATTTTCTTGAACATAATAAACTGCACAATTCAGTCCGAACTATTGTTTATATTGGAGAAATAAAACTACACCGCCATTTTAATATCTAGAAATAATAGAATTTCACACTGATATGAACTTTTACACTGCCGTACTTGTATCGGAAAAACTTTATTACGTAAATGAACACAATCTAAAATGTTGAGCAGCAGCTTGCACCCAAACTGTTTGCCGTGTGTAGTATGCTTGAGAAAATGTTCCAAACATTGAATTAAAACCTAATTCACTTCATCCCTAGCTTCATGGATTAATCACGCAAAAAATGTTAAAATACAGAAACAGAAAAATTATAAGTGCATAATTATGTATATACATACGTCTTTTAAATGCAATATAGGCTTAAAATATACAAGCCTTAATTAATTTGAATTGGAAAGAAGTAACGCCAATTGGCAAAACACACAAACTGTAAATATAAAATAAACTAAAAATCAATTACGTGTGATAAAACAATGCATATATACTTTCTCAATTAGCATTTGAAATAGCGCTCAAACAAAAACATTGATTGTATTCAGTTCGGCAATTGCATGGTATATTAATACTGAAGAAACGGTTATAATGAATTCAGTCCGTTTCCTCACCCTTGTTAAAAAAAAAGCTGTAGATACAACAATAGCATGTGAATGAATGTGATGAATTGTAAGTCGTATAAATAATAGATCATGTATCTCCGCATTGTAAACAGCAGCGGCAGATGTGACTTAAAGGGAGAACATCTAAGTGAACAATTATATTGAAATGACACGTGATAGAAAATATGTATTTTTTATTTTATTTTTTTACTATGCATTAAATATAAATGAACATGAGTATTCGATCTTATTTATTTATTTATTTGCGACACTGCCGGCAAATCACTGTAACAGTTGCTATATCGCTTATATATTGTGTAATACACCACAAATTTTCACTCGTCTTTTCGAATAAATCCATGAACGAAATGCAAAACCACATGCATGAAATTTATCACGAATATTGTGCTTCATATTTTTGTATAATTTAAAAAGCACGAACATTAATTTTTTGCTTACAGCTACTAAAATTAATAAAAAAAAAATAAAAGTTTCAACTCCGTCTTTTTGTTTTTTAATTTAAAATAGTCAGCATTCACTCGACAATATCCGAAACGATACTGAACTTAGGAAAGTTTATAGTGTCATGTGTTTGAAAGCTATTTTCAAAGTCACAACGTACCGCTCGCTACAGGCCACTAAGCAATGATAAAACTCAACTCTCTTACATGCATCACGATTGTGCAGTAAAATTAAGACTAGTCTGTAGATTTGCAATCCAAATAATTTTTTTTTACGATTGAAACTTTGTGAGCGCTGTTGCATTTGTATTCAGCAATAACATGAACGTAAATAAAAAAGCTTTAATAAACATTCAAAAATTAAGGGAGTACAAAAAGTAAACAATTTAAATATTAAACCTAATCACTGAATCATTATTTCAATACTTTTAAGAGAGTTAGGGTAGGTTAGTTTTAAAGCAGTACTAACAGCACAGCACTCAACTCACATTCTCACAATAATGAATGTCTCTCAGAATTTATGCTTAGTTAAATAGGATTTGGAATGAGGTATAAAGAGAAACCCGAAGAGTATTTAAGAGGCAAAAATATTGCAAAGCGGTACAAGTCAATATCTATGTACACAACATAGTATAAGCCTTATCGTTAAAATCCGTGGTTTATATTGCATTTTGCAAATGAAATTTAATCATTTCAACTGCAACATCTATCTGATTAATTGAAATTCAAAATTTAAGGTTATCATAGCTCTTATTATCTCAAACTTCCTTGTATGAGATTAATGGAATAGTGTTAACGAGCATCATTAATCAAGAACTGAGGAAGAGTTTGTATCATTGAAATGTGTTTTGCTTTTTAGTTTTTTTTTTTCATTAAACCATAACTGTGGACAGAAGATTGTTGTCTGAAGCTTTTGCGCTAGATTTGGTCTGTGCAACACAAACAAAAAGCCCTCCGTTATAAAAAAAAAAAAACAAATCAATAAAAAAAAAAATTGGTAGGTACAAAATAGAATTTTTTTTTTAAATGAATTAAACGGTATTATTTACAAGACCCATTCATGGGAAACACATTAAAAATCCAAGTAAATATGCGAAGAACCTGTTATGTATATGCGAAGTTCTATTTAAATTTTATTGAGCCTAATATGAAACTGAGAAACGATTCATGACGTGAGAATAATGGTGATGAAATGGCGCTTTTTAAATTCAACAAAAACTAGCCAATGCTTTGTGAAAACAATATTTGCATAACAGCAACTCTGCAATTGAAAAAATAACAAATCTATATGTGCACGTACTGCTTTTATGTGCCTTGGTTCTGCAAATCAAAAAACATTCTCGGCTCCTCTAATGTAGCGTTATTATCTAAGTTTCTATAAGAACGAATAACGCTACGGCAAAACATGCAATAATGTCAATGCTATCACCCGCCTTAAGCCAAAAACACGACAGCCAAACGCAAATAACAGACAGAACTTGCAAAGAACTAAAAGCTCTTTTAAGACAAGACCGCCATAAAATATTTCCTAACGTCAAAGTATCAAAGCTTCATAGGCTGGGCAAAATAAAAGAACTATGCATAAAATATATTTTATGTTTGTCGATTTCGACGATATTATGTTCAGTGAACGGAGTTTTTCGTGCCAATAAATAGTTAGGAAAAACTAATGTATAAGATGCAGTAAAATGAATTCTACGAGTGTTTATACTACATGCAAATTTAGAAGTTAAAAACTGAAGACAGTCGCTTCAAGCTAAGTGATATTTATTTATTTATTTATTTCATCTTACAAGTTAAACTCATTTTAGATTACTTTGCATTGTGCAATATAGATAAATATAGATAAATTAACAATTCTATAGAGTTTATAATTCACTTAAAATTACGGATTTACAATGTTTCCTACTCATATTAAAATCAATTAAGTTTTTGTATACATTATAATTCACGCAAGCCATAGTGATAGGATCATTCCGACCATAATTTGTTTTATGCCTCGGTGGCTTAAAAAAATAATTTTTCCTGGGTCGAAGAACTCTAGAAGGAGCATACACATTAAATGAGGACAATAAAAACGAACAATCTATATGGGCAGTTAAGACATCATGAGCAAACATTACTGAATAATAAGTCCTTTTAAAAAGAGGTTTCAAGTTTATTAAGGAACATCTACTATCGTAGGACGGCAAATTATTATTCCAGTCGAACCTTCGTAGTGCATATTTAGTAAACCGTTTTTGGATTTTTTCTTTTCGTAATTCAACATTACGGTAAAAAGGATTCCAAACTATACAACAGTATTCTAATATTGAACGAATCAAGACATTATAGAGAGTTTTGAGAGTGTACGGATCATTAAAATCTTTACAATTACGAAATAAGAACCCCAGCATTTGATTAGCTCTGCGAACAATATAGTCTATATGTAATGAAAAGTTCAGCTCACTGTCAAAGATGACTCCTAAATCCCTTTGGTCTGAAACCCTTTTTAAAGCCATATTTTATATTTTATAATTATAAAATATAGGGAATTTTTTTCTACTAAAAGTGAGAACCGAACATTTTTTGATATTAAAATAAAGTCCATTAAGAAAACACCAGTCATTTATTCGGTCCAAATCACTTTGCAACGCTAAGACATCTGACATACAGTTAATAGTTTTGTAGATTTTTAGATCATCTGCATACAAGAGGCATTTTGAGCTCGATACGAAAGAAGGCAGGTCATTAATAAAAAGAAGAAAGAGAAGAGGCCCGATATGACTTCCTTGGGGCACACCTGAATAATTTTGAATTTCATTCGAAAGCGAGGACCCGATTTTCACAAATTGTTTTGCGATTGATCAAGTAGCTGCGTATCTATTCTAAAATATTAGAATGAAATCCAAAAACTTTGAGTTTATTTAAAAGAACATTGTGCTGCACACGACCAAAGGCTTTTGAAAAATCAGTATACACGCAATCAACTTCAAGACGTTTTTCAATATTTTCAAGACAGTAGTTAGTGAAAAGAACCAAGTTTGTAGAGGTCGATCTGCCACTTACGAACCCGTGCTGGAATAGTGAAATATTATTGCGTACCACTGAGTATAACCTTTTTTAACAACTGCCTCGAACAGTTTAGGAAATAGTTGCAATTTCGCTACTGGCCTATAATTTTCAATGTTTCTTTTAGATCCTGATTTGTAAATGGGAGTTATTAATGAAAATTTCCAACAGTCTAAAAATTCACCAATAAATTAAAGATAAATTAAATATAATCCTTAATGGATCAACTAGGCTAAATTTGCAAGATTTAAATAACAATGGTGGAAAGTTATCGGGTGCAACGCTGACACTCGAATCAAGTAAGGAAAGTTCAGAGAGGATTTCCTCATTAGTTAATGAAATAAAACCTTGGTCAGTTAAATGCTCCGTTTGATTCACTGGGTTGCAATTAATCTGCTCACTAACAAAATTCGACTGAAAAAACTTCGCAAACATATTACATATTTCTTTTACATTAGCACTGAATATTCCATTTAATGACATACAAGAAGGTATTCCTAAAGATTTTCGTTTAGTATTTAAAAACGACCAAAAAGCTTTGGAATAGCGTTTTATATTAGTTTCAATTGTTGAAACATATTGCTTGTAAACGAACTTCTTTAAAAAATCGTATTCTTTTTTCATACGCCAAAACTCGCGGCGCAGAGATGGATCGTTTTTACTTAATTTACACATTTTAACCGTAGAATTCTTCAACCTGGACAAACTATTATTAAACCAGGCAGGTTTATTCGATTTTTTCACGCGTTTTGTCGGTACAAACATAGAAATCGCGCGTTCAAGTATATTTTTAAATTCCGAAAACGCATTAACTAAATTACTTGTGTCGAGGGTATTTTCCCATTGTACACCATTTAGAAAATTATTCATTCCATTGTAATCTGCTTTTGAAAAGTCAAATTTTGAATTTTGATTAAGATCTGGTGACAGAGGATTCAAAATCGACAGATTAAATGAAATTTGCAATGCACTGTGGTGAATGCTGTTATCCAGTAGTGGAAAATCAGCTTCAGTAACAGCAGCTTCAAGCTCTTCATTAATAAAAACTAAATCCAGTACATTTCCCACAGTGTTGCGAATTTCATTTAATTGACGGAAATTACCAGCTGACATTGTATCTATGACTTCAACGGCGATTTCTTCATGCAGCCAAGTCTCAGTCAAAGCAACAACAGCATACAGTCAACAGTGTTGAGAAAGAATTTGTTTGTTTTTGTTCTCATTCCACCAACATTTTGGTAGTAGAGAGAAAGAGAGCAGAATGCATTTGACGACGGTGTACGAACATGACCATCCGCAATAGCAATAGAAGAAGAAGAAGCAGGTTGAATTATGTTTGAGCATTTAGGTATTGTGGGCGCAAATCGTTTTTTGGATGAAACTTAAATGCACGCACTCGAATACCATTTAGCCACATATTAGAGTTGAGAAAATGAAGCCATTTCAGTTGGGTTATCACTTCAAGTTCAATGCCCACATTAGAGTTAATGTTAGTTCCAATAATTGCAATGTTTTCACTGGTGTTTTTTTTACTTTTAGTAGCAGTAGTGACAAGTGTGGCACCAACAGAAGTGGCATCAACAGCAGCAATGGTCGTGGCAGCAGTAGCAGTAGCAGTACATGAAGTAGCTTTAGATGCAATAGCAGAAGATGAAGCAGCTTCAGACGCAGTAGCAGTAGACGAAGAAGCAGTAGTGGCAGTAGCAGTTAGGGCAATTGCATCGAATCCGTTGACGATAGATATGCATGAGTCGGAGTCAGATTGAATGACAGACTCTGTACAGTTCGAGGATGATTTAGTAGGTCTCGATTTGGCTTTTGTGGCAGTAGAGACACTTCGGGGGGCGCAAGGGCTTTTATTCTTAAGTTGGGTCGCTGAAGTATTGAGTTGCAAGTTTGACGCGTTGGATCGAATAGGTGCGTAGACTTTATTCGATGCTTGCGAGCGGGTGACAACTTGATTTTTCGCACTAACACTTGCCGACCGCAGAATTATCTCTTTCAGTTCGGATATTTCTTTTTGTAAATTATCAAATTTAGCGTTTATAAAATCATTACTTAATAAAGAATGGCAACAGTGAGGTCACTGTAATGTAGCCATCGCGGTAAATTTGAGAATTAAAAGGAATTAAAAGAAAAAAACTTGGAAAATTGCTAATCACGTCTAACTTGTAGGACTGTTAGTCGCAGAATGATATTGCCTTATACACAAATGATTCCCTCATTGATGGTCTTTCTGAAGTCGGAGTGCACTCTAGGAATGCTCGGATCAAACAATCTGTATTGGAAGCTACACTAATTACTGTCTATCAAGCAGAAATCTTTGGCATCGGCAATAGGTGCAGCGTATATAATTTAGTAAAATAAATGAAAGGTAAAACCTTATACATCTGCTTAGAAAACTATACAGCTATCAAAATCGGTTCTACTGCAATAATAACCTCCAAAATCGTAAAATGGGTTACTATTAAGCTCAACCAACTAGGCCGATCTAATCCAGTAACGCTTACTTGGGCCACGAAGGGATCCAGGAAAATAAAGAGCTGATGCTCTTATCAGAAAAGAAGCTACTTAAGGCTAAAAGATTATGCCGATTTTCGTTCAATTTTTTTTTTGCGCAACAAGTATTCAGAAATAATTTTCTCTCTTTTGAAATTGATAATATTAAGATTAACGAATCTAGCTGCAGAGACAATTGGCTCCAAAAATTGAGAATTATTTTCAGTTTTGTCTAATTTTTTAAGTTTTGCCTTTCCTCTAAATTTCAAAAAAAAAAAAATTGTATGCGCAGAGCCTAATAATGGGCAGAAATAAGTACCCTCTCGGACTAAACAGACTTGACTTGAGAATCTTAGTGAGTCGCGTTACTTGAGGCGGACGAAATGGCTTTAAAGTTCTTTAAACAAGGAATAACAGGATAAGCCTTTTTTTGCCATTTTTCAGGAGTGCAGTTTAAAGGTGTAATTTATCTTTAGATAAATAGCTTTCGCAAGTATTAGGACGACCTCATTGGGAAATCATTTCCATTTCGAAGACGAGATGATTGAACCCGTTGAATGCAACACATGGCAGTGGTAGTGTGAATGGGATGGTGAAGGTTGGAAAGCGGCGTAAGTTCAGGCTCAGAGCCTCCTCAGAGCGATTTATTTTATTTAATAAGCACTTGTACTTTCTTAAGGAGTTTTGTTTTTCATTTAACATCAGTAATAGAAATACGTACTATTATCTTTTCATTTTGTTTTTACCTTAACTGAAATATCATTATATAGTTGCATTTGGTTTGCCTTTCACGATTGTTTTTTTTTTAACTGTTCCTTGTTTAACTTGCGGATAATCAAATACATATGTATGAATTGATGTATTTTGATCGCTTGATTTTGGTTTACGTTTTTGCGAGTAGTAGTAAGTTGAAATAGGTAGATATACCTAGCTTCTATTAACAAATGAAAAAGAATTCTTACGTTTTTACACCGATTTCTCCATTTTATTCTCATTGCGGGCTATAAAGATCGAATGAATATGATGATGTAGATTTCGGTGATATGAGCAAACAATATCAAATACATTTTTTCATTATTCCTCCTAGTTTTCGAGATATCGAATTTTGAAAGTTAAAAATATTCCCATGCATATTTCTTATGATTACAGCAACAACAAAAATGACTGAAGAGAAAAACAGCGCACCCTAGAGCTGACAGGCGCCTGCCTGGCAACTAGCACTTATCCTTAGCAGAGCAACGAAGTTGCGTGAGCGACTTAACCCCGCAAAAATGAGGTTGAAATCCCTTTAACCCACGAAGCCAAACACTGTTGATCTTTCTTTAATTAAAAATGATTAAAATTACTTTGTAATATGAACGACTACGTTGATTTTGCAAGCAACAAATTTCCCTCAAGTTCCATAACTAGTTATAATGATAGCATTTTTCATGCCAACTCAATTAAAGAATCTGTTTTCGTAATACACCAAAACATTATAAGCCTTCGACAAAACTTTGATATATAAGTTGGTAATGTTGAAGCTCTTGTTAACTTGCCTGAAATTGTTTTTGTATCCGAAATTTGGATTTATTCATATGAGATCAATGATTACACTATCCCTGTCTTTACTTTTTATGCTAATCCCAATGATTCGTATGCTGCAGGTGGAGTGGGTGCCTTTGTGAAAGATTTGTATGATGATTGTGATATTAAGCGTTATAGTTTGTCCAGTGCTGACATCATAAAAATCTCTTGCTTCGTATGCAGTGAATCCTTTACCTTTGTTTGTGCATAGATTTCGGATTTTTTGTGTAATGTAAAAGCAGCTAATCTTGTAATTTTAGGGGACTTTAACTTGGATTTGTTAATTTCATGCCCTTATTTAGACTCCTACCTTGCACTTATTGCCGAGCATGGGTTAACCTCTTTTGTCAATGGAATCACAAGACCAATTGCTAGTACCTATCTTGATCACGTATTTGGTCGGTTTTCAAAAATGCAGTCAAATCGATGTGCTGCTGTTAGTCTTGCCCTTAATATTTCTGATCACTGTATGACTGGTATTCAGTTTCCTATCTTGAAAAAGAAGAAGAATGAAGAGCATTCTTCGCCTATAGTGACAAAAATTACAATTGGGATGAGGTTTATGCTGAAGCAAATGCCTCTAGAGCTTATGACTTATTTATTCAAATTCTGAAAACCTCCATATGCACTTCCAGTGTCATAGCTGTGCAGAAAAAATCAGAAATCAGGTTAAAATCATGGATAAGCTCAGCTCTTGTTAAAAAAATTAAACAGAAGCATAAACTGCGGAAAATGTGCAGCAAACATCCATTAAATCATGGTTTAAAAAACTATAATAATTAGCAAGGAAATCCGTTTGCACAGAGAAAGTTATTACCATAACCAAATAAGAATGGCCCATGGAAACCTTAAGAAAGAATGGAAAGTGGTTAACAGTAGGTATTATTAATCGAAATGTTGTTAAACTAGATACTTCTATAACTTTAAGCGACGGTAGTGTAATTATTTTAGATCCTACAGCGGTAGCTAACGAATTCAATGAGTTCTTTTCCTCAATTGGGCAAATATCATTTCCGAATGATTCTAATAATCAACTCCAATTCTTGTGGTAATGATGGTGTATCTAATCTTGTGCTAAAAAAAATTGCCCTGAACATAGTTGATATTTTAATGCACCTTTTTAATTCGAGTATTATCACTGGAAATTTTCCTGAAGAGCTAAAATTTGCCAATGTCATACCACTTTTTAAAAAGAAGAACAGAAAAGAAAAAAATAATTACACACCGATCTCGTTGTTGCCTTCTATTTCAAAAATATTTGAAAAAATAGTTAAGGGTACAGTTTTGAAATATCTTGAAAATAAACATTTTTTTAGTTCGAGTCAGTTTGGATTTCGGTCAGGCCTTTCAACTGAGGATGCGCTTCTGGAATTTTGCTCTCTTATACATAAAGGATTAGACGAGAAAAAATTTTGCAGTGGACTATTTGTAGATATATCCAAAGTGTCGACATGGTTGATCACAGCATTATTTTGAGCAAATTGTATAATGTGGGCTTCCGTGGTTGTATCTATGATTAGTTCGCTTCTTATCTAAAGGACAGAAAGCAAAAGGTGAAAATAGGAACCAGTTTTAGTAACACTAAAACTATTAATCTCGGGGTCCCTCAAGGGTCTGTTTTTGGGCCTATTTTGTTTTTAGTTTACATTAATTCTATTTTTGAACAACCGTTTGCTGGAAAAGTTACGGCCTTTGCAGATGATTTAGGAATTGCTTACAGATCAGTTAGCCCCTTGAACTTAGTAGCCGATATTAATCACGACGTTCATTTACTTAGGATTTGGTTTGCTGTGCATAGACTTTTGGTTAGTAACAAAACTAAGCCTAGGTTTTTTAGCCTTAGTACAGAAGCGACTCCCAATGTTGATGTTACCTTCCATGCAATAAATTGCGCAAGGTGTAATGTGTTTAATAACGCGTGTTTTGATCTTAATTTCGCTTGTAATGTCAATTGCTTAAAAATTGAAAATGTTGACAACTTTAAATACCTAGGTGTTATAATCGACCGTAATTTAAGTTGGTCCGGGCATATTTTTAACCTGAAGCAATATCTTTTTTCCACCATTCGCTGTTTTTATCATCTAAAAATGTTTTGTTCAAACAATATTTTAAAAAGAATATATTACGGAATTTTTCTAAATTGCAATATGGAATAAGCTGTTGGGGGGGCGCATACTTAAGTAAACTTCAACAGTTGATTGTGCTGCAAAAATGTGCAATAAGAAAAGTTTGTAACTCTACCCGTGTAGCTCACTCCGTGCAACTGTTTAGGCTTGCAAAAGTTCTCCCAGTTAGGCATTCATTTTATTATAAGGCACTAAGGATTTTCTTTTTGAGAGGTGGGTATTTGCAAAGTCCAATCTCTGACGCATATATTTTACCAAGCTTTTCTCAGTCCTATGTACCAATCCCTGCCTTTCGCACTACAAGCTTTAGAAACACCTACTCCATTGTTTCATGCAAATTGTTTAACAAACTCCCTGCAGATGCAGATATGAATAACTTACATTGAAGTAACATTAGCTCTATTCTTTTTTTGAAATATAAATGCCACTAGCTATTCTCTTTTTAATTTATCTATTATGTTAAGTATAAGATTGTACATAAACCATGTAAAATGAGAATAAAGAATTATACAATATACAATACACAACGTTTGATTCGCCTCTAAACGGAGCTGATTTTCTCTTCGGCATTTCTGTTGTTGTAATCATAAGAAATAATCAATTTTGTATAGAAATTTTTTCATTTTCAAGATTCAATATCTCGAGAACCAAGCGAAATTTCCATTTTTTATTTTTTGTTTAGAACATCGAAATCTACCAAAATCAATCATTATATCTTATCGGCCCAATCATCGTAATCGTGCCGCGTTTGACACTGCCCTACTAAGCGGCAATAGCTTTCCGCCTCAACGGTTAAACTTTTTTTTAATTCTTTTTTTTTTTTTTTTGCCCGTACCAACTGATGCAATTCTGGCTTTCAGAATGGCGTGTATGCTTCTAGCACTTACGTTTTAAATTAACAGAGACAATTACAGTCCTATTTCATAATAAAACTACTGAAATATGAAAAAAAAATTTTATGATTTAAATGACACAAACAAAACTGTTTAACTTCGAAAGCAGCACACGTTTTTCAGTGCAAGATGATTTCAATAGGGGCCAGATAGAATAGTAAGTTCAAATTGGAGGTATTTGGTCGAAGAAATTCACTTTGTCTATTCGTCAAAGTATTTTTTTTTGTCGTTCTCAGTCAATAAACTCTCTTTTCTCAGTATCTCCATATTTCCCAAGTTCACAAACATTTCCGTCAGCCTAGCATTTCTTCAATTTATAAAGTTTACAAACAAAAAAAAACATCAAATCCACCAAATACTCCAAATAACACACCATATTCGAAATTTGATTGATATTAGACGAGACAAACGAAAAAATGACTTCAGTTCATATAGCACTTTTCTGCACTTTTTGGCTGCGTAGAGGTATGTTAAGGAAAAATTTAAAATCTCAGTTTTTTAAGGAAATATTGCTAGAAATGTATTCCAACACTTGCGCTTATGACCTAAATGCAAAAATAGAGGTAAGTACAGTCATATTTCATAATAAAACTGCTAAAATATTATAAAATACAGTTTGTGTGAAAACTTTGTATGTGGGTTATGCCATATCAAAATCGTGGAGTGGCTTTCCAAACCGTGTAGATATGCAGTATCATTAAAGACCGAAACGGAAGGAAGATCATTGAACTTCGCCATTTTGTTGGAAAGTTTTTCCACTCTTGACCGTCCGCACTAGTGTTGCCACATCAAAAATTTAAAAAAAAAAGTTGCTCAAACGTTCATCAAAGGTTAAAAATGGTTTCATTTTTTGTGCTTCTGATTTAAATGACACAAACAAATCTATTTACCTTCGAAAGCAGCACACTAATTTCAGTGCAAGATTATTACAATAACGGCCAGATAGAATAGTTAGTTCAAATTGCAGGTATTTTTCAAAGTAATTCACTTCGTGTCCTCTTCTGAGAATTTCTGTAGTTCTCAGTCAATAAAGCGACTTTTCTCAGCTTCTCCTTATTTTTTGAGTTCACAAATATTTTCTTCAGAATACCATTGTTTCAATTTATCAAGCTCAGAAACGAAAAGACTTTGAAATCAATTAAAAAACCGCAAATAACACACGAAATTCGAAATTTGATTCGTGTTACAATACACGTACGAAAAACTGACTTCAGTTCATATAGCACTTTACTGCACTTTTTGGCTGTGGAGAAGTCTATTAAGAAAATATTTTAATTCTCCGTTTATTGATGGAAATATTGCTGAAAATGCATTCCAACACTTGCGTTTATGGCGTAAATGAAAAGAATAAAGTTAATTACCTACTGTCATATTTTATAATAAAATTGTAAACATATGAAAAATATAATGTTGGCTTTGCCATATCGAAATCTCTGAAGAGCTTTCCAAACTGTGTATGCAATTTCATAAAAGATGCAAGTTGATCCTTGATCTCGTCTTGACCTTCCGCGATCGTTATTTTGCTACAGTTGGCCTTCTCATACGCATTACAAGTTCAATAGTCGGTTTAGTATTAGTGCAATCTTTGAAGTGAGTCGTTTAAAAGGTGAAAAGTAGAAAAATTCGAAAAGTGAAATGTCTGCTAGTGTTCAATAACAGTAACAAATCTGCATAAAACAAGAATTGCAAAATGTAAGTATGACTGAAATTGTTGTATTTTCGTTCGTCGTATGTAGGCTTGCCGGATTCTAAAGTGAACACTGACCTGAGGTTAAAAATGGTTTCAAAAGAATAGAAGTCATTCTGATTTGAATGGCATTAACACATCTATTTGGCTCTGAATGTAGCACACTAATTTCAATGCAAGCTGACTACAACATTTTCCAGATAAAGTGGTAAGTTCCGCCAGCTCTGATTTAGTTTTATTGGATAGATCCAAAGGCCTGCGGTTGTTGGTTGCATATCGTCGATCGTATTTATCTGCCCTTTATTCGAATCGGACGAAACCTATGAGCACTAACTAAGCTGTAAATTTAATCGTGTTGTGTTAAATATGACTGGTGTTAATATTACTGTGCATTTTTCAGCTTGTATTGATAATCTTGGCCAAAGGTAGCTGGAATGGGGTGATAATACTGAGTGTATATTTTGCAATAAACGAATTTAATGTAACGAATGTAAGATAAATTTAACCGACGAAAAAAAATGAGGTGAATTCGAATTATATATTTTTTATTAAATTTATCTTACTTACAAAAAAGATGTTCACCAGCTGGTTGAATAACGAGAGAGAGCGAATCATAGACGAAAATTAATATATGTAGCACAATCATAACGAATAACATGAACATCTTTCTCTCGGAAAGTTGCGTTCGATTAAAATTAAGCTTGAGATAGACAATTTGCAGCCGTGCCAAATCAAAATTAGAAAGGATTCAAGCGTTTTTACACCGAATTCTTCATTTTGTTTGTATGCATTGCGTTGATTTAATTAAAAAGTAGAGAGTTTATTGGTTTTTTTTTTTGACAAAACAATCAGTATTAATAGATGAACTTTAATGTATGTAACAATTACTTTTTATGTTTGATGGGTCACTCGTGTAGTTACTTCTATGAGTTACCCTCTAAACAAGTGTTAGCGGATTTAGTATGTATACTTGGCTGTTGTGGCTTGCTTTTCTACTCAGTTTTACCGGTCAGCTCCCCAAATACAAAGTATTTTTTGTAGTAAGAAGTAAGGAAATGCTATTTAAAGAGACTACACAGCGTTGAATACCATTTCTATGTTGAAATAAGGTGGACATTTTATGTTTCACTGCATCAGACACTAGTTCTTTCAATTTGTTTGCGATGCGTGGACACTTGAGGATGTACAGTGAACAAAGAAGTGCTACATACACGTCGATTATTATTGAAGGAACAGTTCTTGGACTGAATAATCATCGAATAACTTTGAACGTTGGAATGTAAAGCGCAATAGAGGTTGGAATGATGGTCGATTGAATAGGGCAGAGCATGGTGGAGGCGAATATTGGCTCGGTAATTGACATGGGACATGAATGAACATAATGTTTAGAGCAATGGACGCGGCGGTAGAATAGGTGAAAGCTAGTCGGATGCATTGTGAAATGGCTGTAAAACAGGAGGTATTATAGTAAGGCATTAAATGGATCGTATAGATGGAACAGAGGGGCAGACGGTTGCATTTACAGAAAACGTCTTCCTTTAATCTTTTATAGGATGTACAATGTACATAGGTATTTATTATTAAAATAACAATCAGAAAAAATTTATTAAATAGCTGGGAATAAAACCTTGGTTGAACATATAGGACGAACCTAATCTAATTAAATATTTATTTGACATCAATTTTTTTGCTAGACATATGACCCATGTAGTCGCGATGTTAGTGGGCCTTTCCTGCATTTCTAAGGCGTAAACAAACGATGCCCCTCCTTCATATTGTTTGCGTACATGTACAAAAACTTTATTTCGCATTTTATTGACAAATCGAATAACGAACTAAATTAATTTTGTTCTTTAAGTTAATGCGTCATATGAATGAGCATTCATTTTATGAAGGATTATTTTTTTTAGGTTTAGTTATGTCATTTACATAGACTTTCTCTGTATTTCGTTTAGAAAATCGTGGCGATGGATTGGGTGTAATTGTTGTTGTGCTTTATGTGCAGTACGAGAGAAAAAAAAGGATGGGGTGGGTTGAACATTTTTTGTTTTGTTTTTGTTGTTGGAAATTGTAAGGAATGTGCATTTATTTTTGGTTGCATTTTGCGTTTTGTATGTATGCGAAAAAAAATAATTGTGTGTGGTCATTTTGTTTTTAAAAGGCGGCGCATGTATGTCTGTATATTTTGTTTGGAAAATAGTAGCGATTTCTTACACATATCTTTGCTTTCTTTTAGTTCAACTGCAAAGGAGTTAATTAACATTGTTTTAAAAGATATTGAGCCACTGGAAGCGAGCATTTTAAATAAATAAGGAATAACTAATTACTCAATGGAGGTGAGAATGATTGAAATGACTCCAAAAAGTATATATCGATGCATGAGATGTTCCCGTCGCCCCAAGCACTGGTACCGCAGATCAGGGAGGTCTTACTTTACGTGAAGGTTTGTATATTATGGAAGCTCTTTGCGAAAAGAATGTGTGCAGGCCTGTGATTTAGTGGAGATAAATCAAAGAATTGGTACAAAAAAAGAAGTTGAGCTCACTCTATTCAGCGGGATGGAAATCTTAAAATCAGTTTGCGGTTTCAAGAGATCTGGAAATTTCAATATAGCTCAAGGCAATGTTATTGAGTTGTGAAATTATATTTTTATTCTTTATTTTGTCCTTTTGTTTACTTTCGCATCGTAAATGTTGTTTTATTAGGCTAGGATATATTAGGTTTATCATGTATTATAGCACGGAAAAATATAAGTCGACACCTATGTACCTCTAATAGGAAAGGTAAAAAACTCTACAAGTGGATGCCACGCCGCTTAAAAATCAGTGCATCGCTGAGCTTAAGGCACCAAAATGAACTGTCTTTGCATCGTGTAATCACGTGTGATAAGAAGTGGATTTTTTATGGCAGGAGTAAAAGATCTGGGCAGTGGTTGGATGCAGACGAAAACTCAAAACACACCCCCAAACTCGGTTTTCACACAGAAAATGTTATGGTGACAATCTGGTGGACATCAAGAGGACCAATCCACTTTTCATTTCTTCAACAAGGGGAAACGATAAATGCAGTCAAATATTGTAAGGAAATTGACATAGTGCATGCGAAATTGGCTGAAAAACATCCCGCGTTGACATATAAGCATGGTCCGATCATACTGCATGACAATACTAGATCCCATAGGTAGGTACCTCACGCGTAACGATGTAAAACTGCTACAGTCAGTATTTTAAAATTCTCCCGCATCCACCGTACTCTCCTAATGTTAATCGAAAGGATTATTACCTTTCCCGCAGTCTGGAGCCATTTTGTCGGCAGAATATATTTCGAAACCGAGCAGAGGTCATAAAAGCCTTTAAAGACTTTATAGCGTCAAAAACTCAAGTCGTGTTTAAAAATGGAATAATGGACCTTGAATCAAGGCGGAAGAAAGTTATAGATGCCAATAGTTCATACTTTGATAAAATTATAATGTGTAACAAATAAATATTGGCTTCATCAATTTTTACCACAAAATCGTACATTTCTTGTGGTACAGCATTATACAGTGATCCCCGCTTTATTGAACCTCGCTTAATTGATTTTCCCGTTTAATTGAACGAAAAAAGTGGACTCGAATATTTCCTATATAAGCTATACACGTATTTGCACGGTTAATTGAGTCCCGTATAATTGATTAACCCGCTTAATTGATCTTAAAAATGTATACCAAATGTAACTAAATGCATCCAAATTTTTCGGTTAATTGATCGGCGACAAACAAAAGATCATAACAAAAAGATGGGCAAATTTTTTAAATTCCGGAGCGCTGTTTTCACATTGAAGTTGAAAGCACTGCACAACAGTTGGCAGCGAGCTGTACTTTGTCATATTCCAATTTTGGTAGCGGAATTCATTTGACAACAAAACTTATTCCGATTTCTAGATATCAGATAGACTAGAATACGGAACGCATAAATTTGACTGAAAACAAAGAAAACGTCAGATATGACATCCAAGTCAAAACAACATTTTTACTTTCTGTTCTCGCATTGGAGTTGCTTTGTAACTTAAAATCTGCGCACAATAATAAAACACGAATTGTTCTGAAGATAACATTTTATGAAAGTAATACACTTATGCGCTTCGCCAAAAGCAGTTTACTTATATCACAGGTTAAGTGTAATCATTTGAGCTCAACAATTTGCAGAAGACTACAAAATCGATGAATTATACAATAAAACTGTGTGAAAGTACCTACGAAAAAAAAAATTCTTACAAAGTTCAGCAATCGTACAAAAATACGTTTGGCATAACAGCTGTTTTGTGACAATTTTCAACTGGCAGGATATTTTAAAATTTCAGAATTTTTAGACGAACAATCCACTCCACTAACTCACAAAAAGTTGTCTTGCTCATCTGTCAAATTTCAGGCTGTTGTCGAATCAGAATGCTCTCTTTATCTGAATCTTCAGATGGTCTAGAAATCGGAACGCACCCATTTTCATCACAGTTTTCGAATATAACATCGTTTTATTGACTTACTGACTCAATTAAGCAAACCTCGTTTAATTGCACTAAAGAAGCAATTTAGCGGGTTTTCTTTAATTGAACAATCGGATAATTGATCGAAAAAATCGGACAAAATGGTCAGTTCAATTAAGCGGGGAAGACTGTATTTATAGGTAGGCGACGGATAAGGACATTTTCATATATTTCGCAGAATGCAAGCCGAGAATAAAAACAAACAAGTTTACAGATACGTATGTACGTACATAACTTTATTTAAAGACAAACTAAAGTAAGTAAATAAATGAGTCTCATATGTGTACATGTACAATATACGTGTTACCAATCATAGAAAATTAGTAAGAAGGATTTTATTAGTTGTTAATAATCATAGCATCATCATTGACGTTAAATCAAGCATCATCAGCAACAATGGGACGAATTGGAAACACCGCATGTTGACTGCCAAATAAATTGTCAGAGTAGTTCCTCGATGGGGAACACCGCGTTTTACTGGAAAAAAAAATTAAAAAATAAACAAAAAATTTTCACAAAGCGGCATTAAAAATCGGTCCTCCATCTAAGTAGTCATGTATGGCCAAAGTGCTCCATTTCGCTGATCTGATAACAACCGCTCTGACAAAAAAAACAAAAAAAAACCTGATGTTCAAAGTGGCATTTTAAGTCGGTTCTTCATCGAAGTACTCATGTATGGCGAAAGTGCTCCATTTTGCTGATCTCACAAGAAGCGCGCTAACAATTTGGTTGGCGCGTAATTGTCAAATGTCATCGTGGGTGGGTGCGCTCGACTCCCACACATTTACTGGGCGGGTGTGTCCAGCTCCCATTTAGTTAGCGCTAATATAATTTTCGTGGAACGACGGAATCACGTTGTTTACACGTCGCTTATACGTTGTTTATACGCGATGTGGACGGACGATGGGACACCAAATGGTAGCGCTGGGATGCTTATATGACAGGAGGATTGGACCGAAAGTATGTAACGTGATCGAAATGATTTAGATGGGCGCTTTGGATGCCACGTGATGTATGGCTGAATGTAATGGACCGGATGGGTAGAATAGATGGGCCGTAATGGAGGCGATGAAGGTAGGGTCAGACCGGATATGCGGTCGATGCGACAAGATGGACTGATGGGACGAAGGAAAATTGCTTTTACATATGAATGACGAAGAGTACGTTGGATTAATAGGACAATGAAGGGTCTAAAGATGGTGGAAGTAATGGTGGAATGCATGGCAGAAGCAATGGTTAAGTGTACAATTATGGAAAGGTAAGGATCGAAGAAGACGGGTTGATATACGCTGTTGTTGACACGATGGTGGAATACTGTAGTGAAATACATGGTGTAGGACATACATGGGACCTCTCGATGGCGTGATATTTGGCGGGAAGAACTTATCATTGTGGTATTAATCAGTGGATTAGGAGGATAGGATCGACAGGACGTAATGAAATAGACTAACGTGACAGTTGGGACGGGATGGTAGTCAAATAAAAGCTCAACTGTATTGTGATTAGTGGGACACATGGTGGAATGGATAGAAGAATGCGGTGTTAGACACGGACTTGACTGCAGAGGTAGAACGGATGCTTTTTGTATAGATGGACATCATGATGGCGTGAATATATGATAGGAAGCATTAGTCAATGGACTGGGAGAATTGTATTTACAAGACGTGGCGTGTTCAGGGTGATACAGACGGACGCTGCGTGCTCTATAATCGGAATGGGATAGACGGAACCATGTTGAAGGAATAGACAGGACGTAACGTGTAGGCTGGATGGAATGGATTGGTGAGACGGTGTGGAATGGATTGATAGGACAGGATGTGATGAATGCGTCGCGATGGAGAGGCAGAATGGAAGAGTGGACTGCGTAGTACAAAAAAAATTTCACTATACATTTCAGAGACAGAGAGCCACAAGACAAAAGGAAAATTTGTGTTTTTAGTCAAAGACATAGGACAATTTTTTTATTTTACTAGACAAAGACATAACACATCATCTACAACAGAGACATCGACGACATTCTTCCTCCATTACATGACAATAAAAGAGAGAGACTGGATCGACAACATCCATCCATGATCGAAATGTTCTATACACCGCCGTTATTTATGCCAAACGTGCTCTATAACAGAGAGAGAATCTAATAAACCGAATGGGTAGAATATATATCCCGTAATGGAGTCGAAGATCAGTAGGGGTAGACCGGATATGCGGTGGATGCGACAAGATGGACTGATGGGACGAAGGAAAATTGCTTTTACATATGAATGACGAAGAGTACGTTGGATTAATAGGACAATGAAGGGTCTAAAGATGGTGGAAGTAACGGTGGAATGCATGGCAGAAGCAATGGTTAAGTGTACAATTATGGAAAGGTAAGGATCGAAGAAGACGGGTTGATATACGCTGTTGTTGACACGATGGTGGAATACTGTAGTGAAATACATGGTGTAGGACATACATGGGACCTCTCGATGGCGTGATATTTGGCGGGAAGAACTTATCATTGTGGTATTAATCAGTGGATTAGGAGGATAGGATCGACAGGACGTAATGAAATAGACTAACGTGACAGATGGGACGGGATGGTAGTCAAATAAAAGCTCAACTGTATTGTGATTAGTGGGACACATGGTGGAATGGATAGAAGAATGCGGTGTTAGACACGGACTTGACTGCAGAGGTAGAACGGATGCTTTTTGTATAGATGGACATCATGATGGCGTGAATATATGATAGGAAGCATTAGTCAATGGACTGGGAGAATTGTATTTACAAGACGTGGCGTGTTCAGGGTGATACAGACGGACGCTGCGTGCTCTATAATCGGAATGGGATAGACGGAACCATGTTGAAGGAATAGACAGGACGTAACGTGTAGGCTGGATGGAATGGATTGGTGAGACGGTGTGGAATGGATTGATAGGACAGGATGTGATGAATGCGTCGCGATGGAGAGGCAGAATGGAAGAGTGGACTGCGTAGTACAAAAAAAATTTCACTATACATTTCAGAGACAGAGAGCCACAAGACAAAAGGAAAATTTGTGTTTTTAGTCAAAGACATAGGACAATTTTTTTATTTTACTAGACAAAGACATAACACATCATCTACAACAGAGACATCGACGACATTCTTCCTCCATTACATGACAATAAAAGAGAGAGACTGGATCGACAACATCCATCCATGATCGAAATGTTCTATACACCGCCGTTATTTATGCCAAACGTGCTCTATAACAGAGAGAGAATCTAATAAACCGAATGGGTAGAATATATATCCCGTAATGGAGTCGAAGATCAGTAGGGGTAGACCGGATATGCGGTGGATGCGACAAGATGGACTGATGGGACGAAGGAAAATTGCTTTTACATATGAATGACGAAGAGTACGTTGGATTAATAGGACAATGAAGGGTCTAAAGATGGTGGAAGTAATGGTGGAATGCATGGCAGAAGCAATGGTTAAGTGTACAATTATGGAAAGGTAAGGATCGAAGAAGACGGGTTGATATACGCTGTTGTTGACACGATGGTGGAATACTGTAGTGAAATACATGGTGTAGGACATACATGGGACCTCTCGATGGCGTGATATTTGGCGGGAAGAACTTATCATTGTGGTATTAATCAGTGGATTAGGAGGATAGGATCGACAGGACGTAATGAAATAGACTAACGTGACAGATGGGACGGGATGGTAGTCAAATAAAAGCTCAACTGTATTGTGATTAGTGGGACACATGGTGGAATGGATAGAAGAATGCGGTGTTAGACACGGACTTGACTGCAGAGGTAGAACGGATGCTTTTTGTATAGATGGACATCATGATGGCGTGAATATATGATAGGAAGCATTAGTCAATGGACTGGGAGAATTGTATTTACAAGACGTGGCGTGTTCAGGGTGATACAGACGGACGCTGCGTGCTCTATAATCGGAATGGGATAGACGGAACCATGTTGAAGGAATAGACAGGACGTAACGTGTAGGCTGGATGGAATGGATTGGTGAGACGGTGTGGAATGGATTGATAGGACAGGATGTGATGAATGCGTCGCGATGGAGAGGCAGAATGGAAGAGTGGACTGCGTAGTACAAAAAAAATTTCACTATACATTTCAGAGACAGAGAGCCACAAGACAAAAGGAAAATTTGTGTTTTTAGTCAAAGACATAGGACAATTTTTTTATTTTACTAGACAAAGACATAACACATCATCTACAACAGAGACATCGACGACATTCTTCCTCCATTACATGACAATAAAAGAGAGAGACTGGATCGACAACATCCATCCATGATCGAAATGTTCTATACACCGCCGTTATTTATGCCAAACGTGCTCTATAACAGAGAGAGAATCTAATAAACCGAATGGGTAGAATATATATCCCGTAATGGAGTCGAAGATCAGTAGGGGTAGACCGGATATGCGGTGGATGCGACAAGATGGACTGATGGGACGAAGGAAAATTGCTTTTACATATGAATGACGAAGAGTACGTTGGATTAATAGGACAATGAAGGGTCTAAAGATGGTGGAAGTAATGGTGGAATGCATGGCAGAAGCAATGGTTAAGTGTACAATTATGGAAAGGTAAGGATCGAAGAAGACGGGTTGATATACGCTGTTGTTGACACGATGGTGGAATACTGTAGTGAAATACATGGTGTAGGACATACATGGGACCTCTCGATGGCGTGATATTTGGCGGGAAGAACTTATCATTGTGGTATTAATCAGTGGATTAGGAGGATAGGATCGACAGGACGTAATGAAATAGACTAACGTGACAGTTGGGACGGGATGGTAGTCAAATAAAAGCTCAACTGTATTGTGATTAGTGGGACACATGGTGGAATGGATAGAAGAATGCGGTGTTAGACACGGACTTGACTGCAGAGGTAGAACGGATGCTTTTTGTATAGATGGACATCATGATGGCGTGAATATATGATAGGAAGCATTAGTCAATGGACTGGGAGAATTGTATTTACAAGACGTGGCGTGTTCAGGGTGATACAGACGGACGCTGCGTGCTCTATAATCGGAATGGGATAGACGGAACCATGTTGAAGGAATAGACAGGACGTAACGTGTAGGCTGGATGGAATGGATTGGTGAGACGGTGTGGAATGGATTGATAGGACAGGATGTGATGAATGCGTCGCGATGGAGAGGCAGAATGGAAGAGTGGACTGCGTAGTACAAAAAAAATTTCACTATACATTTCAGAGACAGAGAGCCACAAGACAAAAGGAAAATTTGTGTTTTTAGTCAAAGACATAGGACAATTTTTTTATTTTACTAGACAAAGACATAACACATCATCTACAACAGAGACATCGACGACATTCTTCCTCCATTACATGACAATAAAAGAGAGAGACTGGATCGACAACATCCATCCATGATCGAAATGTTCTATACACCGCCGTTATTTATGCCAAACGTGCTCTATAACAGAGAGAGAATCTAATAAACCGAATGGGTAGAATATATATCCCGTAATGGAGTCGAAGATCAGTAGGGGTAGACCGGATATGCGGTGGATGCGACAAGATGGACTGATGGGACGAAGGAAAATTGCTTTTACATATGAATGACGAAGAGTACGTTGGATTAATAGGACAATGAAGGGTCTAAAGATGGTGGAAGTAATGGTGGAATGCATGGCAGAAGCAATGGTTAAGTGTACAATTATGGAAAGGTAAGGATCGAAGAAGACGGGTTGATATACGCTGTTGTTGACACGATGGTGGAATACTGTAGTGAAATACATGGTGTAGGACATACATGGGACCTCTCGATGGCGTGATATTTGGCGGGAAGAACTTATCATTGTGGTATTAATCAGTGGATTAGGAGGATAGGATCGACAGGACGTAATGAAATAGACTAACGTGACAGATGGGACGGGATGGTAGTCAAATAAAAGCTCAACTGTATTGTGATTAGTGGGACACATGGTGGAATGGATAGAAGAATGCGGTGTTAGACACGGACTTGACTGCAGAGGTAGAACGGATGCTTTTTGTATAGATGGACATCATGATGGCGTGAATATATGATAGGAAGCATTAGTCAATGGACTGGGAGAATTGTATTTACAAGACGTGGCGTGTTCAGGGTGATACAGACGGACGCTGCGTGCTCTATAATCGGAATGGGATAGACGGAACCATGTTGAAGGAATAGACAGGACGTAACGTGTAGGCTGGATGGAATGGATTGGTGAGACGGTGTGGAATGGATTGATAGGACAGGATGTGATGAATGCGTCGCGATGGAGAGGCAGAATGGAAGAGTGGACTGCGTAGTACAAAAAAAATTTCACTATACATTTCAGAGACAGAGAGCCACAAGACAAAAGGAAAATTTGTGTTTTTAGTCAAAGACATAGGACAATTTTTTTATTTTACTAGACAAAGACATAACACATCATCTACAACAGAGACATCGACGACATTCTTCCTCCATTACATGACAATAAAAGAGAGAGACTGGATCGACAACATCCATCCATGATCGAAATGTTCTATACACCGCCGTTATTTATGCCAAACGTGCTCTATAACAGAGAGAGAATCTAATAAACCGAATGGGTAGAATATATATCCCGTAATGGAGTCGAAGATCAGTAGGGGTAGACCGGATATGCGGTGGATGCGACAAGATGGACTGATGGGACGAAGGAAAATTGCTTTTACATATGAATGACGAAGAGTACGTTGGATTAATAGGACAATGAAGGGTCTAAAGATGGTGGAAGTAATGGTGGAATGCATGGCAGAAGCAATGGTTAAGTGTACAATTATGGAAAGGTAAGGATCGAAGAAGACGGGTTGATATACGCTGTTGTTGACACGATGGTGGAATACTGTAGTGAAATACATGGTGTAGGACATACATGGGACCTCTCGATGGCGTGATATTTGGCGGGAAGAACTTATCATTGTGGTATTAATCAGTGGATTAGGAGGATAGGATCGACAGGACGTAATGAAATAGACTAACGTGACAGATGGGACGGGATGGTAGTCAAATAAAAGCTCAACTGTATTGTGATTAGTGGGACACATGGTGGAATGGATAGAAGAATGCGGTGTTAGACACGGACTTGACTGCAGAGGTAGAACGGATGCTTTTTGTATAGATGGACATCATGATGGCGTGAATATATGATAGGAAGCATTAGTCAATGGACTGGGAGAATTGTATTTACAAGACGTGGCGTGTTCAGGGTGATACAGACGGACGCTGCGTGCTCTATAATCGGAATGGGATAGACGGAACCATGTTGAAGGAATAGACAGGACGTAACGTGTAGGCTGGATGGAATGGATTGGTGAGACGGTGTGGAATGGATTGATAGGACAGGATGTGATGAATGCGTCGCGATGGAGAGGCAGAATGGAAGAGTGGACTGCGTAGTACAAAAAAAATTTCACTATACATTTCAGAGACAGAGAGCCACAAGACAAAAGGAAAATTTGTGTTTTTAGTCAAAGACATAGGACAATTTTTTTATTTTACTAGACAAAGACATAACACATCATCTACAACAGAGACATCGACGACATTCTTCCTCCATTACATGACAATAAAAGAGAGAGACTGGATCGACAACATCCATCCATGATCGAAATGTTCTATACACCGCCGTTATTTATGCCAAACGTGCTCTATAACAGAGAGAGAATCTAATAAACCGAATGGGTAGAATATATATCCCGTAATGGAGTCGAAGATCAGTAGGGGTAGACCGGATATGCGGTGGATGCGACAAGATGGACTGATGGGACGAAGGAAAATTGCTTTTACATATGAATGACGAAGAGTACGTTGGATTAATAGGACAATGAAGGGTCTAAAGATGGTGGAAGTAATGGTGGAATGCATGGCAGAAGCAATGGTTAAGTGTACAATTATGGAAAGGTAAGGATCGAAGAAGACGGGTTGATATACGCTGTTGTTGACACGATGGTGGAATACTGTAGTGAAATACATGGTGTAGGACATACATGGGACCTCTCGATGGCGTGATATTTGGCGGGAAGAACTTATCATTGTGGTATTAATCAGTGGATTAGGAGGATAGGATCGACAGGACGTAATGAAATAGACTAACGTGACAGATGGGACGGGATGGTAGTCAAATAAAAGCTCAACTGTATTGTGATTAGTGGGACACATGGTGGAATGGATAGAAGAATGCGGTGTTAGACACGGACTTGACTGCAGAGGTAGAACGGATGCTTTTTGTATAGATGGACATCATGATGGCGTGAATATATGATAGGAAGCATTAGTCAATGGACTGGGAGAATTGTATTTACAAGACGTGGCGTGTTCAGGGTGATACAGACGGACGCTGCGTGCTCTATAATCGGAATGGGATAGACGGAACCATGTTGAAGGAATAGACAGGACGTAACGTGTAGGCTGGATGGAATGGATTGGTGAGACGGTGTGGAATGGATTGATAGGACAGGATGTGATGAATGCGTCGCGATGGAGAGGCAGAATGGAAGAGTGGACTGCGTAGTACAAAAAAAATTTCACTATACATTTCAGAGACAGAGAGCCACAAGACAAAAGGAAAATTTGTGTTTTTAGTCAAAGACATAGGACAATTTTTTTATTTTACTAGACAAAGACATAACACATCATCTACAACAGAGACATCGACGACATTCTTCCTCCATTACATGACAATAAAAGAGAGAGACTGGATCGACAACATCCATCCATGATCGAAATGTTCTATACACCGCCGTTATTTATGCCAAACGTGCTCTATAACAGAGAGAGAATCTAATAAACCGAATGGGTAGAATATATATCCCGTAATGGAGTCGAAGATCAGTAGGGGTAGACCGGATATGCGGTGGATGCGACAAGATGGACTGATGGGACGAAGGAAAATTGCTTTTACATATGAATGACGAAGAGTACGTTGGATTAATAGGACAATGAAGGGTCTAAAGATGGTGGAAGTAATGGTGGAATGCATGGCAGAAGCAATGGTTAAGTGTACAATTATGGAAAGGTAAGGATCGAAGAAGACGGGTTGATATACGCTGTTGTTGACACGATGGTGGAATACTGTAGTGAAATACATGGTGTAGGACATACATGGGACCTCTCGATGGCGTGATATTTGGCGGGAAGAACTTATCATTGTGGTATTAATCAGTGGATTAGGAGGATAGGATCGACAGGACGTAATGAAATAGACTAACGTGACAGATGGGACGGGATGGTAGTCAAATAAAAGCTCAACTGTATTGTGATTAGTGGGACACATGGTGGAATGGATAGAAGAATGCGGTGTTAGACACGGACTTGACTGCAGAGGTAGAACGGATGCTTTTTGTATAGATGGACATCATGATGGCGTGAATATATGATAGGAAGCATTAGTCAATGGACTGGGAGAATTGTATTTACAAGACGTGGCGTGTTCAGGGTGATACAGACGGACGCTGCGTGCTCTATAATCGGAATGGGATAGACGGAACCATGTTGAAGGAATAGACAGGACGTAACGTGTAGGCTGGATGGAATGGATTGGTGAGACGGTGTGGAATGGATTGATAGGACAGGATGTGATGAATGCGTCGCGATGGAGAGGCAGAATGGAAGAGTGGACTGCGTAGTACAAAAAAAATTTCACTATACATTTCAGAGACAGAGAGCCACAAGACAAAAGGAAAATTTGTGTTTTTAGTCAAAGACATAGGACAATTTTTTTATTTTACTAGACAAAGACATAACACATCATCTACAACAGAGACATCGACGACATTCTTCCTCCATTACATGACAATAAAAGAGAGAGACTGGATCGACAACATCCATCCATGATCGAAATGTTCTATACACCGCCGTTATTTATGCCAAACGTGCTCTATAACAGAGAGAGAATCTAATAAACCGAATGGGTAGAATATATATCCCGTAATGGAGTCGAAGATCAGTAGGGGTAGACCGGATATGCGGTGGATGCGACAAGATGGACTGATGGGACGAAGGAAAATTGCTTTTTCATATGAATGACGAAGAGTACGTTGGATTAATAGGACAATGAAGGGTCTAAAGATGGTGGAAGTAATGGTGGAATGCATGGCAGAAGCAATGGTTAAGTGTACAATTATGGAAAGGTAAGGATCGAAGAAGACGGGTTGATATACGCTGTTGTTGACACGATGGTGGAATACTGTAGTGAAATACATGGTGTAGGACATACATGGGACCTCTCGATGGCGTGATATTTGGCGGGAAGAACTTATCATTGTGGTATTAATCAGTGGATTAGGAGGATAGGATCGACAGGACGTAATGAAATAGACTAACGTGACAGATGGGACGGGATGGTAGTCAAATAAAAGCTCAACTGTATTGTGATTAGTGGGACACATGGTGAAATGGATAGAAGAATGCGGTGTTAGACACGGACTTGACTGCAGAGGTAGAACGGATGCTTTTTGTATAGATGGACATCATGATGGCGTGAATATATGATAGGAAGCATTAGTCAATGGACTGGGAGAATTGTATTTACAAGACGTGGCGTGTTCAGGGTGATACAGACGGACGCTGCGTGCTCTATAATCGGAATGGGATAGACGGAACCATGTTGAAGGAATAGACAGGACGTAACGTGTAGGCTGGATGGAATGGATTGGTGAGACGGTGTGGAATGGATTGATAGGACAGGATGTGATGAATGCGTCGCGATGGAGAGGCAGAATGGAAGAGTGGACTGCGTAGTACAAAAAAAATTTCACTATACATTTCAGAGACAGAGAGCCACAAGACAAAAGGAAAATTTGTGTTTTTAGTCAAAGACATAGGACAATTTTTTTATTTTACTAGACAAAGACATAACACATCATCTACAACAGAGACATCGACGACATTCTTCCTCCATTACATGACAATAAAAGAGAGAGACTGGATCGACAACATCCATCCATGATCGAAATGTTCTATACACCGCCGTTATTTATGCCAAACGTGCTCTATAACAGAGAGAGAATCTAATAAACCGAATGGGTAGAATATATATCCCGTAATGGAGTCGAAGATCAGTAGGGGTAGACCGGATATGCGGTGGATGCGACAAGATGGACTGATGGGACGAAGGAAAATTGCTTTTACATATGAATGACGAAGAGTACGTTGGATTAATAGGACAATGAAGGGTCTAAAGATGGTGGAAGTAATGGTGGAATGCATGGCAGAAGCAATGGTTAAGTGTACAATTATGGAAAGGTAAGGATCGAAGAAGACGGGTTGATATACGCTGTTGTTGACACGATGGTGGAATACTGTAGTGAAATACATGGTGTAGGACATACATGGGACCTCTCGATGGCGTGATATTTGGCGGGAAGAACTTATCATTGTGGTATTAATCAGTGGATTAGGAGGATAGGATCGACAGGACGTAATGAAATAGACTAACGTGACAGTTGGGACGGGATGGTAGTCAAATAAAAGCTCAACTGTATTGTGATTAGTGGGACACATGGTGGAATGGATAGAAGAATGCGGTGTTAGACACGGACTTGACTGCAGAGGTAGAACGGATGCTTTTTGTATAGATGGACATCATGATGGCGTGAATATATGATAGGAAGCATTAGTCAATGGACTGGGAGAATTGTATTTACAAGACGTGGCGTGTTCAGGGTGATACAGACGGACGCTGCGTGCTCTATAATCGGAATGGGATAGACGGAACCATGTTGAAGGAATAGACAGGACGTAACGTGTAGGCTGGATGGAATGGATTGGTGAGACGGTGTGGAATGGATTGATAGGACAGGATGTGATGAATGCGTCGCGATGGAGAGGCAGAATGGAAGAGTGGACTGCGTAGTACAAAAAAAATTTCACTATACATTTCAGAGACAGAGAGCCACAAGACAAAAGGAAAATTTGTGTTTTTAGTCAAAGACATAGGACAATTTTTTTATTTTACTAGACAAAGACATAACACATCATCTACAACAGAGACATCGACGACATTCTTCCTCCATTACATGACAATAAAAGAGAGAGACTGGATCGACAACATCCATCCATGATCGAAATGTTCTATACACCGCCGTTATTTATGCCAAACGTGCTCTATAACAGAGAGAGAATCTAATAAACCGAATGGGTAGAATATATATCCCGTAATGGAGTCGAAGATCAGTAGGGGTAGACCGGATATGCGGTGGATGCGACAAGATGGACTGATGGGACGAAGGAAAATTGCTTTTACATATGAATGACGAAGAGTACGTTGGATTAATAGGACAATGAAGGGTCTAAAGATGGTGGAAGTAATGGTGGAATGCATGGCAGAAGCAATGGTTAAGTGTACAATTATGGAAAGGTAAGGATCGAAGAAGACGGGTTGATATACGCTGTTGTTGACACGATGGTGGAATACTGTAGTGAAATACATGGTGTAGGACATACATGGGACCTCTCGATGGCGTGATATTTGGCGGGAAGAACTTATCATTGTGGTATTAATCAGTGGATTAGGAGGATAGGATCGACAGGACGTAATGAAATAGACTAACGTGACAGATGGGACGGGATGGTAGTCAAATAAAAGCTCAACTGTATTGTGATTAGTGGGACACATGGTGGAATGGATAGAAGAATGCGGTGTTAGACACGGACTTGACTGCAGAGGTAGAACGGATGCTTTTTGTATAGATGGACATCATGATGGCGTGAATATATGATAGGAAGCATTAGTCAATGGACTGGGAGAATTGTATTTACAAGACGTGGCGTGTTCAGGGTGATACAGACGGACGCTGCGTGCTCTATAATCGGAATGGGATAGACGGAACCATGTTGAAGGAATAGACAGGACGTAACGTGTAGGCTGGATGGAATGGATTGGTGAGACGGTGTGGAATGGATTGATAGGACAGGATGTGATGAATGCGTCGCGATGGAGAGGCAGAATGGAAGAGTGGACTGCGTAGTACAAAAAAAATTTCACTATACATTTCAGAGACAGAGAGCCACAAGACAAAAGGAAAATTTGTGTTTTTAGTCAAAGACATAGGACAATTTTTTTATTTTACTAGACAAAGACATAACACATCATCTACAACAGAGACATCGACGACATTCTTCCTCCATTACATGACAATAAAAGAGAGAGACTGGATCGACAACATCCATCCATGATCGAAATGTTCTATACACCGCCGTTATTTATGCCAAACGTGCTCTATAACAGAGAGAGAATCTAATAAACCGAATGGGTAGAATATATATCCCGTAATGGAGTCGAAGATCAGTAGGGGTAGACCGGATATGCGGTGGATGCGACAAGATGGACTGATGGGACGAAGGAAAATTGCTTTTACATATGAATGACGAAGAGTACGTTGGATTAATAGGACAATGAAGGGTCTAAAGATGGTGGAAGTAATGGTGGAATGCATGGCAGAAGCAATGGTTAAGTGTACAATTATGGAAAGGTAAGGATCGAAGAAGACGGGTTGATATACGCTGTTGTTGACACGATGGTGGAATACTGTAGTGAAATACATGGTGTAGGACATACATGGGACCTCTCGATGGCGTGATATTTGGCGGGAAGAACTTATCATTGTGGTATTAATCAGTGGATTAGGAGGATAGGATCGACAGGACGTAATGAAATAGACTAACGTGACAGATGGGACGGGATGGTAGTCAAATAAAAGCTCAACTGTATTGTGATTAGTGGGACACATGGTGGAATGGATAGAAGAATGCGGTGTTAGACACGGACTTGACTGCAGAGGTAGAACGGATGCTTTTTGTATAGATGGACATCATGATGGCGTGAATATATGATAGGAAGCATTAGTCAATGGACTGGGAGAATTGTATTTACAAGACGTGGCGTGTTCAGGGTGATACAGACGGACGCTGCGTGCTCTATAATCGGAATGGGATAGACGGAACCATGTTGAAGGAATAGACAGGACGTAACGTGTAGGCTGGATGGAATGGATTGGTGAGACGGTGTGGAATGGATTGATAGGACAGGATGTGATGAATGCGTCGCGATGGAGAGGCAGAATGGAAGAGTGGACTGCGTAGTACAAAAAAAATTTCACTATACATTTCAGAGACAGAGAGCCACAAGACAAAAGGAAAATTTGTGTTTTTAGTCAAAGACATAGGACAATTTTTTTATTTTACTAGACAAAGACATAACACATCATCTACAACAGAGACATCGACGACATTCTTCCTCCATTACATGACAATAAAAGAGAGAGACTGGATCGACAACATCCATCCATGATCGAAATGTTCTATACACCGCCGTTATTTATGCCAAACGTGCTCTATAACAGAGAGAGAATCTAATAAACCGAATGGGTAGAATATATATCCCGTAATGGAGTCGAAGATCAGTAGGGGTAGACCGGATATGCGGTGGATGCGACAAGATGGACTGATGGGACGAAGGAAAATTGCTTTTACATATGAATGACGAAGAGTACGTTGGATTAATAGGACAATGAAGGGTCTAAAGATGGTGGAAGTAATGGTGGAATGCATGGCAGAAGCAATGGTTAAGTGTACAATTATGGAAAGGTAAGGATCGAAGAAGACGGGTTGATATACGCTGTTGTTGACACGATGGTGGAATACTGTAGTGAAATACATGGTGTAGGACATACATGGGACCTCTCGATGGCGTGATATTTGGCGGGAAGAACTTATCATTGTGGTATTAATCAGTGGATTAGGAGGATAGGATCGACAGGACGTAATGAAATAGACTAACGTGACAGTTGGGACGGGATGGTAGTCAAATAAAAGCTCAACTGTATTGTGATTAGTGGGACACATGGTGGAATGGATAGAAGAATGCGGTGTTAGACACGGACTTGACTGCAGAGGTAGAACGGATGCTTTTTGTATAGATGGACATCATGATGGCGTGAATATATGATAGGAAGCATTAGTCAATGGACTGGGAGAATTGTATTTACAAGACGTGGCGTGTTCAGGGTGATACAGACGGACGCTGCGTGCTCTATAATCGGAATGGGATAGACGGAACCATGTTGAAGGAATAGACAGGACGTAACGTGTAGGCTGGATGGAATGGATTGGTGAGACGGTGTGGAATGGATTGATAGGACAGGATGTGATGAATGCGTCGCGATGGAGAGGCAGAATGGAAGAGTGGACTGCGTAGTACAAAAAAAATTTCACTATACATTTCAGAGACAGAGAGCCACAAGACAAAAGGAAAATTTGTGTTTTTAGTCAAAGACATAGGACAATTTTTTTATTTTACTAGACAAAGACATAACACATCATCTACAACAGAGACATCGACGACATTCTTCCTCCATTACATGACAATAAAAGAGAGAGACTGGATCGACAACATCCATCCATGATCGAAATGTTCTATACACCGCCGTTATTTATGCCAAACGTGCTCTATAACAGAGAGAGAATCTAATAAACCGAATGGGTAGAATATATATCCCGTAATGGAGTCGAAGATCAGTAGGGGTAGACCGGATATGCGGTGGATGCGACAAGATGGACTGATGGGACGAAGGAAAATTGCTTTTACATATGAATGACGAAGAGTACGTTGGATTAATAGGACAATGAAGGGTCTAAAGATGGTGGAAGTAATGGTGGAATGCATGGCAGAAGCAATGGTTAAGTGTACAATTATGGAAAGGTAAGGATCGAAGAAGACGGGTTGATATACGCTGTTGTTGACACGATGGTGGAATACTGTAGTGAAATACATGGTGTAGGACATACATGGGACCTCTCGATGGCGTGATATTTGGCGGGAAGAACTTATCATTGTGGTATTAATCAGTGGATTAGGAGGATAGGATCGACAGGACGTAATGAAATAGACTAACGTGACAGATGGGACGGGATGGTAGTCAAATAAAAGCTCAACTGTATTGTGATTAGTGGGACACATGGTGGAATGGATAGAAGAATGCGGTGTTAGACACGGACTTGACTGCAGAGGTAGAACGGATGCTTTTTGTATAGATGGACATCATGATGGCGTGAATATATGATAGGAAGCATTAGTCAATGGACTGGGAGAATTGTATTTACAAGACGTGGCGTGTTCAGGGTGATACAGACGGACGCTGCGTGCTCTATAATCGGAATGGGATAGACGGAACCATGTTGAAGGAATAGACAGGACGTAACGTGTAGGCTGGATGGAATGGATTGGTGAGACGGTGTGGAATGGATTGATAGGACAGGATGTGATGAATGCGTCGCGATGGAGAGGCAGAATGGAAGAGTGGACTGCGTAGTACAAAAAAAATTTCACTATACATTTCAGAGACAGAGAGCCACAAGACAAAAGGAAAATTTGTGTTTTTAGTCAAAGACATAGGACAATTTTTTTATTTTACTAGACAAAGACATAACACATCATCTACAACAGAGACATCGACGACATTCTTCCTCCATTACATGACAATAAAAGAGAGAGACTGGATCGACAACATCCATCCATGATCGAAATGTTCTATACACCGCCGTTATTTATGCCAAACGTGCTCTATAACAGAGAGAGAATCTAATAAACCGAATGGGTAGAATATATATCCCGTAATGGAGTCGAAGATCAGTAGGGGTAGACCGGATATGCGGTGGATGCGACAAGATGGACTGATGGGACGAAGGAAAATTGCTTTTACATATGAATGACGAAGAGTACGTTGGATTAATAGGACAATGAAGGGTCTAAAGATGGTGGAAGTAATGGTGGAATGCATGGCAGAAGCAATGGTTAAGTGTACAATTATGGAAAGGTAAGGATCGAAGAAGACGGGTTGATATACGCTGTTGTTGACACGATGGTGGAATACTGTAGTGAAATACATGGTGTAGGACATACATGGGACCTCTCGATGGCGTGATATTTGGCGGGAAGAACTTATCATTGTGGTATTAATCAGTGGATTAGGAGGATAGGATCGACAGGACGTAATGAAATAGACTAACGTGACAGATGGGACGGGATGGTAGTCAAATAAAAGCTCAACTGTATTGTGATTAGTGGGACACATGGTGGAATGGATAGAAGAATGCGGTGTTAGACACGGACTTGACTGCAGAGGTAGAACGGATGCTTTTTGTATAGATGGACATCATGATGGCGTGAATATATGATAGGAAGCATTAGTCAATGGACTGGGAGAATTGTATTTACAAGACGTGGCGTGTTCAGGGTGATACAGACGGACGCTGCGTGCTCTATAATCGGAATGGGATAGACGGAACCATGTTGAAGGAATAGACAGGACGTAACGTGTAGGCTGGATGGAATGGATTGGTGAGACGGTGTGGAATGGATTGATAGGACAGGATGTGATGAATGCGTCGCGATGGAGAGGCAGAATGGAAGAGTGGACTGCGTAGTACAAAAAAAATTTCACTATACATTTCAGAGACAGAGAGCCACAAGACAAAAGGAAAATTTGTGTTTTTAGTCAAAGACATAGGACAATTTTTTTATTTTACTAGACAAAGACATAACACATCATCTACAACAGAGACATCGACGACATTCTTCCTCCATTACATGACAATAAAAGAGAGAGACTGGATCGACAACATCCATCCATGATCGAAATGTTCTATACACCGCCGTTATTTATGCCAAACGTGCTCTATAACAGAGAGAGAATCTAATAAACCGAATGGGTAGAATATATATCCCGTAATGGAGTCGAAGATCAGTAGGGGTAGACCGGATATGCGGTGGATGCGACAAGATGGACTGATGGGACGAAGGAAAATTGCTTTTACATATGAATGACGAAGAGTACGTTGGATTAATAGGACAATGAAGGGTCTAAAGATGGTGGAAGTAATGGTGGAATGCATGGCAGAAGCAATGGTTAAGTGTACAATTATGGAAAGGTAAGGATCGAAGAAGACGGGTTGATATACGCTGTTGTTGACACGATGGTGGAATACTGTAGTGAAATACATGGTGTAGGACATACATGGGACCTCTCGATGGCGTGATATTTGGCGGGAAGAACTTATCATTGTGGTATTAATCAGTGGATTAGGAGGATAGGATCGACAGGACGTAATGAAATAGACTAACGTGACAGATGGGACGGGATGGTAGTCAAATAAAAGCTCAACTGTATTGTGATTAGTGGGACACATGGTGAAATGGATAGAAGAATGCGGTGTTAGACACGGACTTGACTGCAGAGGTAGAACGGATGCTTTTTGTATAGATGGACATCATGATGGCGTGAATATATGATAGGAAGCATTAGTCAATGGACTGGGAGAATTGTATTTACAAGACGTGGCGTGTTCAGGGTGATACAGACGGACGCTGCGTGCTCTATAATCGGAATGGGATAGACGGAACCATGTTGAAGGAATAGACAGGACGTAACGTGTAGGCTGGATGGAATGGATTGGTGAGACGGTGTGGAATGGATTGATAGGACAGGATGTGATGAATGCGTCGCGATGGAGAGGCAGAATGGAAGAGTGGACTGCGTAGTACAAAAAAAATTTCACTATACATTTCAGAGACAGAGAGCCACAAGACAAAAGGAAAATTTGTGTTTTTAGTCAAAGACATAGGACAATTTTTTTATTTTACTAGACAAAGACATAACACATCATCTACAACAGAGACATCGACGACATTCTTCCTCCATTACATGACAATAAAAGAGAGAGACTGGATCGACAACATCCATCCATGATCGAAATGTTCTATACACCGCCGTTATTTATGCCAAACGTGCTCTATAACAGAGAGAGAATCTAATAAACCGAATGGGTAGAATATATATCCCGTAATGGAGTCGAAGATCAGTAGGGGTAGACCGGATATGCGGTGGATGCGACAAGATGGACTGATGAGACGAAGGAAAATTGCTTTTACATATGAATGACGAAGAGTACGTTGGATTAATAGGACAATGAAGGGTCTAAAGATGGTGGAAGTAATGGTGGAATGCATGGCAGAAGCAATGGTTAAGTGTACAATTATGGAAAGGTAAGGATCGAAGAAGACGGGTTGATATACGCTGTTGTTGACACGATGGTGGAATACTGTAGTGAAATACATGGTGTAGGACATACATGGGACCTCTCGATGGCGTGATATTTGGCGGGAAGAACTTATCATTGTGGTATTAATCAGTGGATTAGGAGGATAGGATCGACAGGACGTAATGAAATAGACTAACGTGACAGATGGGACGGGATGGTAGTCAAATAAAAGCTCAACTGTATTGTGATTAGTGGGACACATGGTGGAATGGATAGAAGAATGCGGTGTTAGACACGGACTTGACTGCAGAGGTAGAACGGATGCTTTTTGTATAGATGGACATCATGATGGCGTGAATATATGATAGGAAGCATTAGTCAATGGACTGGGAGAATTGTATTTACAAGACGTGGCGTGTTCAGGGTGATACAGACGGACGCTGCGTGCTCTATAATCGGAATGGGATAGACGGAACCATGTTGAAGGAATAGACAGGACGTAACGTGTAGGCTGGATGGAATGGATTGGTGAGACGGTGTGGAATGGATTGATAGGACAGGATGTGATGAATGCGTCGCGATGGAGAGGCAGAATGGAAGAGTGGACTGCGTAGTACAAAAAAAATTTCACTATACATTTCAGAGACAGAGAGCCACAAGACAAAAGGAAAATTTGTGTTTTTAGTCAAAGACATAGGACAATTTTTTTATTTTACTAGACAAAGACATAACACATCATCTACAACAGAGACATCGACGACATTCTTCCTCCATTACATGACAATAAAAGAGAGAGACTGGATCGACAACATCCATCCATGATCGAAATGTTCTATACACCGCCGTTATTTATGCCAAACGTGCTCTATAACAGAGAGAGAATCTAATAAACCGAATGGGTAGAATATATATCCCGTAATGGAGTCGAAGATCAGTAGGGGTAGACCGGATATGCGGTGGATGCGACAAGATGGACTGATGGGACGAAGGAAAATTGCTTTTACATATGAATGACGAAGAGTACGTTGGATTAATAGGACAATGAAGGGTCTAAAGATGGTGGAAGTAATGGTGGAATGCATGGCAGAAGCAATGGTTAAGTGTACAATTATGGAAAGGTAAGGATCGAAGAAGACGGGTTGATATACGCTGTTGTTGACACGATGGTGGAATACTGTAGTGAAATACATGGTGTAGGACATACATGGGACCTCTCGATGGCGTGATATTTGGCGGGAAGAACTTATCATTGTGGTATTAATCAGTGGATTAGGAGGATAGGATCGACAGGACGTAATGAAATAGACTAACGTGACAGATGGGACGGGATGGTAGTCAAATAAAAGCTCAACTGTATTGTGATTAGTGGGACACATGGTGGAATGGATAGAAGAATGCGGTGTTAGACACGGACTTGACTGCAGAGGTAGAACGGATGCTTTTTGTATAGATGGACATCATGATGGCGTGAATATATGATAGGAAGCATTAGTCAATGGACTGGGAGAATTGTATTTACAAGACGTGGCGTGTTCAGGGTGATACAGACGGACGCTGCGTGCTCTATAATCGGAATGGGATAGACGGAACCATGTTGAAGGAATAGACAGGACGTAACGTGTAGGCTGGATGGAATGGATTGGTGAGACGGTGTGGAATGGATTGATAGGACAGGATGTGATGAATGCGTCGCGATGGAGAGGCAGAATGGAAGAGTGGACTGCGTAGTACAAAAAAAATTTCACTATACATTTCAGAGACAGAGAGCCACAAGACAAAAGGAAAATTTGTGTTTTTAGTCAAAGACATAGGACAATTTTTTTATTTTACTAGACAAAGACATAACACATCATCTACAACAGAGACATCGACGACATTCTTCCTCCATTACATGACAATAAAAGAGAGAGACTGGATCGACAACATCCATCCATGATCGAAATGTTCTATACACCGCCGTTATTTATGCCAAACGTGCTCTATAACAGAGAGAGAATCTAATAAACCGAATGGGTAGAATATATATCCCGTAATGGAGTCGAAGATCAGTAGGGGTAGACCGGATATGCGGTGGATGCGACAAGATGGACTGATGGGACGAAGGAAAATTGCTTTTACATATGAATGACGAAGAGTACGTTGGATTAATAGGACAATGAAGGGTCTAAAGATGGTGGAAGTAATGGTGGAATGCATGGCAGAAGCAATGGTTAAGTGTACAATTATGGAAAGGTAAGGATCGAAGAAGACGGGTTGATATACGCTGTTGTTGACACGATGGTGGAATACTGTAGTGAAATACATGGTGTAGGACATACATGGGACCTCTCGATGGCGTGATATTTGGCGGGAAGAACTTATCATTGTGGTATTAATCAGTGGATTAGGAGGATAGGATCGACAGGACGTAATGAAATAGACTAACGTGACAGTTGGGACGGGATGGTAGTCAAATAAAAGCTCAACTGTATTGTGATTAGTGGGACACATGGTGGAATGGATAGAAGAATGCGGTGTTAGACACGGACTTGACTGCAGAGGTAGAACGGATGCTTTTTGTATAGATGGACATCATGATGGCGTGAATATATGATAGGAAGCATTAGTCAATGGACTGGGAGAATTGTATTTACAAGACGTGGCGTGTTCAGGGTGATACAGACGGACGCTGCGTGCTCTATAATCGGAATGGGATAGACGGAACCATGTTGAAGGAATAGACAGGACGTAACGTGTAGGCTGGATGGAATGGATTGGTGAGACGGTGTGGAATGGATTGATAGGACAGGATGTGATGAATGCGTCGCGATGGAGAGGCAGAATGGAAGAGTGGACTGCGTAGTACAAAAAAAATTTCACTATACATTTCAGAGACAGAGAGCCACAAGACAAAAGGAAAATTTGTGTTTTTAGTCAAAGACATAGGACAATTTTTTTATTTTACTAGACAAAGACATAACACATCATCTACAACAGAGACATCGACGACATTCTTCCTCCATTACATGACAATAAAAGAGAGAGACTGGATCGACAACATCCATCCATGATCGAAATGTTCTATACACCGCCGTTATTTATGCCAAACGTGCTCTATAACAGAGAGAGAATCTAATAAACCGAATGGGTAGAATATATATCCCGTAATGGAGTCGAAGATCAGTAGGGGTAGACCGGATATGCGGTGGATGCGACAAGATGGACTGATGGGACGAAGGAAAATTGCTTTTACATATGAATGACGAAGAGTACGTTGGATTAATAGGACAATGAAGGGTCTAAAGATGGTGGAAGTAATGGTGGAATGCATGGCAGAAGCAATGGTTAAGTGTACAATTATGGAAAGGTAAGGATCGAAGAAGACGGGTTGATATACGCTGTTGTTGACACGATGGTGGAATACTGTAGTGAAATACATGGTGTAGGACATACATGGGACCTCTCGATGGCGTGATATTTGGCGGGAAGAACTTATCATTGTGGTATTAATCAGTGGATTAGGAGGATAGGATCGACAGGACGTAATGAAATAGACTAACGTGACAGATGGGACGGGATGGTAGTCAAATAAAAGCTCAACTGTATTGTGATTAGTGGGACACATGGTGGAATGGATAGAAGAATGCGGTGTTAGACACGGACTTGACTGCAGAGGTAGAACGGATGCTTTTTGTATAGATGGACATCATGATGGCGTGAATATATGATAGGAAGCATTAGTCAATGGACTGGGAGAATTGTATTTACAAGACGTGGCGTGTTCAGGGTGATACAGACGGACGCTGCGTGCTCTATAATCGGAATGGGATAGACGGAACCATGTTGAAGGAATAGACAGGACGTAACGTGTAGGCTGGATGGAATGGATTGGTGAGACGGTGTGGAATGGATTGATAGGACAGGATGTGATGAATGCGTCGCGATGGAGAGGCAGAATGGAAGAGTGGACTGCGTAGTACAAAAAAAATTTCACTATACATTTCAGAGACAGAGAGCCACAAGACAAAAGGAAAATTTGTGTTTTTAGTCAAAGACATAGGACAATTTTTTTATTTTACTAGACAAAGACATAACACATCATCTACAACAGAGACATCGACGACATTCTTCCTCCATTACATGACAATAAAAGAGAGAGACTGGATCGACAACATCCATCCATGATCGAAATGTTCTATACACCGCCGTTATTTATGCCAAACGTGCTCTATAACAGAGAGAGAATCTAATAAACCGAATGGGTAGAATATATATCCCGTAATGGAGTCGAAGATCAGTAGGGGTAGACCGGATATGCGGTGGATGCGACAAGATGGACTGATGGGACGAAGGAAAATTGCTTTTACATATGAATGACGAAGAGTACGTTGGATTAATAGGACAATGAAGGGTCTAAAGATGGTGGAAGTAATGGTGGAATGCATGGCAGAAGCAATGGTTAAGTGTACAATTATGGAAAGGTAAGGATCGAAGAAGACGGGTTGATATACGCTGTTGTTGACACGATGGTGGAATACTGTAGTGAAATACATGGTGTAGGACATACATGGGACCTCTCGATGGCGTGATATTTGGCGGGAAGAACTTATCATTGTGGTATTAATCAGTGGATTAGGAGGATAGGATCGACAGGACGTAATGAAATAGACTAACGTGACAGATGGGACGGGATGGTAGTCAAATAAAAGCTCAACTGTATTGTGATTAGTGGGACACATGGTGGAATGGATAGAAGAATGCGGTGTTAGACACGGACTTGACTGCAGAGGTAGAACGGATGCTTTTTGTATAGATGGACATCATGATGGCGTGAATATATGATAGGAAGCATTAGTCAATGGACTGGGAGAATTGTATTTACAAGACGTGGCGTGTTCAGGGTGATACAGACGGACGCTGCGTGCTCTATAATCGGAATGGGATAGACGGAACCATGTTGAAGGAATAGACAGGACGTAACGTGTAGGCTGGATGGAATGGATTGGTGAGACGGTGTGGAATGGATTGATAGGACAGGATGTGATGAATGCGTCGCGATGGAGAGGCAGAATGGAAGAGTGGACTGCGTAGTACAAAAAAAATTTCACTATACATTTCAGAGACAGAGAGCCACAAGACAAAAGGAAAATTTGTGTTTTTAGTCAAAGACATAGGACAATTTTTTTATTTTACTAGACAAAGACATAACACATCATCTACAACAGAGACATCGACGACATTCTTCCTCCATTACATGACAATAAAAGAGAGAGACTGGATCGACAACATCCATCCATGATCGAAATGTTCTATACACCGCCGTTATTTATGCCAAACGTGCTCTATAACAGAGAGAGAATCTAATAAACCGAATGGGTAGAATATATATCCCGTAATGGAGTCGAAGATCAGTAGGGGTAGACCGGATATGCGGTGGATGCGACAAGATGGACTGATGGGACGAAGGAAAATTGCTTTTACATATGAATGACGAAGAGTACGTTGGATTAATAGGACAATGAAGGGTCTAAAGATGGTGGAAGTAACGGTGGAATGCATGGCAGAAGCAATGGTTAAGTGTACAATTATGGAAAGGTAAGGATCGAAGAAGACGGGTTGATATACGCTGTTGTTGACACGATGGTGGAATACTGTAGTGAAATACATGGTGTAGGACATACATGGGACCTCTCGATGGCGTGATATTTGGCGGGAAGAACTTATCATTGTGGTATTAATCAGTGGATTAGGAGGATAGGATCGACAGGACGTAATGAAATAGACTAACGTGACAGATGGGACGGGATGGTAGTCAAATAAAAGCTCAACTGTATTGTGATTAGTGGGACACATGGTGGAATGGATAGAAGAATGCGGTGTTAGACACGGACTTGACTGCAGAGGTAGAACGGATGCTTTTTGTATAGATGGACATCATGATGGCGTGAATATATGATAGGAAGCATTAGTCAATGGACTGGGAGAATTGTATTTACAAGACGTGGCGTGTTCAGGGTGATACAGACGGACGCTGCGTGCTCTATAATCGGAATGGGATAGACGGAACCATGTTGAAGGAATAGACAGGACGTTACGTGTAGGCTGGATGGAATGGATTGGTGAGACGGTGTGGAATGGATTGATAGGACAGGATGTGATGAATGCGTCGCGATGGAGAGGCAGAATGGAAGAGTGGACTGCGTAGTACAAAAAAAATTTCACTATACATTTCAGAGACAGAGAGCCACAAGACAAAAGGAAAATTTGTGTTTTTAGTCAAAGACATAGGACAATTTTTTTATTTTACTAGACAAAGACATAACACATCATCTACAACAGAGACATCGACGACATTCTTCCTCCATTACATGACAATAAAAGAGAGAGACTGGATCGACAACATCCATCCATGATCGAAATGTTCTATACACCGCCGTTATTTATGCCAAACGTGCTCTATAACAGAGAGAGAATCTAATAAACCGAATGGGTAGAATATATATCCCGTAATGGAGTCGAAGATCAGTAGGGGTAGACCGGATATGCGGTGGATGCGACAAGATGGACTGATGGGACGAAGGAAAATTGCTTTTACATATGAATGACGAAGAGTACGTTGGATTAATAGGACAATGAAGGGTCTAAAGATGGTGGAAGTAACGGTGGAATGCATGGCAGAAGCAATGGTTAAGTGTACAATTATGGAAAGGTAAGGATCGAAGAAGACGGGTTGATATACGCTGTTGTTGACACGATGGTGGAATACTGTAGTGAAATACATGGTGTAGGACATACATGGGACCTCTCGATGGCGTGATATTTGGCGGGAAGAACTTATCATTGTGGTATTAATCAGTGGATTAGGAGGATAGGATCGACAGGACGTAATGAAATAGACTAACGTGACAGATGGGACGGGATGGTAGTCAAATAAAAGCTCAACTGTATTGTGATTAGTGGGACACATGGTGGAATGGATAGAAGAATGCGGTGTTAGACACGGACTTGACTGCAGAGGTAGAACGGATGCTTTTTGTATAGATGGACATCATGATGGCGTGAATATATGATAGGAAGCATTAGTCAATGGACTGGGAGAATTGTATTTACAAGACGTGGCGTGTTCAGGGTGATACAGACGGACGCTGCGTGCTCTATAATCGGAATGGGATAGACGGAACCATGTTGAAGGAATAGACAGGACGTAACGTGTAGGCTGGATGGAATGGATTGGTGAGACGGTGTGGAATGGATTGATAGGACAGGATGTGATGAATGCGTCGCGATGGAGAGGCAGAATGGAAGAGTGGACTGCGTAGTACAAAAAAAATTTCACTATACATTTCAGAGACAGAGAGCCACAAGACAAAAGGAAAATTTGTGTTTTTAGTCAAAGACATAGGACAATTTTTTTATTTTACTAGACAAAGACATAACACATCATCTACAACAGAGACATCGACGACATTCTTCCTCCATTACATGACAATAAAAGAGAGAGACTGGATCGACAACATCCATCCATGATCGAAATGTTCTATACACCGCCGTTATTTATGCCAAACGTGCTCTATAACAGAGAGAGAATCTAATAAACCGAATGGGTAGAATATATATCCCGTAATGGAGTCGAAGATCAGTAGGGGTAGACCGGATATGCGGTGGATGCGACAAGATGGACTGATGGGACGAAGGAAAATTGCTTTTACATATGAATGACGAAGAGTACGTTGGATTAATAGGACAATGAAGGGTCTAAAGATGGTGGAAGTAATGGTGGAATGCATGGCAGAAGCAATGGTTAAGTGTACAATTATGGAAAGGTAAGGATCGAAGAAGACGGGTTGATATACGCTGTTGTTGACACGATGGTGGAATACTGTAGTGAAATACATGGTGTAGGACATACATGGGACCTCTCGATGGCGTGATATTTGGCGGGAAGAACTTATCATTGTGGTATTAATCAGTGGATTAGGAGGATAGGATCGACAGGACGTAATGAAATAGACTAACGTGACAGATGGGACGGGATGGTAGTCAAATAAAAGCTCAACTGTATTGTGATTAGTGGGACACATGGTGAAATGGATAGAAGAATGCGGTGTTAGACACGGACTTGACTGCAGAGGTAGAACGGATGCTTTTTGTATAGATGGACATCATGATGGCGTGAATATATGATAGGAAGCATTAGTCAATGGACTGGGAGAATTGTATTTACAAGACGTGGCGTGTTCAGGGTGATACAGACGGACGCTGCGTGCTCTATAATCGGAATGGGATAGACGGAACCATGTTGAAGGAATAGACAGGACGTAACGTGTAGGCTGGATGGAATGGATTGGTGAGACGGTGTGGAATGGATTGATAGGACAGGATGTGATGAATGCGTCGCGATGGAGAGGCAGAATGGAAGAGTGGACTGCGTAGTACAAAAAAAATTTCACTATACATTTCAGAGACAGAGAGCCACAAGACAAAAGGAAAATTTGTGTTTTTAGTCAAAGACATAGGACAATTTTTTTATTTTACTAGACAAAGACATAACACATCATCTACAACAGAGACATCGACGACATTCTTCCTCCATTACATGACAATAAAAGAGAGAGACTGGATCGACAACATCCATCCATGATCGAAATGTTCTATACACCGCCGTTATTTATGCCAAACGTGCTCTATAACAGAGAGAGAATCTAATAAACCGAATGGGTAGAATATATATCCCGTAATGGAGTCGAAGATCAGTAGGGGTAGACCGGATATGCGGTGGATGCGACAAGATGGACTGATGGGACGAAGGAAAATTGCTTTTACATATGAATGACGAAGAGTACGTTGGATTAATAGGACAATGAAGGGTCTAAAGATGGTGGAAGTAATGGTGGAATGCATGGCAGAAGCAATGGTTAAGTGTACAATTATGGAAAGGTAAGGATCGAAGAAGACGGGTTGATATACGCTGTTGTTGACACGATGGTGGAATACTGTAGTGAAATACATGGTGTAGGACATACATGGGACCTCTCGATGGCGTGATATTTGGCGGGAAGAACTTATCATTGTGGTATTAATCAGTGGATTAGGAGGATAGGATCGACAGGACGTAATGAAATAGACTAACGTGACAGATGGGACGGGATGGTAGTCAAATAAAAGCTCAACTGTATTGTGATTAGTGGGACACATGGTGGAATGGATAGAAGAATGCGGTGTTAGACACGGACTTGACTGCAGAGGTAGAACGGATGCTTTTTGTATAGATGGACATCATGATGGCGTGAATATATGATAGGAAGCATTAGTCAATGGACTGGGAGAATTGTATTTACAAGACGTGGCGTGTTCAGGGTGATACAGACGGACGCTGCGTGCTCTATAATCGGAATGGGATAGACGGAACCATGTTGAAGGAATAGACAGGACGTAACGTGTAGGCTGGATGGAATGGATTGGTGAGACGGTGTGGAATGGATTGATAGGACAGGATGTGATGAATGCGTCGCGATGGAGAGGCAGAATGGAAGAGTGGACTGCGTAGTACAAAAAAAATTTCACTATACATTTCAGAGACAGAGAGCCACAAGACAAAAGGAAAATTTGTGTTTTTAGTCAAAGACATAGGACAATTTTTTTATTTTACTAGACAAAGACATAACACATCATCTACAACAGAGACATCGACGACATTCTTCCTCCATTACATGACAATAAAAGAGAGAGACTGGATCGACAACATCCATCCATGATCGAAATGTTCTATACACCGCCGTTATTTATGCCAAACGTGCTCTATAACAGAGAGAGAATCTAATAAACCGAATGGGTAGAATATATATCCCGTAATGGAGTCGAAGATCAGTAGGGGTAGACCGGATATGCGGTGGATGCGACAAGATGGACTGATGGGACGAAGGAAAATTGCTTTTACATATGAATGACGAAGAGTACGTTGGATTAATAGGACAATGAAGGGTCTAAAGATGGTGGAAGTAATGGTGGAATGCATGGCAGAAGCAATGGTTAAGTGTACAATTATGGAAAGGTAAGGATCGAAGAAGACGGGTTGATATACGCTGTTGTTGACACGATGGTGGAATACTGTAGTGAAATACATGGTGTAGGACATACATGGGACCTCTCGATGGCGTGATATTTGGCGGGAAGAACTTATCATTGTGGTATTAATCAGTGGATTAGGAGGATAGGATCGACAGGACGTAATGAAATAGACTAACGTGACAGATGGGACGGGATGGTAGTCAAATAAAAGCTCAACTGTATTGTGATTAGTGGGACACATGGTGGAATGGATAGAAGAATGCGGTGTTAGACACGGACTTGACTGCAGAGGTAGAACGGATGCTTTTTGTATAGATGGACATCATGATGGCGTGAATATATGATAGGAAGCATTAGTCAATGGACTGGGAGAATTGTATTTACAAGACGTGGCGTGTTCAGGGTGATACAGACGGACGCTGCGTGCTCTATAATCGGAATGGGATAGACGGAACCATGTTGAAGGAATAGACAGGACGTAACGTGTAGGCTGGATGGAATGGATTGGTGAGACAGTGTGGAATGGAGTGATAGGACAGGATGTGATGAATGCGTCGCGATGGAGAGGCAGAATGGAAGAGTGGACTGCGTAGTACAAAAAAAATTTCACTATACATTTCAGAGACAGAGAGCCACAAGACAAAAGGAAAATTTGTGTTTTTAGTCAAAGACATAGGACAATTTTTTTATTTTACTAGACAATGACATAACACATCATCTACAACAGAGACATCGACGACATTCTTCCTCCATTACATGACAATAAAAGAGAGAGACTGGATCGACAACATCCATCCATGATCGAAATGTTCTATACACCGCCGTTATTTATGCCAAACGTGCTCTATAACAGAGAGAGAATCTAATAAACCGAATGGGTAGAATATATATCCCGTAATGGAGTCGAAGATCAGTAGGGGTAGACCGGATATGCGGTGGATGCGACAAGATGGACTGATGGGACGAAGGAAAATTGCTTTTACATATGAATGACGAAGAGTACGTTGGATTAATAGGACAATGAAGGGTCTAAAGATGGTGGAAGTAATGGTGGAATGCATGGCAGAAGCAATGGTTAAGTGTACAATTATGGAAAGGTAAGGATCGAAGAAGACGGGTTGATATACGCTGTTGTTGACACGATGGTGGAATACTGTAGTGAAATACATGGTGTAGGACATACATGGGACCTCTCGATGGCGTGATATTTGGCGGGAAGAACTTATCATTGTGGTATTAATCAGTGGATTAGGAGGATAGGATCGACAGGACGTAATGAAATAGACTAACGTGACAGATGGGACGGGATGGTAGTCAAATAAAAGCTCAACTGTATTGTGATTAGTGGGACACATGGTGGAATGGATAGAAGAATGCGGTGTTAGACACGGACTTGACTGCAGAGGTAGAACGGATGCTTTTTGTATAGATGGACATCATGATGGCGTGAATATATGATAGGAAGCATTAGTCAATGGACTGGGAGAATTGTATTTACAAGACGTGGCGTGTTCAGGGTGATACAGACGGACGCTGCGTGCTCTATAATCGGAATGGGATAGACGGAACCATGTTGAAGGAATAGACAGGACGTAACGTGTAGGCTGGATGGAATGGATTGGTGAGACGGTGTGGAATGGATTGATAGGACAGGATGTGATGAATGCGTCGCGATGGAGAGGCAGAATGGAAGAGTGGACTGCGTAGTACAAAAAAAATTTCACTATACATTTCAGAGACAGAGAGCCACAAGACAAAAGGAAAATTTGTGTTTTTAGTCAAAGACATAGGACAATTTTTTTATTTTACTAGACAAAGACATAACACATCATCTACAACAGAGACATCGACGACATTCTTCCTCCATTACATGACAATAAAAGAGAGAGACTGGATCGACAACATCCATCCATGATCGAAATGTTCTATACACCGCCGTTATTTATGCCAAACGTGCTCTATAACAGAGAGAGAATCTAATAAACCGAATGGGTAGAATATATATCCCGTAATGGAGTCGAAGATCAGTAGGGGTAGACCGGATATGCGGTGGATGCGACAAGATGGACTGATGGGACGAAGGAAAATTGCTTTTACATATGAATGACGAAGAGTACGTTGGATTAATAGGACAATGAAGGGTCTAAAGATGGTGGAAGTAACGGTGGAATGCATGGCAGAAGCAATGGTTAAGTGTACAATTATGGAAAGGTAAGGATCGAAGAAGACGGGTTGATATACGCTGTTGTTGACACGATGGTGGAATACTGTAGTGAAATACATGGTGTAGGACATACATGGGACCTCTCGATGGCGTGATATTTGGCGGGAAGAACTTATCATTGTGGTATTAATCAGTGGATTAGGAGGATAGGATCGACAGGACGTAATGAAATAGACTAACGTGACAGATGGGACGGGATGGTAGTCAAATAAAAGCTCAACTGTATTGTGATTAGTGGGACACATGGTGGAATGGATAGAAGAATGCGGTGTTAGACACGGACTTGACTGCAGAGGTAGAACGGATGCTTTTTGTATAGATGGACATCATGATGGCGTGAATATATGATAGGAAGCATTAGTCAATGGACTGGGAGAATTGTATTTACAAGACGTGGCGTGTTCAGGGTGATACAGACGGACGCTGCGTGCTCTATAATCGGAATGGGATAGACGGAACCATGTTGAAGGAATAGACAGGACGTAACGTGTAGGCTGGATGGAATGGATTGGTGAGACGGTGTGGAATGGATTGATAGGACAGGATGTGATGAATGCGTCGCGATGGAGAGGCAGAATGGAAGAGTGGACTGCGTAGTACAAAAAAAATTTCACTATACATTTCAGAGACAGAGAGCCACAAGACAAAAGGAAAATTTGTGTTTTTAGTCAAAGACATAGGACAATTTTTTTATTTTACTAGACAAAGACATAACACATCATCTACAACAGAGACATCGACGACATTCTTCCTCCATTACATGACAATAAAAGAGAGAGACTGGATCGACAACATCCATCCATGATCGAAATGTTCTATACACCGCCGTTATTTATGCCAAACGTGCTCTATAACAGAGAGAGAATCTAATAAACCGAATGGGTAGAATATATATCCCGTAATGGAGTCGAAGATCAGTAGGGGTAGACCGGATATGCGGTGGATGCGACAAGATGGACTGATGGGACGAAGGAAAATTGCTTTTACATATGAATGACGAAGAGTACGTTGGATTAATAGGACAATGAAGGGTCTAAAGATGGTGGAAGTAATGGTGGAATGCATGGCAGAAGCAATGGTTAAGTGTACAATTATGGAAAGGTAAGGATCGAAGAAGACGGGTTGATATACGCTGTTGTTGACACGATGGTGGAATACTGTAGTGAAATACATGGTGTAGGACATACATGGGACCTCTCGATGGCGTGATATTTGGCGGGAAGAACTTATCATTGTGGTATTAATCAGTGGATTAGGAGGATAGGATCGACAGGACGTAATGAAATAGACTAACGTGACAGATGGGACGGGATGGTAGTCAAATAAAAGCTCAACTGTATTGTGATTAGTGGGACACATGGTGGAATGGATAGAAGAATGCGGTGTTAGACACGGACTTGACTGCAGAGGTAGAACGGATGCTTTTTGTATAGATGGACATCATGATGGCGTGAATATATGATAGGAAGCATTAGTCAATGGACTGGGAGAATTGTATTTACAAGACGTGGCGTGTTCAGGGTGATACAGACGGACGCTGCGTGCTCTATAATCGGAATGGGATAGACGGAACCATGTTGAAGGAATAGACAGGACGTAACGTGTAGGCTGGATGGAATGGATTGGTGAGACGGTGTGGAATGGATTGATAGGACAGGATGTGATGAATGCGTCGCGATGGAGAGGCAGAATGGAAGAGTGGACTGCGTAGTACAAAAAAAATTTCACTATACATTTCAGAGACAGAGAGCCACAAGACAAAAGGAAAATTTGTGTTTTTAGTCAAAGACATAGGACAATTTTTTTATTTTACTAGACAAAGACATAACACATCATCTACAACAGAGACATCGACGACATTCTTCCTCCATTACATGACAATAAAAGAGAGAGACTGGATCGACAACATCCATCCATGATCGAAATGTTCTATACACCGCCGTTATTTATGCCAAACGTGCTCTATAACAGAGAGAGAATCTAATAAACCGAATGGGTAGAATATATATCCCGTAATGGAGTCGAAGATCAGTAGGGGTAGACCGGATATGCGGTGGATGCGACAAGATGGACTGATGGGACGAAGGAAAATTGCTTTTACATATGAATGACGAAGAGTACGTTGGATTAATAGGACAATGAAGGGTCTAAAGATGGTGGAAGTAATGGTGGAATGCATGGCAGAAGCAATGGTTAAGTGTACAATTATGGAAAGGTAAGGATCGAAGAAGACGGGTTGATATACGCTGTTGTTGACACGATGGTGGAATACTGTAGTGAAATACATGGTGTAGGACATACATGGGACCTCTCGATGGCGTGATATTTGGCGGGAAGAACTTATCATTGTGGTATTAATCAGTGGATTAGGAGGATAGGATCGACAGGACGTAATGAAATAGACTAACGTGACAGATGGGACGGGATGGTAGTCAAATAAAAGCTCAACTGTATTGTGATTAGTGGGACACATGGTGGAATGGATAGAAGAATGCGGTGTTAGACACGGACTTGACTGCAGAGGTAGAACGGATGCTTTTTGTATAGATGGACATCATGATGGCGTGAATATATGATAGGAAGCATTAGTCAATGGACTGGGAGAATTGTATTTACAAGACGTGGCGTGTTCAGGGTGATACAGACGGACGCTGCGTGCTCTATAATCGGAATGGGATAGACGGAACCATGTTGAAGGAATAGACAGGACGTAACGTGTAGGCTGGATGGAATGGATTGGTGAGACGGTGTGGAATGGATTGATAGGACAGGATGTGATGAATGCGTCGCGATGGAGAGGCAGAATGGAAGAGTGGACTGCGTAGTACAAAAAAAATTTCACTATACATTTCAGAGACAGAGAGCCACAAGACAAAAGGAAAATTTGTGTTTTTAGTCAAAGACATAGGACAATTTTTTTATTTTACTAGACAAAGACATAACACATCATCTACAACAGAGACATCGACGACATTCTTCCTCCATTACATGACAATAAAAGAGAGAGACTGGATCGACAACATCCATCCATGATCGAAATGTTCTATACACCGCCGTTATTTATGCCAAACGTGCTCTATAACAGAGAGAGAATCTAATAAACCGAATGGGTAGAATATATATCCCGTAATGGAGTCGAAGATCAGTAGGGGTAGACCGGATATGCGGTGGATGCGACAAGATGGACTGATGGGACGAAGGAAAATTGCTTTTACATATGAATGACGAAGAGTACGTTGGATTAATAGGACAATGAAGGGTCTAAAGATGGTGGAAGTAATGGTGGAATGCATGGCAGAAGCAATGATTAAGTGTACAATTATGGAAAGGTAAGGATCGAAGAAGACGGGTTGATATACGCTGTTGTTGACACGATGGTGGAATACTGTAGTGAAATACATGGTGTAGGACATACATGGGACCTCTCGATGGCGTGATATTTGGCGGGAAGAACTTATCATTGTGGTATTAATCAGTGGATTAGGAGGATAGGATCGACAGGACGTAATGAAATAGACTAACGTGACAGTTGGGACGGGATGGTAGTCAAATAAAAGCTCAACTGTATTGTGATTAGTGGGACACATGGTGGAATGGATAGAAGAATGCGGTGTTAGACACGGACTTGACTGCAGAGGTAGAACGGATGCTTTTTGTATAGATGGACATCATGATGGCGTGAATATATGATAGGAAGCATTAGTCAATGGACTGGGAGAATTGTATTTACAAGACGTGGCGTGTTCAGGGTGATACAGACGGACGCTGCGTGCTCTATAATCGGAATGGGATAGACGGAACCATGTTGAAGGAATAGACAGGACGTAACGTGTAGGCTGGATGGAATGGATTGGTGAGACGGTGTGGAATGGATTGATAGGACAGGATGTGATGAATGCGTCGCGATGGAGAGGCAGAATGGAAGAGTGGACTGCGTAGTACAAAAAAAATTTCACTATACATTTCAGAGACAGAGAGCCACAAGACAAAAGGAAAATTTGTGTTTTTAGTCAAAGACATAGGACAATTTTTTTATTTTACTAGACAAAGACATAACACATCATCTACAACAGAGACATCGACGACATTCTTCCTCCATTACATGACAATAAAAGAGAGAGACTGGATCGACAACATCCATCCATGATCGAAATGTTCTATACACCGCCGTTATTTATGCCAAACGTGCTCTATAACAGAGAGAGAATCTAATAAACCGAATGGGTAGAATATATATCCCGTAATGGAGTCGAAGATCAGTAGGGGTAGACCGGATATGCGGTGGATGCGACAAGATGGACTGATGGGACGAAGGAAAATTGCTTTTACATATGAATGACGAAGAGTACGTTGGATTAATAGGACAATGAAGGGTCTAAAGATGGTGGAAGTAATGGTGGAATGCATGGCAGAAGCAATGGTTAAGTGTACAATTATGGAAAGGTAAGGATCGAAGAAGACGGGTTGATATACGCTGTTGTTGACACGATGGTGGAATACTGTAGTGAAATACATGGTGTAGGACATACATGGGACCTCTCGATGGCGTGATATTTGGCGGGAAGAACTTATCATTGTGGTATTAATCAGTGGATTAGGAGGATAGGATCGACAGGACGTAATGAAATAGACTAACGTGACAGATGGGACGGGATGGTAGTCAAATAAAAGCTCAACTGTATTGTGATTAGTGGGACACATGGTGGAATGGATAGAAGAATGCGGTGTTAGACACGGACTTGACTGCAGAGGTAGAACGGATGCTTTTTGTATAGATGGACATCATGATGGCGTGAATATATGATAGGAAGCATTAGTCAATGGACTGGGAGAATTGTATTTACAAGACGTGGCGTGTTCAGGGTGATACAGACGGACGCTGCGTGCTCTATAATCGGAATGGGATAGACGGAACCATGTTGAAGGAATAGACAGGACGTAACGTGTAGGCTGGATGGAATGGATTGGTGAGACGGTGTGGAATGGATTGATAGGACAGGATGTGATGAATGCGTCGCGATGGAGAGGCAGAATGGAAGAGTGGACTGCGTAGTACAAAAAAAATTTCACTATACATTTCAGAGACAGAGAGCCACAAGACAAAAGGAAAATTTGTGTTTTTAGTCAAAGACATAGGACAATTTTTTTATTTTACTAGACAAAGACATAACACATCATCTACAACAGAGACATCGACGACATTCTTCCTCCATTACATGACAATAAAAGAGAGAGACTGGATCGACAACATCCATCCATGATCGAAATGTTCTATACACCGCCGTTATTTATGCCAAACGTGCTCTATAACAGAGAGAGAATCTAATAAACCGAATGGGTAGAATATATATCCCGTAATGGAGTCGAAGATCAGTAGGGGTAGACCGGATATGCGGTGGATGCGACAAGATGGACTGATGGGACGAAGGAAAATTGCTTTTACATATGAATGACGAAGAGTACGTTGGATTAATAGGACAATGAAGGGTCTAAAGATGGTGGAAGTAATGGTGGAATGCATGGCAGAAGCAATGGTTAAGTGTACAATTATGGAAAGGTAAGGATCGAAGAAGACGGGTTGATATACGCTGTTGTTGACACGATGGTGGAATACTGTAGTGAAATACATGGTGTAGGACATACATGGGACCTCTCGATGGCGTGATATTTGGCGGGAAGAACTTATCATTGTGGTATTAATCAGTGGATTAGGAGGATAGGATCGACAGGACGTAATGAAATAGACTAACGTGACAGATGGGACGGGATGGTAGTCAAATAAAAGCTCAACTGTATTGTGATTAGTGGGACACATGGTGGAATGGATAGAAGAATGCGGTGTTAGACACGGACTTGACTGCAGAGGTAGAACGGATGCTTTTTGTATAGATGGACATCATGATGGCGTGAATATATGATAGGAAGCATTAGTCAATGGACTGGGAGAATTGTATTTACAAGACGTGGCGTGTTCAGGGTGATACAGACGGACGCTGCGTGCTCTATAATCGGAATGGGATAGACGGAACCATGTTGAAGGAATAGACAGGACGTAACGTGTAGGCTGGATGGAATGGATTGGTGAGACGGTGTGGAATGGATTGATAGGACAGGATGTGATGAATGCGTCGCGATGGAGAGGCAGAATGGAAGAGTGCGTAGTACAAAAAAAATTTCACTATACATTTCAGAGACAGAGAGCCACAAGACAAAAGGAAAATTTGTGTTTTTAGTCAAAGACATAGGACAATTTTTTTATTTTACTAGACAAAGACATAACACATCATCTACAACAGAGACATCGACGACATTCTTCCTCCATTACATGACAATAAAAGAGAGAGACTGGATCGACAACATCCATCCATGATCGAAATGTTCTATACACCGCCGTTATTTATGCCAAACGTGCTCTATAACAGAGAGAGAATCTAATAAACCGAATGGGTAGAATATATATCCCGTAATGGAGTCGAAGATCAGTAGGGGTAGACCGGATATGCGGTGGATGCGACAAGATGGACTGATGGGACGAAGGAAAATTGCTTTTACATATGAATGACGAAGAGTACGTTGGATTAATAGGACAATGAAGGGTCTAAAGATGGTGGAAGTAATGGTGGAATGCATGGCAGAAGCAATGGTTAAGTGTACAATTATGGAAAGGTAAGGATCGAAGAAGACGGGTTGATATACGCTGTTGTTGACACGATGGTGGAATACTGTAGTGAAATACATGGTGTAGGACATACATGGGACCTCTCGATGGCGTGATATTTGGCGGGAAGAACTTATCATTGTGGTATTAATCAGTGGATTAGGAGGATAGGATCGACAGGACGTAATGAAATAGACTAACGTGACAGTTGGGACGGGATGGTAGTCAAATAAAAGCTCAACTGTATTGTGATTAGTGGGACACATGGTGGAATGGATAGAAGAATGCGGTGTTAGACACGGACTTGACTGCAGAGGTAGAACGGATGCTTTTTGTATAGATGGACATCATGATGGCGTGAATATATGATAGGAAGCATTAGTCAATGGACTGGGAGAATTGTATTTACAAGACGTGGCGTGTTCAGGGTGATACAGACGGACGCTGCGTGCTCTATAATCGGAATGGGATAGACGGAACCATGTTGAAGGAATAGACAGGACGTAACGTGTAGGCTGGATGGAATGGATTGGTGAGACGGTGTGGAATGGATTGATAGGACAGGATGTGATGAATGCGTCGCGATGGAGAGGCAGAATGGAAGAGTGGACTGCGTAGTACAAAAAAAATTTCACTATACATTTCAGAGACAGAGAGCCACAAGACAAAAGGAAAATTTGTGTTTTTAGTCAAAGACATAGGACAATTTTTTTATTTTACTAGACAAAGACATAACACATCATCTACAACAGAGACATCGACGACATTCTTCCTCCATTACATGACAATAAAAGAGAGAGACTGGATCGACAACATCCATCCATGATCGAAATGTTCTATACACCGCCGTTATTTATGCCAAACGTGCTCTATAACAGAGAGAGAATCTAATAAACCGAATGGGTAGAATATATATCCCGTAATGGAGTCGAAGATCAGTAGGGGTAGACCGGATATGCGGTGGATGCGACAAGATGGACTGATGGGACGAAGGAAAATTGCTTTTACATATGAATGACGAAGAGTACGTTGGATTAATAGGACAATGAAGGGTCTAAAGATGGTGGAAGTAATGGTGGAATGCATGGCAGAAGCAATGGTTAAGTGTACAATTATGGAAAGGTAAGGATCGAAGAAGACGGGTTGATATACGCTGTTGTTGACACGATGGTGGAATACTGTAGTGAAATACATGGTGTAGGACATACATGGGACCTCTCGATGGCGTGATATTTGGCGGGAAGAACTTATCATTGTGGTATTAATCAGTGGATTAGGAGGATAGGATCGACAGGACGTAATGAAATAGACTAACGTGACAGTTGGGACGGGATGGTAGTCAAATAAAAGCTCAACTGTATTGTGATTAGTGGGACACATGGTGGAATGGATAGAAGAATGCGGTGTTAGACACGGACTTGACTGCAGAGGTAGAACGGATGCTTTTTGTATAGATGGACATCATGATGGCGTGAATATATGATAGGAAGCATTAGTCAATGGACTGGGAGAATTGTATTTACAAGACGTGGCGTGTTCAGGGTGATACAGACGGACGCTGCGTGCTCTATAATCGGAATGGGATAGACGGAACCATGTTGAAGGAATAGACAGGACGTAACGTGTAGGCTGGATGGAATGGATTGGTGAGACGGTGTGGAATGGATTGATAGGACAGGATGTGATGAATGCGTCGCGATGGAGAGGCAGAATGGAAGAGTGGACTGCGTAGTACAAAAAAAATTTCACTATACATTTCAGAGACAGAGAGCCACAAGACAAAAGGAAAATTTGTGTTTTTAGTCAAAGACATAGGACAATTTTTTTATTTTACTAGACAAAGACATAACACATCATCTACAACAGAGACATCGACGACATTCTTCCTCCATTACATGACAATAAAAGAGAGAGACTGGATCGACAACATCCATCCATGATCGAAATGTTCTATACACCGCCGTTATTTATGCCAAACGTGCTCTATAACAGAGAGAGAATCTAATAAACCGAATGGGTAGAATATATATCCCGTAATGGAGTCGAAGATCAGTAGGGGTAGACCGGATATGCGGTGGATGCGACAAGATGGACTGATGGGACGAAGGAAAATTGCTTTTACATATGAATGACGAAGAGTACGTTGGATTAATAGGACAATGAAGGGTCTAAAGATGGTGGAAGTAATGGTGGAATGCATGGCAGAAGCAATGGTTAAGTGTACAATTATGGAAAGGTAAGGATCGAAGAAGACGGGTTGATATACGCTGTTGTTGACACGATGGTGGAATACTGTAGTGAAATACATGGTGTAGGACATACATGGGACCTCTCGATGGCGTGATATTTGGCGGGAAGAACTTATCATTGTGGTATTAATCAGTGGATTAGGAGGATAGGATCGACAGGACGTAATGAAATAGACTAACGTGACAGATGGGACGGGATGGTAGTCAAATAAAAGCTCAACTGTATTGTGATTAGTGGGACACATGGTGGAATGGATAGAAGAATGCGGTGTTAGACACGGACTTGACTGCAGAGGTAGAACGGATGCTTTTTGTATAGATGGACATCATGATGGCGTGAATATATGATAGGAAGCATTAGTCAATGGACTGGGAGAATTGTATTTACAAGACGTGGCGTGTTCAGGGTGATACAGACGGACGCTGCGTGCTCTATAATCGGAATGGGATAGACGGAACCATGTTGAAGGAATAGACAGGACGTAACGTGTAGGCTGGATGGAATGGATTGGTGAGACGGTGTGGAATGGATTGATAGGACAGGATGTGATGAATGCGTCGCGATGGAGAGGCAGAATGGAAGAGTGGACTGCGTAGTACAAAAAAAATTTCACTATACATTTCAGAGACAGAGAGCCACAAGACAAAAGGAAAATTTGTGTTTTTAGTCAAAGACATAGGACAATTTTTTTATTTTACTAGACAAAGACATAACACATCATCTACAACAGAGACATCGACGACATTCTTCCTCCATTACATGACAATAAAAGAGAGAGACTGGATCGACAACATCCATCCATGATCGAAATGTTCTATACACCGCCGTTATTTATGCCAAACGTGCTCTATAACAGAGAGAGAATCTAATAAACCGAATGGGTAGAATATATATCCCGTAATGGAGTCGAAGATCAGTAGGGGTAGACCGGATATGCGGTGGATGCGACAAGATGGACTGATGGGACGAAGGAAAATTGCTTTTACATATGAATGACGAAGAGTACGTTGGATTAATAGGACAATGAAGGGTCTAAAGATGGTGGAAGTAATGGTGGAATGCATGGCAGAAGCAATGGTTAAGTGTACAATTATGGAAAGGTAAGGATCGAAGAAGACGGGTTGATATACGCTGTTGTTGACACGATGGTGGAATACTGTAGTGAAATACATGGTGTAGGACATACATGGGACCTCTCGATGGCGTGATATTTGGCGGGAAGAACTTATCATTGTGGTATTAATCAGTGGATTAGGAGGATAGGATCGACAGGACGTAATGAAATAGACTAACGTGACAGATGGGACGGGATGGTAGTCAAATAAAAGCTCAACTGTATTGTGATTAGTGGGACACATGGTGGAATGGATAGAAGAATGCGGTGTTAGACACGGACTTGACTGCAGAGGTAGAACGGATGCTTTTTGTATAGATGGACATCATGATGGCGTGAATATATGATAGGAAGCATTAGTCAATGGACTGGGAGAATTGTATTTACAAGACGTGGCGTGTTCAGGGTGATACAGACGGACGCTGCGTGCTCTATAATCGGAATGGGATAGACGGAACCATGTTGAAGGAATAGACAGGACGTAACGTGTAGGCTGGATGGAATGGATTGGTGAGACGGTGTGGAATGGATTGATAGGACAGGATGTGATGAATGCGTCGCGATGGAGAGGCAGAATGGAAGAGTGGACTGCGTAGTACAAAAAAAATTTCACTATACATTTCAGAGACAGAGAGCCACAAGACAAAAGGAAAATTTGTGTTTTTAGTCAAAGACATAGGACAATTTTTTTATTTTACTAGACAAAGACATAACACATCATCTACAACAGAGACATCGACGACATTCTTCCTCCATTACATGACAATAAAAGAGAGAGACTGGATCGACAACATCCATCCATGATCGAAATGTTCTATACACCGCCGTTATTTATGCCAAACGTGCTCTATAACAGAGAGAGAATCTAATAAACCGAATGGGTAGAATATATATCCCGTAATGGAGTCGAAGATCAGTAGGGGTAGACCGGATATGCGGTGGATGCGACAAGATGGACTGATGGGACGAAGGAAAATTGCTTTTACATATGAATGACGAAGAGTACGTTGGATTAATAGGACAATGAAGGGTCTAAAGATGGTGGAAGTAATGGTGGAATGCATGGCAGAAGCAATGATTAAGTGTACAATTATGGAAAGGTAAGGATCGAAGAAGACGGGTTGATATACGCTGTTGTTGACACGATGGTGGAATACTGTAGTGAAATACATGGTGTAGGACATACATGGGACCTCTCGATGGCGTGATATTTGGCGGGAAGAACTTATCATTGTGGTATTAATCAGTGGATTAGGAGGATAGGATCGACAGGACGTAATGAAATAGACTAACGTGACAGTTGGGACGGGATGGTAGTCAAATAAAAGCTCAACTGTATTGTGATTAGTGGGACACATGGTGGAATGGATAGAAGAATGCGGTGTTAGACACGGACTTGACTGCAGAGGTAGAACGGATGCTTTTTGTATAGATGGACATCATGATGGCGTGAATATATGATAGGAAGCATTAGTCAATGGACTGGGAGAATTGTATTTACAAGACGTGGCGTGTTCAGGGTGATACAGACGGACGCTGCGTGCTCTATAATCGGAATGGGATAGACGGAACCATGTTGAAGGAATAGACAGGACGTAACGTGTAGGCTGGATGGAATGGATTGGTGAGACGGTGTGGAATGGATTGATAGGACAGGATGTGATGAATGCGTCGCGATGGAGAGGCAGAATGGAAGAGTGGACTGCGTAGTACAAAAAAAATTTCACTATACATTTCAGAGACAGAGAGCCACAAGACAAAAGGAAAATTTGTGTTTTTAGTCAAAGACATAGGACAATTTTTTTATTTTACTAGACAAAGACATAACACATCATCTACAACAGAGACATCGACGACATTCTTCCTCCATTACATGACAATAAAAGAGAGAGACTGGATCGACAACATCCATCCATGATCGAAATGTTCTATACACCGCCGTTATTTATGCCAAACGTGCTCTATAACAGAGAGAGAATCTAATAAACCGAATGGGTAGAATATATATCCCGTAATGGAGTCGAAGATCAGTAGGGGTAGACCGGATATGCGGTGGATGCGACAAGATGGACTGATGGGACGAAGGAAAATTGCTTTTACATATGAATGACGAAGAGTACGTTGGATTAATAGGACAATGAAGGGTCTAAAGATGGTGGAAGTAATGGTGGAATGCATGGCAGAAGCAATGGTTAAGTGTACAATTATGGAAAGGTAAGGATCGAAGAAGACGGGTTGATATACGCTGTTGTTGACACGATGGTGGAATACTGTAGTGAAATACATGGTGTAGGACATACATGGGACCTCTCGATGGCGTGATATTTGGCGGGAAGAACTTATCATTGTGGTATTAATCAGTGGATTAGGAGGATAGGATCGACAGGACGTAATGAAATAGACTAACGTGACAGATGGGACGGGATGGTAGTCAAATAAAAGCTCAACTGTATTGTGATTAGTGGGACACATGGTGGAATGGATAGAAGAATGCGGTGTTAGACACGGACTTGACTGCAGAGGTAGAACGGATGCTTTTTGTATAGATGGACATCATGATGGCGTGAATATATGATAGGAAGCATTAGTCAATGGACTGGGAGAATTGTATTTACAAGACGTGGCGTGTTCAGGGTGATACAGACGGACGCTGCGTGCTCTATAATCGGAATGGGATAGACGGAACCATGTTGAAGGAATAGACAGGACGTAACGTGTAGGCTGGATGGAATGGATTGGTGAGACGGTGTGGAATGGATTGATAGGACAGGATGTGATGAATGCGTCGCGATGGAGAGGCAGAATGGAAGAGTGGACTGCGTAGTACAAAAAAAATTTCACTATACATTTCAGAGACAGAGAGCCACAAGACAAAAGGAAAATTTGTGTTTTTAGTCAAAGACATAGGACAATTTTTTTATTTTACTAGACAAAGAGACGGTGTGGAATGGATTGATAGGACAGGATGTGATGAATGCGTCGCGATGGAGAGGCAGAATGGAAGAGTGGACTGCGTAGTACAAAAAAAATTTCACTATACATTTCAGAGACAGAGAGCCACAAGACAAAAGGAAAATTTGTGTTTTTAGTCAAAGACATAGGACAATTTTTTTATTTTACTAGACAAAGACATAACACATCATCTACAACAGAGACATCGACGACATTCTTCCTCCATTACATGACAATAAAAGAGAGAGACTGGATCGACAACATCCATCCATGATCGAAATGTTCTATACACCGCCGTTATTTATGCCAAACGTGCTCTATAACAGAGAGAGAATCTAATAAACCGAATGGGTAGAATATATATCCCGTAATGGAGTCGAAGATCAGTAGGGGTAGACCGGATATGCGGTGGATGCGACAAGATGGACTGATGGGACGAAGGAAAATTGCTTTTACATATGAATGACGAAGAGTACGTTGGATTAATAGGACAATGAAGGGTCTAAAGATGGTGGAAGTAATGGTGGAATGCATGGCAGAAGCAATGGTTAAGTGTACAATTATGGAAAGGTAAGGATCGAAGAAGACGGGTTGATATACGCTGTTGTTGACACGATGGTGGAATACTGTAGTGAAATACATGGTGTAGGACATACATGGGACCTCTCGATGGCGTGATATTTGGCGGGAAGAACTTATCATTGTGGTATTAATCAGTGGATTAGGAGGATAGGATCGACAGGACGTAATGAAATAGACTAACGTGACAGATGGGACGGGATGGTAGTCAAATAAAAGCTCAACTGTATTGTGATTAGTGGGACACATGGTGGAATGGATAGAAGAATGCGGTGTTAGACACGGACTTGACTGCAGAGGTAGAACGGATGCTTTTTGTATAGATGGACATCATGATGGCGTGAATATATGATAGGAAGCATTAGTCAATGGACTGGGAGAATTGTATTTACAAGACGTGGCGTGTTCAGGGTGATACAGACGGACGCTGCGTGCTCTATAATCGGAATGGGATAGACGGAACCATGTTGAAGGAATAGACAGGACGTAACGTGTAGGCTGGATGGAATGGATTGGTGAGACAGTGTGGAATGGAGTGATAGGACAGGATGTGATGAATGCGTCGCGATGGAGAGGCAGAATGGAAGAGTGGACTGCGTAGTACAAAAAAAATTTCACTATACATTTCAGAGACAGAGAGCCACAAGACAAAAGGAAAATTTGTGTTTTTAGTCAAAGACATAGGACAATTTTTTTATTTTACTAGACAATGACATAACACATCATCTACAACAGAGACATCGACGACATTCTTCCTCCATTACATGACAATAAAAGAGAGAGACTGGATCGACAACATCCATCCATGATCGAAATGTTCTATACACCGCCGTTATTTATGCCAAACGTGCTCTATAACAGAGAGAGAATCTAATAAACCGAATGGGTAGAATATATATCCCGTAATGGAGTCGAAGATCAGTAGGGGTAGACCGGATATGCGGTGGATGCGACAAGATGGACTGATGGGACGAAGGAAAATTGCTTTTACATATGAATGACGAAGAGTACGTTGGATTAATAGGACAATGAAGGGTCTAAAGATGGTGGAAGTAATGGTGGAATGCATGGCAGAAGCAATGGTTAAGTGTACAATTATGGAAAGGTAAGGATCGAAGAAGACGGGTTGATATACGCTGTTGTTGACACGATGGTGGAATACTGTAGTGAAATACATGGTGTAGGACATACATGGGACCTCTCGATGGCGTGATATTTGGCGGGAAGAACTTATCATTGTGGTATTAATCAGTGGATTAGGAGGATAGGATCGACAGGACGTAATGAAATAGACTAACGTGACAGATGGGACGGGATGGTAGTCAAATAAAAGCTCAACTGTATTGTGATTAGTGGGACACATGGTGAAATGGATAGAAGAATGCGGTGTTAGACACGGACTTGACTGCAGAGGTAGAACGGATGCTTTTTGTATAGATGGACATCATGATGGCGTGAATATATGATAGGAAGCATTAGTCAATGGACTGGGAGAATTGTATTTACAAGACGTGGCGTGTTCAGGGTGATACAGACGGACGCTGCGTGCTCTATAATCGGAATGGGATAGACGGAACCATGTTGAAGGAATAGACAGGACGTAACGTGTAGGCTGGATGGAATGGATTGGTGAGACGGTGTGGAATGGATTGATAGGACAGGATGTGATGAATGCGTCGCGATGGAGAGGCAGAATGGAAGAGTGGACTGCGTAGTACAAAAAAAATTTCACTATACATTTCAGAGACAGAGAGCCACAAGACAAAAGGAAAATTTGTGTTTTTAGTCAAAGACATAGGACAATTTTTTTATTTTACTAGACAAAGACATAACACATCATCTACAACAGAGACATCGACGACATTCTTCCTCCATTACATGACAATAAAAGAGAGAGACTGGATCGACAACATCCATCCATGATTGAAATGTTCTATACACCGCCGTTATTTATGCCAAACGTGCTCTATAACAGAGAGAGAATCTAATAAACCGAATGGGTAGAATATATATCCCGTAATGGAGTCGAAGATCAGTAGGGGTAGACCGGATATGCGGTGGATGCGACAAGATGGACTGATGGGACGAAGGAAAATTGCTTTTACATATGAATGACGAAGAGTACGTTGGATTAATAGGACAATGAAGGGTCTAAAGATGGTGGAAGTAATGGTGGAATGCATGGCAGAAGCAATGGTTAAGTGTACAATTATGGAAAGGTAAGGATCGAAGAAGACGGGTTGATATACGCTGTTGTTGACACGATGGTGGAATACTGTAGTGAAATACATGGTGTAGGACATACATGGGACCTCTCGATGGCGTGATATTTGGCGGGAAGAACTTATCATTGTGGTATTAATCAGTGGATTAGGAGGATAGGATCGACAGGACGTAATGAAATAGACTAACGTGACAGATGGGACGGGATGGTAGTCAAATAAAAGCTCAACTGTATTGTGATTAGTGGGACACATGGTGGAATGGATAGAAGAATGCGGTGTTAGACACGGACTTGACTGCAGAGGTAGAACGGATGCTTTTTGTATAGATGGACATCATGATGGCGTGAATATATGATAGGAAGCATTAGTCAATGGACTGGGAGAATTGTATTTACAAGACGTGGCGTGTTCAGGGTGATACAGACGGACGCTGCGTGCTCTATAATCGGAATGGGATAGACGGAACCATGTTGAAGGAATAGACAGGACGTAACGTGTAGGCTGGATGGAATGGATTGGTGAGACGGTGTGGAATGGATTGATAGGACAGGATGTGATGAATGCGTCGCGATGGAGAGGCAGAATGGAAGAGTGGACTGCGTAGTACAAAAAAAATTTCACTATACATTTCAGAGACAGAGAGCCACAAGACAAAAGGAAAATTTGTGTTTTTAGTCAAAGACATAGGACAATTTTTTTATTTTACTAGACAAAGACATAACACATCATCTACAACAGAGACATCGACGACATTCTTCCTCCATTACATGACAATAAAAGAGAGAGACTGGATCGACAACATCCATCCATGATCGAAATGTTCTATACACCGCCGTTATTTATGCCAAACGTGCTCTATAACAGAGAGAGAATCTAATAAACCGAATGGGTAGAATATATATCCCGTAATGGAGTCGAAGATCAGTAGGGGTAGACCGGATATGCGGTGGATGCGACAAGATGGACTGATGGGACGAAGGAAAATTGCTTTTACATATGAATGACGAAGAGTACGTTGGATTAATAGGACAATGAAGGGTCTAAAGATGGTGGAAGTAATGGTGGAATGCATGGCAGAAGCAATGGTTAAGTGTACAATTATGGAAAGGTAAGGATCGAAGAAGACGGGTTGATATACGCTGTTGTTGACACGATGGTGGAATACTGTAGTGAAATACATGGTGTAGGACATACATGGGACCTCTCGATGGCGTGATATTTGGCGGGAAGAACTTATCATTGTGGTATTAATCAGTGGATTAGGAGGATAGGATCGACAGGACGTAATGAAATAGACTAACGTGACAGATGGGACGGGATGGTAGTCAAATAAAAGCTCAACTGTATTGTGATTAGTGGGACACATGGTGGAATGGATAGAAGAATGCGGTGTTAGACACGGACTTGACTGCAGAGGTAGAACGGATGCTTTTTGTATAGATGGACATCATGATGGCGTGAATATATGATAGGAAGCATTAGTCAATGGACTGGGAGAATTGTATTTACAAGACGTGGCGTGTTCAGGGTGATACAGACGGACGCTGCGTGCTCTATAATCGGAATGGGATAGACGGAACCATGTTGAAGGAATAGACAGGACGTAACGTGTAGGCTGGATGGAATGGATTGGTGAGACGGTGTGGAATGGATTGATAGGACAGGATGTGATGAATGCGTCGCGATGGAGAGGCAGAATGGAAGAGTGGACTGCGTAGTACAAAAAAAATTTCACTATACATTTCAGAGACAGAGAGCCACAAGACAAAAGGAAAATTTGTGTTTTTAGTCAAAGACATAGGACAATTTTTTTATTTTACTAGACAAAGACATAACACATCATCTACAACAGAGACATCGACGACATTCTTCCTCCATTACATGACAATAAAAGAGAGAGACTGGATCGACAACATCCATCCATGATCGAAATGTTCTATACACCGCCGTTATTTATGCCAAACGTGCTCTATAACAGAGAGAGAATCTAATAAACCGAATGGGTAGAATATATATCCCGTAATGGAGTCGAAGATCAGTAGGGGTAGACCGGATATGCGGTGGATGCGACAAGATGGACTGATGGGACGAAGGAAAATTGCTTTTACATATGAATGACGAAGAGTACGTTGGATTAATAGGACAATGAAGGGTCTAAAGATGGTGGAAGTAATGGTGGAATGCATGGCAGAAGCAATGGTTAAGTGTACAATTATGGAAAGGTAAGGATCGAAGAAGACGGGTTGATATACGCTGTTGTTGACACGATGGTGGAATACTGTAGTGAAATACATGGTGTAGGACATACATGGGACCTCTCGATGGCGTGATATTTGGCGGGAAGAACTTATCATTGTGGTATTAATCAGTGGATTAGGAGGATAGGATCGACAGGACGTAATGAAATAGACTAACGTGACAGATGGGACGGGATGGTAGTCAAATAAAAGCTCAACTGTATTGTGATTAGTGGGACACATGGTGAAATGGATAGAAGAATGCGGTGTTAGACACGGACTTGACTGCAGAGGTAGAACGGATGCTTTTTGTATAGATGGACATCATGATGGCGTGAATATATGATAGGAAGCATTAGTCAATGGACTGGGAGAATTGTATTTACAAGACGTGGCGTGTTCAGGGTGATACAGACGGACGCTGCGTGCTCTATAATCGGAATGGGATAGACGGAACCATGTTGAAGGAATAGACAGGACGTAACGTGTAGGCTGGATGGAATGGATTGGTGAGACGGTGTGGAATGGATTGATAGGACAGGATGTGATGAATGCGTCGCGATGGAGAGGCAGAATGGAAGAGTGGACTGCGTAGTACAAAAAAAATTTCACTATACATTTCAGAGACAGAGAGCCACAAGACAAAAGGAAAATTTGTGTTTTTAGTCAAAGACATAGGACAATTTTTTTATTTTACTAGACAAAGACATAACACATCATCTACAACAGAGACATCGACGACATTCTTCCTCCATTACATGACAATAAAAGAGAGAGACTGGATCGACAACATCCATCCATGATCGAAATGTTCTATACACCGCCGTTATTTATGCCAAACGTGCTCTATAACAGAGAGAGAATCTAATAAACCGAATGGGTAGAATATATATCCCGTAATGGAGTCGAAGATCAGTAGGGGTAGACCGGATATGCGGTGGATGCGACAAGATGGACTGATGGGACGAAGGAAAATTGCTTTTACATATGAATGACGAAGAGTACGTTGGATTAATAGGACAATGAAGGGTCTAAAGATGGTGGAAGTAATGGTGGAATGCATGGCAGAAGCAATGGTTAAGTGTACAATTATGGAAAGGTAAGGATCGAAGAAGACGGGTTGATATACGCTGTTGTTGACACGATGGTGGAATACTGTAGTGAAATACATGGTGTAGGACATACATGGGACCTCTCGATGGCGTGATATTTGGCGGGAAGAACTTATCATTGTGGTATTAATCAGTGGATTAGGAGGATAGGATCGACAGGACGTAATGAAATAGACTAACGTGACAGATGGGACGGGATGGTAGTCAAATAAAAGCTCAACTGTATTGTGATTAGTGGGACACATGGTGGAATGGATAGAAGAATGCGGTGTTAGACACGGACTTGACTGCAGAGGTAGAACGGATGCTTTTTGTATAGATGGACATCATGATGGCGTGAATATATGATAGGAAGCATTAGTCAATGGACTGGGAGAATTGTATTTACAAGACGTGGCGTGTTCAGGGTGATACAGACGGACGCTGCGTGCTCTATAATCGGAATGGGATAGACGGAACCATGTTGAAGGAATAGACAGGACGTAACGTGTAGGCTGGATGGAATGGATTGGTGAGACGGTGTGGAATGGATTGATAGGACAGGATGTGATGAATGCGTCGCGATGGAGAGGCAGAATGGAAGAGTGGACTGCGTAGTACAAAAAAAATTTCACTATACATTTCAGAGACAGAGAGCCACAAGACAAAAGGAAAATTTGTGTTTTTAGTCAAAGACATAGGACAATTTTTTTATTTTACTAGACAAAGACATAACACATCATCTACAACAGAGACATCGACGACATTCTTCCTCCATTACATGACAATAAAAGAGAGAGACTGGATCGACAACATCCATCCATGATCGAAATGTTCTATACACCGCCGTTATTTATGCCAAACGTGCTCTATAACAGAGAGAGAATCTAATAAACCGAATGGGTAGAATATATATCCCGTAATGGAGTCGAAGATCAGTAGGGGTAGACCGGATATGCGGTGGATGCGACAAG